>NW_004624732.1:8464900-8477408 GCF_000247695.1 Heterocephalus glaber | reverse complement strand
AGTATCAGAGTGTTCCATCTCATTTCCCTTTGGGGTTGCTGTAGGTGATCTGGAAGTCTGGTTTTGAGACTTATTTTTGTGTTCTCTCATTTCAACTGCGGTGGCAGGGCGCTGCTGTTGGCACCTGTGCAGATCACCTCCTCTGAGCTGGGAGAGGTGGGACAGGGTCTGGGAGAGGTGGTAGGGATGGTGGCCTGGAATCTCCTTCCTCTGGGCCAGGAGTAGCAGGATAGAAGGGCTCCCAAAAGCCCTTTCCTCTGGGCTGGGAGCAGCAGGAGGGATGGTGGCCAGGAAGCCCCTTCCTCTGGACCAGGAGCAGTGGGACAGTGGCTCAGAAACCCTACCTGTGGACCGGGAGCAGCGAGAGGGATGGCAGCCCAGGAGCCCCTTCCTCTGGGCCAGGAGCGGCAGGATGGATGGTGTCCCCAAACCCCCTTCCTCTGGGCCGGGAGTGGCAGGACCTCCAAGCCCTTTGAGATTGTGAGATTCTTAAGGGCAAGCAAGGGAACTAATTCAACCAAATATCCAACAATAAAGACAGAAATACAGAAAAGGCCATGGCAGCTTTAAAGGACCTGTTGCCAAACAATCTCAGCTGTGACTAGCAAGTCATACAGCAAGGATTACAGAATTCAGGCCCATTGTCTCTCCTACTCCTAGATTTCTCTTTCCCTATAGCAATTGCAACATATAACCTAGTTTTATGTGAATTAATTTATTTATAGATTGTCTCCTTTCTAATGTCATGTTTTGACTTTTATATAGAATTAGAATTATTTTAAATTTGGAAAGATAGAAAAAAGATCCAGAATTCTCCTAGCATAGATAAACCAGAGTATTCACCTCTATAAAAAGTGTTTTTATGCTGCCCTACAAAATAATGGATGTCAGATAGTTTATCATTTGTTATTTTTCCTACAGGTAGGTGGCAATGTAAGATCCATTTAACACCAAGATTAGTCTAACCACCACATAAAACACAAATTAATTTGTCTGTAAAGAAGTAAGTGATCATCCACTCTTTCTAACAATCTATGGCTTAGAAAGTATGTTGAAATATGCACTAATAATCTTTAATGCAAGTATTATTAAATAATATCCACTCTATGAAACTTGACTTTTAAAAATATAATTTGGGTTTGATTTTTATATCAAATGATCAGGCATGGAGAAATGTCTTTTAGAATTGTTAAAATAAATGTTCCTAAGGTATATTTAAAATAAAATATATATATAATTTTCTGGACTATTTGACTTCTTCTGGTTATTATTCTTAAAGACAGAGTGTCATATAAATGGAATCATTATCAAATCTATAGAAAAATATAATAAAGGACCATTCACATGTGATTGTAAAGTTTCAATATAAAATTATGTAAATATTCACATTCTATTTGTCAGTGCCAAATGCTTAATATTAAAGCTATTTTAGATCCAGAAACAGTATTGCATTTGGAGGAAAGTCATAAAATCCTAATCCTTAATGCTATATAAAAAGCAAAGTAAGAAATTAATGTTATAGCTAAGAGATTGCAAATGAGCACTGAATAAAAACAAGAAATAAGTTTAAAAGATAAGCTTTTGATGTTGGCAGCTCGGAGCCGATTCTTACACCAACAAGTTTATATAGTTGGAACAGAGGTATTGTTTCCATCAGGGTTGAAGCCAAAAGGTAGAACCACTAAGAGATCAATTCATCCACCTACTCATTTACCTACCTACTTCTCTGAAGAAGTTTGACTTTATACAACTGTGGATGCTGGTGCAGTTGCCTCTGTAAATCTATTGTCACATCTGATGCTGGAGCTTAAAGTCTACAGAAAGTAGAGAAGGGCAGATGGACATAAAGAGGGAGAGCAAGAACAAGCTGGAAACACAATAACAATCTGAAATTTGTGTCAGCTCTCACTGCTTCTGACCTTTCCCATATGAACGTCTTCCAGGAGAAGCTAGGCCCTTCAGTCATGGCCCAGTAGTCACAGATGCTGAAAGAAGATCCAGAGGAAGTAGTTGCAGATGTAGTTGTAGGCACAGCTGCTGCCCATCTACCATGGTGAGCCAACAGATCAGCAGCAGTGTGTGTGAGCTGCAAAATGCCGCAATGTCACTTGCATTCAAAGCTCACATAAGAATGTCTCCTTTGTCCCTTTTTGCTAGAAACACAGAAAAGTGAATTCTAGGAAGTGTAGTTTAGCACAGTCAAGTTGACACCTAACAGTCACCAATGCTACTAATAACCCACCAAATTTTCTAGAAGGAATAGAGTAAGACCTCAAGGTAATGTACAACCCTTAATGACCCAGAGAAGATAGGATAATCCAAGTTAGTTCACTTAAGGAATTACTACTCCAAATTGGAGGGACAATCAGCTAACGTGAACTGTTATAGAAATATGGGAAACTGTAACAATAAAATTAAGCAATATCCAGGTTTTTAATGCTACTTAGTGTAAATGAGATTTATCCTGTGCCCTATAAGGGCCTTTCATTTAATTTTATTTCTATAGTAGAATAACAGCTGCCATTCTGAGAATAAAAGATCCATGAAGTAAAGAATGATTTATTTACACCAGTGATGCCCATGAGTAGCCCATGACTTTTAAGAATTTAATGAACACAATATGAAACTTCAACTACATCTTAAAAGAAGTATGAGAATGCTTTCCAAACTCTGAGGTGTGTGTATGTTGGGGGTGGTGGTGTTCATTGTCTCTTTAAAAGTGAACGCTTTCCTATGCTCCAGGAAAGATATATGTCTTATGGTCTTAGAATCTGCATCCTGGCCTTACAGTGAGCCACTGAACAATATATATATATATATATATATATTTAAAGTAGTAAAATAAATAGGTTGGGTATGGGTGAGGATCATAGGAACATTTGGCCCTAAACAAAGGACCACATGTGGGTTTCTGTGGCAAAGATGAGTAGAAGTGGGAAATGTGGAGGGAGAGCACTAACCAAGAATTAAATGTCCCTTTCACACAGAGGACAAATGAGCATTCTCATCAGTGACCCCCAGAGCAATAAAGAGGAGGGACTCAGCTGACTCCTTTGTGACCTAGACAATGTGCAAATCAGGGCTGTTTGGGGTGCAGATTATAGAAACTAAATTCAAAGAATCCTTTTTTGATTTGGAGAGAGGCAGGGCTGGGGATCAAACCCAGGGCCTTGAGCATGCTAGCCTGTGATCTACCACTGAGCCACATCCAAAGACCCCCCTGAATCTTAAAATTCTGTGAAATTAGTAGTTCATGAAACTGGTAAATCTGGAGTTGAATTTGTATTTGTTTGGATCCAATGATTTTTAAAAGTTTACAGGTAACTCATTCCTCTTAATTATAAGAAAAAGGAATATTAGGAGGGTCCAGTCTTTTCCTGAGTCCTGTAATAGCTCTACTTAATGTGGTAGGCTAAATAACGACCACTCCCAATGACACCCACATCCTAATCCCAGAACCTGTGAATTGCAACCTTACCTGATAAAGGGGTCTTTGCAGAAGTGATTCAATTAAGAATCTTAAAGTGGGGAGATTATCCTGCGTTTTTGGATTCAGTCCAGTCATAAGGGTTCTGAAAAGAGGGAGGTAAGAAAATCAAAGGAAGTAGGAGATGTCACCCAGAAGCAAGGCTTCAGAGGGACATGAGGAAGGGAATCACTATCTGACCATTGTGGGCAGCCTCAAGAAGCTGGAAGACTAGGACATGGATCCTCCCTTACAGCTTCTAAGTCAGGTGTGTCCAATCCATCACCACAGGCTGCATGCTGCCCTAGACAGCTGCTAGTGCAACCTCACAAGATCATAAAAGTGTAACATTATTATACAGCTTTTAGCATTATTTTTCAAAACTCAATTTGGTTGATACTGGAACACAAGATACTAAGCAACAAAAAAACACTGCACATCCCCACAGCCTGTCCCATCAAAACCTGCATGTGAGACATTACGTGCACTGGTGAGACTTTATGAATAAAACACAAAGATTATCATAGTATTTCAACCTGCCTGTATGTGTGTGTGTGTGCCTGCACAGACATGTGTTTATTGTTATTAAGAAGACATGTAAGTTTTCTCATTTAATTATTAAACTTAGGTTTGCATTGTTTTGTAAAATAATTTAATAGGTTAAAATATTTTAAAAGGAAATATTTGCTGCTTTATATATTAACTGCAGTGCATATTGTATATCCAGAGCAAGACAATGCCTCATCACTGACTGCAGCCCAGCTAAGCAGAGAGATAGCTCCACCAACACATTGATTTTAGACTTCTAAGCTGCAGAACTCAATAAGAATAAATTTGTCCTGTTTTAAAGCTGTTGGATGTGTGGTAATTTGTTACAGCAACAATACGATACTAATAAGGCTGAGTCTTCTGCTTCTTTGTCTTCATTTTACTGACTACAGGCAGAAAATTCAGCTTTTCCAACCAACTTCAGGATATATGTCTTCAAACCACAACTATCCTGGATCGCTTCTTGTATCCCAAAAGATCTTCTTAATAAGACTGTATTTTCTTCTCTCTCAGCTTTCCAGCAAACCAGGTTTGTCTGAAACTTAGAGCAGTTTACTAAACACCTATAAAAAATTATAAGTTCTCTATCATTCTGATATTTTTGTGACACATCTTCTAAAATCTAGTCTTTAGAAGGGAATGGTATGGAATCAGGATTTGGGCAGATCATTTATAACAGTGACAGTCAGCTTCAGTTAGGACTAGGCAAGTTCTCTCTGCTTCTCAATGCTCCTCTACTGATCAGTCCCACTATTTAAGGTCTGTAGTCTGTAGCCCACTCTGCCTCCTCATCCTTCTCCTTTATGTTTTATATACACTGAATCGACAGTTGAAAATGAAATAGATTTAATCCAAAATAGAGTCAACCAAAATAGGACTTAATCTGTCCTCTAAAAACTCTCTCTCTTCCTCCCCGACTGCTTCCCACCCTCCCTCCCTCCCTCACTCCCTCCCTCTTCTTCTTCCTCTCTCTCCCTTTTCACTCTCTCTTCACTCCTTCCTATCCCTCTCTTCATTCCATTTCCATCTACATTGGATTTTTCTCAAGCAAATTCTCTCTAGGTCATGCTCAACATCCCTCTGTCAACTCTAAGCTTACATTAAAAGGATAATCAGTGCTGTGAAAGAAGGAAGCATTTCTTTCCCATTTGATGAAGCCAAAGCCCCTTGGATGGCCCTCATTACCCTAATTTAGAATACTAGTTAGTTCCTGAACAAATTACTGTGACAAGAGGGAATAGAAACTCCAGTTGCCAAGTTCTGGGACAAGCATCCACCTCCCAGCAAGAAAATAAGCATAGAAAATGATGAAGATTGCAGAACAAACAGACAAGTAGCAGACACCTACCACACTAAGAGACTCAAATTCCTCATTCATTAAAGCTATATCTAGTATCTAATGGATACACCTCCCAAAACTGTTGTAAAAATTAAATGATATAATTCAGGGAAAGTGTTTAACACAGTAGGTATTCATTCAATATATATTTCTATTATTTTACTCTTATTTTTACCACTGGCCATGTAGTTTTGGGAAAGTCACTTAACCTATATAAGCCCCACAATTCATCTGCTAATAGTGTTGGTGACACATGCTTTGGAGCATCACACTTCCTGTTCAACATGGGTAAGGTACCTACCACGAGGCTGGCACGTGGAAGAGACCCATGAATACTAGGTATTATTTTATTGTTTTTTCAGAAGGAAAGTCCACTGAAGAAATAAATATCATACACACATAAATATATGTGCTTGAGTACTTTTACAAATCAAACTCTAAAATTTGACTTATGAAATGGGCAGGAGTTAGATTCCTGAGGACCTCTTTTTACTCAATAGGAGACAAGGTGGGTGCTGAGATGCACCTGCTCCCAAGGATAGTCCAGAGATAGAGTCCAGATAGAATGTGGCTTCAGTCCCATTCTTTGGAAACTTCAGTCATTGGCACTATTTTGAATGGCTTATTTTAGAGTCATGGCCAACAATGGTGACACCTGCTTAATAATGCACACCTATGTTGGTGACATGACTTCGCCTTCCTGTCCTTGACTAACATTAGTGTGTATGGCTGCTAAAAACAGCACAGTGCATCGACTTGGTGGACACTGATCCTGTGACCCTAACAGGGAGTGATGTAGATCCTGGCCCCCAGATCTCTGATCTCTCTCTCGCAGAAGGCCATACTAACAGAGTGTGAATTACGTTTTAAACTGTTGCAGAGCAATGGTGCACATCGGAGTAGGGGAAATCTCAATAAAATACAGTTACTTACTGTACTCTCTTGACTATAAGTTTATATATGTCATCCTAAATGTGTGAGGAGTGTTCCCAGTGAACTCTCGGGCATACTCAGCTAAGCGATTGTAATTCCATTTTACTTACAATGGGATTTTTCTGGGTACATTTTGATGGAGAAAATGATTTCCCTATTCACAGAGACTCTGTAAGTGTTAAATAGATAGAAATGGAATTTGTTTGGGTATTTATAAAACCACTGAAATAATTCTGAGCTATATATGCATACACACTCTTTGGTAGTTTGAAAGCATTTTGTATTCCTCCTGGAGAAGCAGAGCTGTTTGAAGGTAATATCACTGTCTGCATCAGTCCTCCCAAATTATTTTGAATGTCACTAGAAGTTAAGACAACATGATGGTTTGCATATGAGGAAGGCAAGAAAATAATTTAAAACATTTTGCCTTCAGGAGGAAAAAACGAAAGTATCTGCTGTGTGTCTGCTTTTGTAAGAAAGAAATGGTGATGCGACTATGAACAAATACAAGTTCTCCACTAGGATACCTCTGATAATTTAGTAAACTCTTGTCACTGGGTAAGCAGGAAAAATTTACATACCTTCCATGAGTAAAATAAATGTAGATGTGTTAGGTTCCCTTACAAAGCCTTTGTGAGGAATCAAGAAAGGAGCATTAGACAGCTGTTCAGTTTCCACTCACTTTTGGATGAGGAGAGCAACAATTTTTAACTCCTGTCCAAGGATGAGCTTTGTCACCACCAGGAAGTTAAAGCCAGACAGGAAATACATTTAATGAACTTCAGGAGCTGGGCTACTGGAGAAGATAAACCTGTAGAGAGGAGCTCTGTGCTCAGTAGAGTCTGCACAGCAATTTAAATTTAGATTGTCAGAATTGTTTCTCTGGACCAATGTAATAGTCATCTAGCTGATCTCCTACCTGCCATCCCTCCTCTTCTGTCTCCCACCTCCATTCTTCATTCTTTGAAAAACAGTCACAAATGAACATTGGAGACAATAGTACAAATCTCATAGCACACTGCCTGGTTCACAGTAAGTGTTCAATAAAAAATGAGCTTCTAAAAGACTCTAGTTGCTGAAAGCCTAGGTACAATCTCATGCTCAAATAATCAGCTTTTATATCTCATGCATTATTTACTGTGTTAAATACAAACTCCTTTTAACATGACCACAATACTTTTCAAGTTTATCACCCTAAATTTTCCAGTTCTTAAAAAAGAACTACACTAGCCAGAGTGAACTATTCACTATTAGCAAACATGGCTTCCCATTTCTGTATCTTGGCTCATTCTCTCCTCGCAGCCAAAATGCCAGCTTTTCACACCACCCAGCATCCTCCTCACTATCTACTCAAGCCAGTGGCAAATGTCTAGACACATCTCCAACATTAAATCCTCTACAACATATAACACCTAGGACACTTAGGACACTTCCCTCACAAAGGTTCTGCTTGTACTTTTCTTTAAGCCCCTTAGCAATGTATTTTTATGTTGTTTCAACAACCCCTCATTATTCTTTCTTGCATTATTATTTACACAATCATTTTACTTTGCTATTGGAAAGCATATATTGCAGTAAAAAGACCTCAAGTGAAATCCTAGCTCTGCAGAAGAAAAGCTGTACAAGCTCAGGCAGATTCCGTAAATTTTCAGAGCCTCAAGTCATCTAAATAATGCCTATTACATAAGAGTCTTTGAAAATATTAAATTACATGATAAAATAAATGGGAATTACCTGGCACAGTGCCTGATACATAGTTGGAGCTAAATAATAGAACAATGCTATTTGTTACCATATCACAGACCTTGTGTGATTGATTTTTGCATCTCTACATAGATAAGCACTACACTGGTTCATTATTTATGTTATGTAACTATGCTTTGAATTGCCAGTATCTAGAGGATTCCCTCAGTACAATATGACAGTAAATTCATTTGACATATCCCTCAGCCCTGTCTCTTTTCTTTTATAAATCTATTTATACCTGTTCAAATTAAATATTAGAATTCAGACTCAAAATATTGGATTTTCTACTGTTTTTAAATTATAGTGAGACTTTAGAAGATGCCACCTACAGGCAGATAGGCATAGTTTAAATTAGGAACTCTGTCCCCTCAAAGACATTTCTTAAAGCCTGCTGAACTTTACCCACCCTCCTGGCTGTTTAGTGGACATGCAATTGGAATATGCAATTGCATATACAAATTATAATAAGCAAATGCAGGTTTCATGTGGAGGGGATTCTGTGTCACCATTGACTGAGGCATAGATGAATATTATCGAACAGATTTCCCAAGGAAGAAAAAGTCTCAACAGAGAGGAGTTTGTTTTCAGACAGGATGCAAAATATTAGAAATGTTTGGGCACACAAGGTAGACCTGATTGTATGCCTCAACTCCATCCCTAATGGGTCCCTCACCAACAGACCATGGAGAAAACATTTAGCCTAGAAAATGATGACACCACAGTCCGTGATCTGAAAACTTGAGTTCATAATAGAAGCTGCCCTCTGAGACCTCTTGTGAACAAGGATGTAAAACATCAAATGCAGTGAACTTAGTGGCTGGTGTATAACATATGATCCAGAAATGGACCTTCTGCTATGATAAAGTAGAAACAGACCATGCTGTTTTACTCAATTGTCTTCAAATACTAGCTTGCCTCAGAAACCTCTGGGTCTCTCATTTATAACACATTTCCAGGTCACATTCCCAGATATTCTGACTTTGGTGAATCTCAATGTAAACAAGAGCCTCAATTCTGGTATCTACCCTATTAATGCTATGCTTCAGAATTTCCAACACACACCTAAACAAGGAGAAGTAGGAGGCCCTCGCCCAGAGAGGAGCTCTATGGGCATGCAGGCTTCTGCCAGAGGCCTGCCATTCCATCAGTGAGTGTGTGCAGATCCCTGGGAGCAGCTGTGTGGCCCAGATAGGCAGAGCTGCAGGCAGATCCCATTTGGGGGTCTACCCCAAACCAAGAGGCTTCTGAGCACCTGCCCAGGCTGTGACCCCCCCCCCAAGAGAGGAGCTGCACGGGCTCTTGGGCTTCACCAGAAGCCCACCATACCATCAGCCACAGCCAAGGACACAGCTGGAAAAGAGTTGTACAGGCACACAAGCAATACCTAGAGGCTCACTCCGATACCATTGATAAGTGTGTGGTGACCCTGGCCAAAGCCTGTGCAGAAAAACAGAGCTAGGGTGCATAGCCCCCAACCAAAGTCTCTCCCAGACAATAGCTACATAGAGGCCTCAACAAAAGGCACACTTAGATACCATTGCAAGTGTGCACAAGCCCCAGCCAGAAACCTGCCCAGACAATAAGTCAGCTCAGGGATCCAGAAGGCCACCACTCTGAACCTGGGAATTGATATACTGGTTAGCAGCAGAGTAAAGGCTGCTCAGTGGCTAGTTGAGAATTGAAGACCACTGGGTGAGCAAAAAGTCACCTCAACAAAGACACAGCAGGCTGCATCTGTTGAAATGAGAAGACATGTAAATAAGTCTCAAAACCAGACTTCCAGATCACCTAAGGCAACCCCAAAGGGCAACAAGATAGAACAATCTGATACTCAAAAACCTAGACAACCAGAACTGACAATGAAAGGGAACCTGGAAAAAATGAAATCAGAAATAATTTCTCAGATAACAGCAGAGATTTTGTCCATAGTACAAGACATGATTACTAAATCTAGAGTGGACACAGATAAAAAAACAGAGGAGCTGAGGAACATGATGGAATCCAAATGTAGGAAAAAAATGGAATCCACAAAACAGATGGAAACAGATTTCCAGGAGATTAAAAACTCCATTGAAAGTTTACACAGCAGGATGTGCCAATGCAAGGATAGAATTTCAGATATAGACATAGGACTGCAATTAGTGACTAGAAAAAGAAAAATTTCTTAAAAATAGTAAAGGACCCTGAGAAATCAATACAGCAACCACTAGATGATGCAAAGAAGAATAACATCAGAGTGATTGGAGTCAATGAAGAAACAGGAGAGTACAGGCAACAGAAAAAAACTGTTCACAGAATTAATGGCAGAAAATTTGCCAAATAAGGGAAAAGAACTTGACAGACATAGAGATAAGTGAATTATATAGGCCTCCAAGTAGCCGTGATCAAAAAAAAAAAAAAATCCACACATAGGCATATAATAGTTAAGATTCCAAAACTCAACAGAAGAACAAGATTCTACAGGCAGTTAGAGAAAAGAAACAAATCACATACAAAGGAAACCCCATCAGAATCACAGCAGACTTCTCAACACAAACTATCAAGGCAAGAAGAGCTTGGAGTGACATATTTCAAGCCCTAAAGAAAAACAACCTCCAACTCAGATGGATGTACCCTGCAAAATTATCTTTCAACATTGGAGAAATAAGAGACTTCCAAGACAAAGAGGATCTTAGGAACTTCATGAATACCAAACCAGCACTCCAAAAAATTTTAAACAATATCCTAGGAAAAGACAACAAGAATCACAACCCCAGGAGGCCCTGAAGAATGCATCCATTGGGCATGACCAGAAATTAAATGTAAAAGTGGAGAATCCAACAAAAAGAAAAATTCATGACAAGGGTAAGTCAATATATATCAGTTATAACAATCATTGTTAATGGTCTCAATTCACCAAGCAAAAGAAATAGACTGGCAGAATGGATCAAGAAGCAAGATCCAACAATATGCTGCATACAAGAAACATACTTAATTCAAAAAGAAACTCACAGACTGAAAGTTAAAGGGTGGAAAACAATAATCCATGTGACAGGAACCAAAAATAAAAGCAGGAGCAGCTATCCTCTTTGCAGATCAAGTAGATTTCAAACCAACACTGATTAAGAGAGACATAAAAGGATACTACATCCTTGTAAAAGGAAGAATCCAAGAGAAAGGGATGCCAATCATCAATATACATGCCCCAAACACTAGTGTGCCCAACCATATAAAACAAATACTAAAAGTCATGAAAAATTATATAAGAACTAACACAATAGTAGTGGGGAACCTCAATACCCCACTGTCACACACATCCACTAGACAAAGTATAAACCACAAAATACTAGAACTCAATCAAACTCTTGAACAAATGAACTTAGCAGATGTTTATACAGTGTTCCACCCCACAAAATCAGAATACACATTCTTTTCATCTGTACACAGGTTTTTCTCCAAAATAGACCACATACTCGCTCATAGAACATGTTTAAGTAAGTGAAAAGGAATTGAAGTTATCCCCTGTATATTATCAGTCCATAGTGTGATGAAATTGCAGAGCAATAGCAACAGAAACTGCAAGAATTTCATAAACACATGGAAACTGCACAACAGACTTCTGAATACCAATAGGTCACAAAAGAAATTAAAGAAGAAATCAGACAGGTCCTACAACTAAATGTCAATGCAAATACAACATATCAGAACCTGTGGGAAAAAATGAAAGCAGTCTTACCAGGGAAAGTCATAGCAGTGAATACTCATATTATGAAAACAGAGCGAGCCCAATTAAACAACCTGATGCTAAACATCAAGCTTCTAGAAAAAGAATAGCAGGAAAAACCCAAAGCTCATACAAGGATGGAAATTATAAAGATCAGGGTCAAAATCAGTGCAATGGAGACTAAGAGAATGATAAAAAAAAAATCACTGAAGCCAAGAGTCAGTTCTTCAAAAGAATAAACAAAATTGACAAACCCTTAGGCAACCTTGTCAGGAAAAGGAAAGAAAAGGCCCAAATCCATGCAATTAGGAATAAAAAGGATGAAATTACAGCTGACCAAGCAGAAATCCAGAGGATCATCAATACCTACATTGAGAATCTATATGCCAATAAGATAGAAAATACAGAAGAAATGGACAGATTCCAAGATACAAGTGAATTAACAAACTTGAATGAAGATGACCTAAAAATTCTAAATGACCCAATATCAACAAATGAAATTTAAAATGTCATTAAAAACTTAGCAGCTAAGAAAAGCCTTGGCCCTGATGGCTTCACTGCTGAATTCTACAAGACACTTAGAGAGAAACTAATGCCACTACTGTTTAAATTCCTCAAGGAAGTTGAAAGGGAAGCAATACTCCCAAATTCATTCCTGGAAGCAAGCATCACCTTGCTCCCCAAAACAGAGAAAGACCCAACTGAAAAAGAGAACTATAGGCCAATCTCACTAATGAACATAGATGCAAAAATCCTTAATAAGATACTGGCA
>NW_004624732.1:8423648-8459770 GCF_000247695.1 Heterocephalus glaber | reverse complement strand
ATTCCACTGCTGGGGATCTTCCCCAAAGAATTAAAAGAATCATACCACAGTGATATATGTGCACCCATGTTCATAGCAGCACAATTCATGATAGACAAAACTTGGAAACAACCCAATTGCCCATCAACTGGAAACTGGATAAAAAAAATGTGATGGGTTTTTTTTTTTTTTGGTACCGGTGATCAAACTCAGGACCTTGGGCTTGTGAGCCAGGCAGAAGAACCACTGAGGTAAATCCCCAGCTAAAAATGTGGGGTTTTTTAATAAAATGGAGTGTTACTTGGCCATAAAGAATGAGAAACTAGAGACATTTATAGCTAAATGGATGCACATTGAGGTGATACTCAAGTGAAATAAATAGGACACACATGTAAATACCAAATAGTTTCTCTAGTGTGAGAAACTGAAAGTGTAAATAAGGTCTAAAAGGTGTAATCGATAAAGTGAAACAGAAAGAAAAGGTGCAAAGGGGAAAGGGAAGTGGGAGGGGTAGGGGAAAAGAAAGAAGGGAATGGAATTAATATGAGAAAAAGAAAAAAATGGAAAAAAATTGTTTGTAGATAGGGAAGAGTAGAGGGGTTTAAGGGAGGGCAGGGGAATGGGGAAAAAATAAGAACCAAGATGGATTATGTAAACATGCAAATTTCCAATGATGAATGTCATTATATTGTATACCTTAAATGTACCAATAAAATTAATAAAAACTTTTTTAAAAAAATTAAGAGGCAGCAACCTTCTTGAAAGAAAGAAATTAAGTAATTATTAATTTCACTTAAAATGGGAAGGGGATTGGGCATATGAAGGAGACAGGAGGGAGCAATGGGGAAGTAAAAAGGATTAAGATATAGGGTATATATGTACCAATTCTCCTAGATGAACAAATAATAATAATAATACTGATAATAACAGTAACAGTAATAAAGAACTTAAAGCCTTGGGAAAATTAAATGTCTGTGATAGCAGTATTAATAATAATAATAATCACATAGTCAGCATTTACTCTGTGCCAATCATTGGCTAAAAAGTTTTCATATAACAGCCCTTTATTCCTTTTATTGTTTTTTAGTTTTTTTGGTACTGGGGACTGAACTCAGCCCTTTATTCTTTACAACAAACTTTTGAGGCAGGTACTGTGCTTCTCATTATGTTATAGATGAGAAGATTAAGGCACAGGAAACACATTGCCAAGGTTAATTAGATGGTAAGGGATGGAGCCAGAATTTGAACCAGAGCCACTAGCCCTAAACATAAATCTGTACTTTATAAAAAAAATTATAGCAAACTTCACTGTATAACCAAATCATATGGAATACTTCAAAATTAGGGACCAAGTTTCCTGTAGTACTCATCTATTTAATAATGGCCCTGGCAGGGAGAAAGGTAACTTCTATGACAGTCACTGAACATCTTTCGAATGCATTCTGTCATCATGTATCCACATAGATGTGTGTGTGTGTGTGTGTGTCTGTGTGTGTGTGTTTATGTGTGTCTCTGCTCCTTCTTTTATAAAAATCAAATTCTGATTTCCCACTGTTAACAGCTCTTTAGTCTGGTGTTCATGGATACATGCATGTAAAGATATTTCTTCTATTTCTTTACAAAATATGAGCTGCCTGATGAAACCACCCATCTTTCTAAGTGCCAGGTTTAGGAAGACACACAGGGTGGAGATGTCTAGTGCAACCTCTATAAAATTTCAACTTTGAGAGAAATAACTACTGTGCACCAGAAAGGCTAAAGATTGCACCTAGTTTTTGCCATCCACAGTAAGAGATGTAGTTTAATGGCTAGAATCTTCCAGGCTGTGTTCTCATGAAGTTTTACCGCTGAGAATAAAACTCATGTCTAGGGCAGGCTTCTGTAACCAGTTTTAAGAAGTAACTCGGCCGGAAATGGTTGTGGACTACGTCTGTGCGGCTGCGTGGGGCTTGGCCGCGCAGACTGAAGGAGACTGAAGGCCCTCGGATGCCCAGAACCTGTAGGCTGCACCGTGGACTTACTCTTAACAGAGAGGGTGCTGGGGGGACCCTGATGTGGTACCAAATGAAATGAACAAAACTCCACAGCCCACAGGCCCCCCTGCCCACCCCATCCCCTGGACTCCCGCAGCCAGCATTTCCCCCGGGGCAGACTGCACCGGTGGTGTTCAGTACACCACAAGCGACACAAATGAACACGCCTTCCCAGCCCCGCCAGCACTTCTACCCTAGCCTGGCCCAGCCTCCCAGCAGTGCAGCCTCCCGAGTGCAGAGTGCAGCCCCTGCCCACCCTGGCCCAGCTGCCCATGTCTACCCTGCTGGATGCCAAGTAATGACGATCCCTTCCCAGATCTCCTACTCAGCCTCCCAGGGGGCCTACTACATCCCTGGACAGGGGTGTTCCACATATGTTGTCCTGACACAGCAGTACCCTGTGCAGTCAGGAACCCCAAGCTTCTATCCTGGTGCAAGCCCTACTGAGTTTGGGACCTACACTGGCACCTACTAACCAGCCCAAGGTGTGCAGCAGTTTCCTGCTGGCATGGCCCCCGTCCCGGTTTTGATGAACTAGCCACTCCAGATTGCTCCTAAGAGGAAACGTAAAACTATCCAAATTCGAGATCCCAACCAAGGAGGGAAAGATATCAAGGAGAAGATCATGTCTGGGCCCTGAACTGCCTCCACACCCACCCCTCCCCAGACGGGAGGCGGTCTGGAGCCTCAAGCTAATGGGGAGATGCCCCAGGTTGCTGTCATTGTCTGGCCAGATGACCAGGCTCAGGAGCGCTCGTTGGGAGCTGGCCAGGATTGCCTGGCCCAGAGCACAGCCCTTCAGAGGCCCAGCCTTCATCACTATCTCCAACCCCATCACCACCCCCAATCTTGGAACCAGGGTCTGAGCCTAATCTTGGAGGCCTCTCTCTTCCTGGGGACACTATGCCAATGGGGATGATACAAATGTCTGTAGAAGAATCAACTCCCATCTCTCATGAAACTGAGGAGCCATACTGCCTCTCTCCAGAA
The DNA here is from genome assembly GCF_000247695.1 of Heterocephalus glaber. The sequence goes on along the minus strand of NW_004624732.1, from coordinate 8,456,768 downwards.
CCCACTCCTCTTGCCAAACCCATACTGGAAGTAGAAGTGACACCTAGCAAACCAATTCCAGAATCTGAGTTCTCTTCCAGTGCGCTCCAGATTCCTGCCCCCCTGGAATCTCACAAGGTAGAAGTTCCTGAGGCTAATGGCATAGTGCCATCTGAGGAGCTGGAGCCAGAGGTGGAGTCAAGCCCAGAGGTTGCCCCTGTTCTGCCTGTGGCTTGCCCTTTAGAATCCCCCAAGCCCGTTGCTCCAGTTGCCCAACCAGAGGAACTGCTCAGTGGAGCCCCCTTGCCACCAGCTGTGGACTTGAGCCCAGTCAGTGAGCCAGAGGAGCAGGCTAAAGAGGTTACTGTGTCAGTGGCTTCCTCTGCCATCCTCTCTGCCACTCCACCTGTGACTCCTCCAGCTGCTTCTCCTCAGGAGGAGGAAATGGAAGAAGAGGAGGAAGAGGAGGAGGAAGAGGAAAAAGGAAGAGAAGCTGAAGCTGAGAATGAGAAGGGTAGAGAAGATCTCTCTTCAGAGAGCACACCTGTCCCAGCCCACTTGTCCCTCCCCCCTTTGGAGGCGGCAGCAACCACCCAAGTGGCAGTATCTGTGCCAAAGAGGAGATGGAAAATTAAGGAGCTACATAAGAAGGAGGCTGTGGGAGACCTCCTAGATGCCTTCAAAGAGGCAAACCCAGCAGTACCAGAGGCAGAGAATCACCCTCCCATAGGCAACAACCCAGGCCCAGAGTCTGAGGGCACCAGCGTGGCCCCATGGCCTGAGGAAGCAGAGGAGACCTGGGACTCCAAAGAGGACAAAATCCAGAATTCTGAGAACATTCAGCCTGGGGAACAGAAGTACGACTATAAGTCAGATCAGTGGAAGACACTAAACCTGGAGGAGAAAAAGCATTACGACCAAGAGTTCCTGCTTGGCTTTCAGTTCATCTTTGCCAGTTTGCAGAAGTCGAAAGGTTGCCCCATATCACTGACATGGTGCTGGATGAGGCCAATAAGACACCGCTGCGGCTGCTGGATCCCTCAAGACTACCCAGCATAAACTGTGGTCCAGACTTCACTGCATCCTTTGCCAACCTTGGCCGACTAGCCCCTAGAATTCATGGGCCCCCAAGGGGTGGACCAGGTGGGGAGCTTCCCCGAGGGCTGGCTGGCTTGGGACCCAGGCACTCTCAGCAGGGCCCCCGAAAAGAACCACGCAAGATCATTGAGACAATGTTAATGACTGAAGATATAAAACTGAATAAAGCAAAGAAGGCCTGGAAACCCAGCAGCAAGCGGACAGCGGCTGATAAGGAAGGAGGAGAAGAGGATGCTGATGGCACCAAGACCCAGGACCTACTCCACAGGGTGCGCTCCATCCTGAATAAGCTCACACCCCACGTGTTCCAGCAGCTGATGAAGCAAGTGACACAGCTGGCCATTGACACTGAGGAATGCCTGAAAGGAGTCATTGACCTCATCTTCGAGAAGGCCATTTCAGAGCCCAACTTCTCTGTGGCCTACGCCAACATGTGCCACTGCCTCATGGTGCTGAAAGTGCCCACTACAGAAAAGCCAACGGTGACTGTTAACTTGTAAAAACTGTTGTTGAATCGATGCCAGAAGGAATTTGAGAAAGACAAAGATGATGATGAAGTTTTTGAGAAAGAGCAAAAAGAAATGGATGAAGCTGCTATGGCGGAGGAGCGGGGCCACCTGAAGGAAGAGTTAGAAGAGGCTCGGGACACGGCCTGATGGCGCTCTTTAGGGAACATCAAGTTTATTGGCGAGTTGTTCAAGCTCAAGATGTTAACCGAGGCGATTATGCATGACTGTGTGGTCAAACTACTAAAGAACCATGACGAGGAGTCCCTGGAATGCCCCTGCCGCCTGCTCACCTCCATTGGCAAAGATCTGGACTTTGCAAAAGCCAAGCCACGAATGGATCAGTATTTCAACCAGATGGAAAAAATCATTAAAGAAAAGAAGACGTCATCCCGCATCCACTTTATGCTGCAGGATGTGCTGGATCTGCGACAGAGCAATTGGGTACCACGCCACGGAGATCAGGGTCCCAAGACCATTGATCAGATCCACAAGGAGGCCCAGATGGAGGAGCATCGTGAACATATCAAAGTGCAGCAGCTCATGGCCAAGGGCACCGACAAGAGTCGGAGAGGCCCTCCAGGGACACCCATTAGTCGTGGCCTCCCACTTGTGGACGACGGTGGCTGGAACACAGTCCCCATCAGCAAAGACAGCCACCCCATTGACACCTCACCACTCACCAAGATCACAAAGCCTGGCTCCACTGATTCCAACAATCAGCTCTTTGCACCAGGAGGGCGACTGATCTGGGGCAAAGGTAGCAGTGAGGGCTCAGGAGCCAAGCTCTCCGATGCAGCATCAGAACCTGCTCGTCCAGCTACTAGTACCTTGAATCACTTCGCAGCTCTTCAACAGGCAGTACCTATGGAGAGCACAGATAACAGACAGGAGTGAGAAAGCTGGGGACCGGGGAGACTGAGTAGAGCAGAGCGAACGGGGTGGCAACCGTGGGGACCGATCAGATCGTGCACGGACACCTGCCACCAAGCGAAGCTTCAGCAAAGAAGTGGAAGAGCGGAGTAGAGAGCGGCCTTCCCAGCCTGAGGGATTGCACAAGGCCTCGAGCCTCACGGAAGATAGCGACAGGGGCCAGGACACTGTGAAGCGGGAAGCCACCCTCCCCCCAGTGAGCCCCCTGAAGGCTGCACTCTCTGAGGAGGAGCTGGAGAAGAAGTCCAAGGCCATCATTGAGGAGTATCTCCATCTCAACGACATGAAGGAAGCAGTGCAGTGTGTACAGGAGCTGGCCTCGCCCTCCCTGCTCTTCATCTTTGTGCGGCACGGCGTCGAGTCCACGCTGGAGCACAGCACCATCGCTCGAGAGCGCATGGGGAAGCTGCTCCACAGGCTGCTGTGTGCCGGGCACCTCTCCACCGCCCAGTACTACCGAGGGCTGTACGAAATCCTGGAATTGGTGGAGGACATGGAGATTGACATCCCCCATGTGTGGCTTTATCTGGCAGAACTGGTAACACCCGTACCTCAGGAAGGTGGGGTGCCCATGGAAGAACTGTTCAGGGAGATTACAAAGCCTCTGAGACCTTTGGGCAAAGCTACTTCCCTCTTATTGGAGATCCTGGGGCTCCTGTGCAAAAGCATGGGTCCCAAAAAGGTAGGAATGCTATGGCGAGAGGCTGAACTCAGCTGGAAGGAGTTTCGACCTGAAGGCCAAGATGTTAATGCATTCGTTGCTGAGCAGAAGGTGTAGTATACTCTGGGAGAGGAGTCGGGTGCCCCTGGGCAGAGGGCAGTCCCCTTAGAGGAGCTGAGCAAGCAGAAGGAGAAGCTGCTGCAGGAGGGCAACAGTAATCAGTGGGTGTTCGACTGGAGAGAAGCCAATCTGAGTGAGCAGCAGATAGCATCCAACACATTAGTTCGAGCCCTCATGACACCTGTCTGCTATTCTGCAGTTATCTTTGAGACTCTTCTCCGAGTGGATGTTGCCGTGCTGAAAGCGTGAGCACCACTGTTACAGAAGTATCTGTGTGATGAACAGAAGGAGCTACCAGCGCTCTATGCCCTCCAGGCCCTTGTGGTGACCTTAGAGCAGCCCCCCAACCTGCTTCGGATGTTCTTCGATGAGCTGTATGATGAGGACATGGTGAAGGAGGAAGCATTCTACAGCTGGGAGAGCAGCAAGGACCCCGCTGTGCAGCTGGGCAAGGGCGTGGGCCTTAAATCTGTCACAGCCTTCTTCAACTGGCTTCGGGAGGCTGAGGTGGAGGAGTCTGACCACAACTGAGGGAGGGTGGGGCTGGGGACATGAGCCCCATGGACCCCAATGGCCCGGCCAGCCGCCTGGACTGCAGGGGGCGGCGGCAGCGGAGGCGGCGGTGGCAGCAGGTGCCTGTAGCCCGATGAATCTGAGCTAATAAAGTGGCTGAAGAGGTAGGATGGCTTGGGGCTGCCTGGGGCCCCCTCCAGGATGCTGCCAGGTTTCCCTCTCCTTCCCCGGGGGCACAGAGATATATTATATATAAAGTCTTGAAATTTGGTGTGTCTTGAGGGGGGCCACTAAGCCCTGCCCCTGAGGTCCTTTTTTATTTTCTGAAAATCACTCTTGGGACTGCCGTCCTCGCTGCTGGGGGCATATGCCCCAGCCCCTGCACCACCCCTGCTGCTGCCTGGGCAGGGGGAAGTGGGGGCACAGTGCCTGTAATTATTAAACATGAATTCAATTTAAAAAAAAAAAAAAAAAGAAGTAACTTGGCTCTTCTTCCATCCAAAATCCCAAGAGAAAACGAAAATGAGTAAGAGAATGAAAGATATCAGAATCCCCAGTCACCCCAAGGGGAAACTGCTAGCAATTCAACACCGATTTGCTTCCTTTCTCATCTCTAACCTTTCATGTTCACCATGCATAGACTTTTGGATAACGATAGTATGCACGGACAGTGTGCTCCAGTGTACCCCGCCCTTCTACACCTCTCATTCACTTGATATACTTGACCAAAAATATTTCAAGCCAAGTGCAACTCTTAGAAGCCCAGGATCATGGACTTCTGGTCACTGATCAGATGTGGGCTTTCAAAACTTGAGTGTAAGAAACTGAGACTTTGCATGACACACAGAAAACTAGCACAGTGTGCTGCCAAGTGTGCACTTCATACATGTTGGTTGAATGAATAAAAGTATCTCACTCTCCTTTTATAGATAAAAAACCCAAACCTCATAGAGGTGGAATTCTATGAGGCAAGTGAAGGCATGAGATAGTTCAGGGGACTAGGTAAACAAAAAACAACACCTTTTGTGTGTCCTACTGGATTTTTCTTAACCTACTGGATTTTTCTTATCCTCCTTTTGTTCTTTCTTCACTATACCTGGCATTAATACATAACTAAGATATGTTTGTGTGTTGAATTGCGAAAAAAACCAATTTTTTTAATTTATCATAAGAAATAACCTGACCTTGCTTTTGAGTTGCTTAATACTTCTCTGGGATGGTGAACTGCTTTTGTCTCTCTTGGGGTTCATAGCCCTTCAGGGTGAGAGGATCTCAACTCATGTACTAATCTACCAGCAGCTGAGCTAGTATTGCTAGTTAAATTACATGCTTCACTCTTCTCTTCTCTTCCTTTCTCTTCTTCCTTTCTCTCCCTCCCTCTCTCTCTCCCTCTCTCTCTCTCTCTCTCTCTCTCTCTCTCTCCCCTCCCCACCCTGGGATGAAGACAGAAATAAAATTTGGCATAAAGTATACAGTTATTTCATGGAAATTCCAGAAGTACCACTGAAAATTCCTGACTCTCCGTCATTCAGCCAAATATGCTTAGGGTTGAGAGATTCTTTGAGTTAAATTTATGAAACTGACTCCAATAATTGTATCTCCTCTACAATATCTACTCCAGAAATTTCTATTCATTTTGAACAACTTTGAATAATGGTGAGTTTGGTGCTTCAGGGGCAGTCACTGTAAACTGCTCTGAGTTCTGTTCTGTGTACAGCTCAACTTTCATGCCCTAAAGCTGCCTTCACACACTCATTGCTCTTGATTGAACTTTTGGAGACACACGGCCTAAATCTAGTCTGTCTTCCACCTGACAGACATTTGAAGACAGATTTCATCTCCATGCCCTTTCCCAAAGTCTACCCATTTTTGGAATAAACATCTTTCATTCTTTTAGCTGTTTCTCATATACTATTGTATTGAATGCCTTTACCCTGTGAACATTCTTCTCTAAACATGTTTCCTTTTGTACAAGGCTAAAAGTGGGCAAATATGTACTACTTTAGATATATTAAAATATTAACTAGTATACTAGTGCATACTAGTATGCTAAATCAACTAATGTGAACTAGTTGTATCATAGTCAAACTGTAGAAAAACCATCATGAAAAGAAAACCCTGAAGGAAACTGGGGGTGGGGGTCACTTACCTGTAAAAAAACAAGAATAAGTATCAAAAACCATGCAACAAAGAAGAAATTAGAGTGAAATGTTTAACATGTTCAAAGAAAAAAACTACCAACCTGAAATTCTATATCCAGTCAAATTATCCTTCAAAGGTGAAAGAGAAATAGGCTTTCTCAGATAATAAAAAACTGGGAGAATTTACTACAGGTAGACCTGGCCTACAACAAATGATAAACATGGAAGAATTCTGGGAAGCAGAATTAAGAACCTCCTCTGTGATGGCCTTCTAACTGGGCATGTATCATTACATTAAACTCATTCTTCTCCATCATTTCCTCAGAATTTTCCTGAAACAATATTTAGTCTGATCATGGAATATCAAATATGCTCATTCAGCAGGGAGTATTTTCCACTAAAGCACAAAGAGATGTTTCTCTACTATGAATTAATCTTAATGAACTCTCACTGGATCCTCTTCTAGGTTTTTATGAATTAGCTCTATAAAAATTATTTTGGAAACTTCTGCAGAACTAATTTAAAGCTCACCAGTCTGGAAAGGAAAAATAGAACTCTTTACTTCCTTTTAAAATGTGAATCTATGCTCGCTTCCACAGCACATATACTGAAATGTGAATCTATATTCACTTTTTTAATCTTATGTTTTCCCTCTATCCTTCTAATTTCTTCACATATCACTGTCTTCATTTGCACCCTAGGGTACTGTACACGGGAGTTTATGTTGTCCACAGTAGGAAACTTAAACTCATTTTTAGTGACACAATTATATTTTCTAATATTTTATCCCACCTTCAAATTCCATTTCTCTTTATCAATATTATTCCACACAGTTTAGTATAAAAGTGAAACTCTCTTGTGGAAAAGTCAATGTAAAACAGGTATTAAAGACTTCTACTGTCCTGTGTGAACCATAAACATCACACCATAAGCCACAAACACTGAGCATATTGCTTTCATGACCTTATCCTTGTTCTCAATGTTACTAAGACCTTTTGATTGTCCTTGACTTCATCAAAAGTTACAACCCATGTCAGACATTAGTATTTCTAAACCTGGTCTTCAAATTTTTACTTTTTCCTCCGTTTTCCCTTATCTGTTTAAGAGAGCTCATTTCCATTTCTCTAAACCTGAGATCTATGGAGAGTCCAGTGCATTTTCTATATTGCCAACTGTAACCAAATCTCTTCTCCAAATATCTATTATACTATACATGCGAACAGAGGAGTAAAATTTATTAACCAAGCTGGATCCCTCCTGAAACAAATCATAGCAGAGGCTAAATATTTCTCTAACTAATAAAATGCCTTTGATCAAGATACTGATATAAGAAAATATCAGCTTCCTATGTCTAGATTAAAAGTACTTGATATTATCTATTATTACTCACTTACTTGAGATATTTAATAATAAAAGAACTTGAAATAATAGTTATATAACACATATAATATAATAATACATAATATAATATGAGTGTGTAGTAAAAAAAGGGTTTGTGTTTCTCAAAAATCTAGGTTTATGACTATACCTAACACTGACTAATCTCAGGAGGTTCTTTTTAAACTCTTTGTATCTTCATTTCCTCATCTGTAAGATGGTGTTAATAAATACATATGTTGTTAGACTTGTAAGCCATGAACTTGACCTTGAAAACCTTGAGACTGAATTTCTAGGTGAAAAACATGATTTTAGATGACTACAGGGCATGCATTAGATAACATATTAAAACACATAGTAATAAAATTATTTCACCTCTTTCTAGCCCTTTTAACTAAAAGGAGAGTGGGTTGCAGGTCTCTATTCGGCATGAAGTTAGTATATGACAGATAAGAAAACACTCTATAACACAATGTACACATTCTTAAATGTGTTATACTGATATTATCAATGAAGTTATCTTTTCATTAGTTATTATTAGGAAAAAAATTGAAAAAAAAATCAGTGATTGGTACAGATTCTTATGCCTGACTCCCAAAGCTTCAACAAGTAAAGTTACTTTTCTTACAGCTTTTATACACTATGCCCTTTTACAAAACTGTACTATCCCTGTCATCATGATGAAAAACATCTTACAAAGAGAGACTTTACCAACAGAATCATAAAGTAAAACTTTTTGAGGTTTCTCTTCAGGGATCTCATCCATATGTATATTCTCGGCTTGTGGGTTTCTGGCATATTTAATGTCTGAAAGATTTAAATCCTATTAAACCCTATATGACCAAAAGGAAAATAATGTCTCTATATTCCAATCACGAAAAAAGAAGTAAGTTGCTGAAAGCCTAAGCCAAAAGGGAAGGGAGGGAGAGAGACCACAGCAATGTCATTTATGGTAATGAAATTATGATTCCAACCCATATTCCTTCTTTAAGATTCATGTTATAAAGAATACATCAAGGCAAAAAAGAGTAAGGATACTGATTTTCCATCCATGTGCATCCACCACCTGGCAGGTGAAATGCTGAAGATAACATGAATGTGTAAAATTCTCCAGGCAGTGACACCCAGGCTGGGATCTACAATTCTCAAAAGAGAGGAAAAGTGGGGTCAGAATTATTTCAAAAAATCTGTTGAAACACATGAGTTTCCTTCCTAGTGTTTTCTGAGACAAATTATTATCAGGGAAAAGATAATAAGAAAATAAAGTAAAATGGATCTAGTACTTCAAGTGCTGAATTGTTATTTTAAAATAAATGTGCTGTGTGCTATCTTGGCCACATCCTCTCCCCCCAGCAGCTCACTTCCTCCTCTGCCTTGCTCATTACTGGGCCTCTGCACATCACAGCTGAAAGAGGCAGCTGGATCAGGCAGTAAGACCACCCCAGACACCTGGGGTGGTCTACTTCTGTATGAATAGAGGACCACCAAAATGGAGAAGTGTCAAGTGTGTTCCTAAGCCCGTCTCACTTTCACAGATTTAAATTTTTTTTCTTTCAATTTCTACCACAGGCAAAATAGGAAGAGAAGAAGAAAACCCTCAAAATCTTTTGCAAATATCAGACAAAAATCACCTTGAGTTAGAAACTGGGTTGCCAGAGTCAAAGAAAGACCAAAAAGCTCTTAAGGCCAGCATGAGGACACTCAGAGAAGTGGGAAAAGGGACAGAGAGGGGAGCTGTTGACGGGGTATGGCAAAGGCAGCCAAGGTCAATGTGCCTGGCAAGAATTCTCAAGGCACAGCTGCTAAAATGAACTTCAGCAAAACTAGCTGACAAAGCAGAACTTCAATTCAAATTTGAATAGAAGACTAGTTCTAAATAAAAGTGCATACTGTGAAAGATAAAAAAGAAATCAAAGAAGAAAAATGTCTCATGCTTATTTTTAAAAAAACAAACATGGATGTTTTGTTATCCTTAACATGACTAAATATAGCAAAATATCAAAAAATAGAGTGAACAGAAAATCTTAAGAATAATGAGGAAAAGATATATTGTTTAAGCCCTTTCCATGGGTCAAACACAAAGCCAGGTACTTCAAATACAACATCTTCCTTAACCTATGCAATAATCTTCTGATATTAGTATTATCCCTCATTATGATCAGAAGGCCACAATTCACGAAGATTCATGACATGCCTAAGTCACAAAGACTCTGGTGCTCCTTAAAATATTAGTAATATATATTCATATATGCATGTATTTATAAACATAAGGGACTGCTAATTCCTTTCATCTTGTCAAATAGACTCCTACTTTCGTGTCATGTTTGTTTCAGATCCCACATATTAGGGGAAACATGCAATACTTGTCTTTCTGAGTCTAGCTTATTTCACTTAACATGATAATTTTCAGTTGCAGCCATTTTCTTGCAAATGACATAATTTTGTTCCTTTCTATGGGTGAATAATGCTCATAAATATATATTATAATATATATTATATATTATATATATATATTCCAAGTTTTCTTCATCCATTCATCTATCAATGGTCACTGAGACTGATTCCATATATTGGCTATTGTAAACTGTACCAAAATGAACATGAAAGTGCAGGGATATCTACAGTACTTTACTTCCTTTGGGCATATACCAAAGAGTAATATATTTGAGTCACATGGTAGTCTATTTTTAATGTTTTTGAGAAACCTCCATACTGATTTCCATAATGACTGTAATAATTTACATTCCCAATGATGTATAAACATGTATAAGTATGTATACCATGTAAAAGCATGTTTTATAGTAAATAATTGATGAAAACATCTTAGACTATTTCTCTCTTCTAAAGATTGGGCTCTGAGGATCACAGAGAGAAATCTTTTACCCTTTCATCTTTCTTTAACTCATCACTCTTCAAATATGTAACATGATGAAAAATATGTTTGTGTGTGTATTGTGTGCATGTGTGTTTTATCTACATTTGTGAGTATGTGAATGTCCCACAGAACACAGATCCAAAAAGACAGCAAAAGACTAAAACTGGTCTAAGTCACTAAGACTGAACATAATAGTTATAAATTTGAATCCGGCATTAACCTCCTAAAAGTCTTACTATGTAAGAATGAAATTCAGGCCAACTGTTCATTTTAAAATGCTCTAGAGGAGAATTATCATGAACCAAAAGGTAGAGACAAAGCTCAAAGTTAGTACAATCTCAGGGCACCTAATAGAAATGAACTGGCTATATCACTGGAAGTTCAGGAGCACATTTGCATGAAACCTTTAACTACAACTTTGACAAACTAAAGAAGGACCAGACATTAACAATGGAGTTGAAAATTCTGGATTGAGAAGCATTTTAATTAGTTTAAATATATGGCTACAGGTTGAAGGTTTCTAAGATATAGCAATTATCTTCCCATAGTTATTGTTATAAGGATAATGATTCAGATTTAAGTGATGTTTTCCTGGCGTACTGGACCAGGGCTAACAAGTTATAAGGAATTAAGTTTAGGTTTACCATAAAGAAAACATTTTAATAAACTGATTCACAAGAAAATAGGCTGGTGAAAAATGAGTGAAAGGCCAATGAACAGCACATGAGACAGTTTCTTAGGAACCGCCAAAGAACAAAGTCGATTTCTGGTTACCTCAGTACTAGTTCACTCTGGAAATTATTAATGAAAACCGAGTCTTCAAAATTTTATTTAATGATGTCTATAACTCAATAGCATTTTTGATAATAAAGAAGTGCTTTGTCAACCTAGTAGCATCAGCTATGCTTGTGACCCCCACTGTTTTTGTCTCCCCTGAGTTTCCTGCCCCTTGTTCACCTCCTTTCTTTCTTCACATGACTTCTCCCATTCATGGTTCTTGGGCTTCCAGGCTTCTCCTGCCCCATGACGTCTCCTTATTAGTTTCTTTCTCAGTTATTTCCCTTCAGATATTTCTGTTGTCCTATGTTTTTCTCCATGACTTACTTTAAAAACTTCTTAATCAATAATCTTATTGGATTGTCCTGTCAAAGTCTAGAATATTTCATCACAATTAGATTTCTCTCAACAGGACATTTTACAGATTGGTTTCTCCAAATAGCTGAGTTTGGAAGAGCTACCCAATCATAACACCCTCAGCTGTGACCAGGATGATGGGCTCATTTATCAACTAGCACTGCAACCTGCATGGAGTTCTTTAGAGGAGACACAAGTGGCAGACACTTTACATGACCTCCCCAGTTTCATATATCCCTATAGTAGGGATATGTTAGAAGATACTTCTGTATTTATTAAAGGTTAAATAAGATCCTCTATAATTCTTCCCAAGCTTAATAGTCTATTACAAAAGTGATCAAAATGTATAATGAATGTTTAAATTTAAAATAATTATAGTAAATGATACATTACTGTTATTCCCCCTCAAAATACCTCCATTTGGAATACATGTATCTCATTGTTCTTGTCACTTTGTGTGTTCATTACTTTTCTCATTACTGAGACAAAATACCTGACACCCAGAGTTGGAGGGGAAGGGATTTATTTGGCTTACAGTTCACAGAGGTTTCAGTGCATAATCAGTTGAATCCAAGGCAGAGATAACAAGCAGGCATGGCAAAGGAGAAACAACATGGCATGCACAAAGTAGCAAAGCAACAAGAGGACCTTAACACAGTGTCCCTGCCCCTTTTATCTTATTCAGACTACCAGGATTAGGGCAATCCCAAACTAATCACTCACATGTAGTGGTTTAGTAATTGCACTCCCTTAACCTCACAATCACACATTCCAGATTCAACTACCTCTGAAAAAGAAAGTCCTACCATATATGCATGAGTCATTGAGGGGATATCTAAACACAAACCATAACACTTTGTGAAGTAGTTCAGGACATCGTCTTTTGTGAATTTCTTGATGAGGTATAATAAAAAATACAAGGAATGCTCTTGTTAAGTATCATCCATCAGAAAGGCAGGCTTGTGAAAACATTCCCATGTGTCCTTATCCACCTTAACTCACCAGGTCTTGCTCTGTGCAACTTCTGGCACTTCCCCAATGTCAAAATGGCCAGAATGGCTAGGACATCGAGGTAGCTGTCACACAACTAAACACAATTGTGAAAGAGGATCTCTAGAACTGCTTCAAAAAGTGGCAAGACCAATGTGATAAATGTGTTCAAAGCAAGGAGAAATATTTTAAGAGGAATTAAAGCCAATGTGTTTTTTACTGTAATAAATTTAAAATTGTTTCAACATTTGCCAGATTTTACAATCACATCATGTATGTTAGTCCACAACTTGAAACTATTATTTTTTCTCTACATTAACTATGTTAGACTGATTTCCATCCCTGTGACAAAATACCTGAGAAAATAATTTTAGAGGAGAAAAAAATTTATTTTGTACCTCACCACCACCACCCAGGCTTTAGTCCATAGTCAGCTGACTTCATTGCTGTAGGTCTGTGGCCTAGAAAAAAGTTATGTCAGGAAAGTGTGGCAGAAGAAAGCTGCTCATGGCAACCTGAATGAAAGAAAAAAGGAGCCTGAAAGAAAGGGGTAGGGACCACATATAGTCCCCAAGGTCGGAACTCAATGATGCACTCTTTCACTATGCCCTCGTCCCATCACATCCCAATAATGCCGTAAAAATTATGATTCCATCTGTGGATTAATCCACTGATGAAATTAAACCCTGAATCACTTCTCCAAAACTCAACAACCAAGTCTTCGATACAATGATACTTGGGGGGATATAGCACATCCAAATCATAACAATTAATAAACTAAATCTTAGGTCTTATGGAGACAATAAGTTTATTGGCACCATATTTAATGCCAAGTATAATTGAACTAGTATTATTTCTTTCAGTAGAATAGTCTAATCTGGACTATTTACCAACAAGCAAGACAAGATACAAATGGGCATAAGATGTAAATATTATACACAGACGCAAAAATGGATTTTACATATTTTACCTTGGTTCTAGTTCAGTGTAAGCAAGTCTCTTTATCTCTCTAAGTCTAAGTTTTACCATTTGAACAATCAAGAGACCATCACCTGATTTCAGATTGTGGAAATTAAGTTTTATATGTATGAAAATTTCTTACGAATTAAAAAGTTTCTATCAATAACCTAAAAGAGATTAAAATCACAGAATTTTGTTTCCATCAATATATCAGTCACTTTCCCATCACTGGGACAAAATACCTGACACCTACAAATTAAAGGAAGAGAGATTTATTTGGCTCACAGTTTCAGAAGTTTCAGTCGGCTATTGGCTGGCTCCAAGGCAGAAACAACATGGCAAAGGGCCTGGCAGTGGAAAGCTGCTCAACCCATGCCAGTCAGGAAACAGAAAGAGAACAGAGGCATCAAGGACAAGACTACACCCTTCCAGGTCACACTTCCAGTGACCCCACTCTTCTGACGAGGCCCTTACCTCCTAACAGCACATTCAATGGTGAGCTTATCAGTAGATTAATCCACTGATGAGTACAGCACCCCCATGATCACATTACCTTCCAAACTCCACATCTGAAAGCAGGAGTCTTTGGGGGAACATTTTAGATCTAAACTATTACACTCAGTATTCACAGTTAGCAAGGTAGTGTCTGTCAAGCAAATAGATTGCTTGATTAGTGCATAGAAGAAAATTAGAAATTTGGAATTTTCAAAGGAACAAAAATCTCAGGCATCCTACTAGGTGATTAATTTACCATCAGGCACCAGGCTGCCTTTCTTCTCATCTTTCTCTCCCCCATGTTTCTATCATTTGATTTCCCTTAATGATTTGTAAGTATGGAACCACTAATTATTTTATATTTCATATTAAACTCTGTGAGCCAAATTGAGTTACAACTTAGACAATAAATCCTAAGAGAGATACCCACGAGACTGTCATGACACATTTTTTGTTCTCTGGCATATGCAGAGATAATAATTAAGAATCACATGATACATCACTCTAAAAATAGATTTCCTTTGTGGTTTTTGTCATAGGTGCATCAAAGAAGGTATTTTTTTCTTTAATGTTTATTTTAATGTGCTACACATTTAGCCTCTGGGAATCATTTCACTGAGAGGCTGCAGTAAATTTTTGGTCACTAACCTGACATATAAATGGGTTATTTAAGTATTTGTATGCTTGTAGCAATAGGTTTGTTTGAGAAAATCATTCTGCTGTAGCTAACTCATAAACAACTCATGATCTAAGTTGGAGATGCCATTCATCTCTTTTTCAATTAATAATTCTCTTTAGACATTCATTCATTCCACATTTCCTGATCTTCTACAAGTTGTCAAGTATTGGTCCCAGGGCTGAGGGTACTGCAGTCAACAAGTACCCTGCTTTCATAAACTCACAATTCATCTTTTAGGCAGGCAAACAGTAAACAAGGAAGAAGTTAACAAATCATTCTAGATAAATTTTCATAAAGAAACAGGGGGCCCAGGAAGAGCTTACATATATGGATTGTGTGATTAATATATGGGTTCTCTGAGATGAGAAGAACTTGATGAGAAGCCCACCAATCAAACACTGGAAGGAAGAATTGTTAAAGCCGAGGTTACCACAGTGGGAAGCCAGTCAGTTGTGGAGAAGTATAGAGAAGTATGGCTGAGACAGACAGTAAAATGTGGTAGGCAAAAGCCAGATCCTTTTTGCATATGTGCACCGTGAGCACAGGTTTCTATCTAATCCAAATTCAATGGGAAGCAATTAGACAGTCCTAAACAATAAACTAATATCATCTAACTTATATTTTTTAAAGTTTAATTTGCCGACGTACAGGAATTGAAGAAGTGAAAAATTTGGGCATTTGAACAGTGAGTAATAATAGACAAAATAAGCTGGTGACAGCTTACACCACTGTAGGCACCACTGTAGGCAGGTCCGGAGCAGAAATGGTGAATTTAAGGAGCTGTCAGGATATATTTTGGAAGTAAAGTCAATGTGTTTTTTAATTAACGTTATATGTAAAAAAAGCGGAACTGACACAACAGTTACTCTGTGTTATTCTTTGGTCTATTTTATACTTCTATCTGCATTGCATGGTAGTTCAACGTTGATATTAAAAGTATATCCACATAATCAAAGGTGTGAGGGTCAGGAAAAGTTGACTAAATATTACAAAATTATAGAGCAATGACTAGTTTTTGTGATTATTATGAAAATTTCTATCTTGTTCCTATATTGTAATAGTACATTCTACTTTTGTCCTTAGATTTTACACAAGACTATAAACATTACAGTGTTTCATTAAGCCCCACCATCGTATTACCTAAACTCAATAAAATCTGG
This sequence comes from Heterocephalus glaber, assembly GCF_000247695.1. The sequence goes on along the minus strand of NW_004624732.1, from coordinate 8,441,147 downwards.
TCCACCCCAGATGTGGGCAATTCAAAAGCAAAACAGAATAAATATGAAAATGTATGAAGGCAAGAAGGATGAAATAAAGTGCAAAAGTTTGGAACATGGCAGGAAAATGCAAAGAAAGTTCACTTTTAATCACCAGTTTCTCTGTACTTTTGAACTGAGGAAGTGTTGAAGTGAGTGAGTTCAAAAGGTGGCCAAGACTGATGAAGTGTCTTTGTTCCTAGAAAAATTTAAACTGAATCTCTACAGGGAGGCATATTTAGAAGTCTTCTAATGAACTTTTCAATGGGAAAAAAATTTTGAACCTAATCTTTGGCTGCGTAAATCTTGGTGGAAGAGGAATCTATTAAGTCAACTTTTATTAAATGCTAAAAAAAAAAAAACTTACAGAGAATTGGGGTTCTGAACCATTGAATTTTAGGCCTTTCCGCTCTGTTTTTTTTCCCCCCATTCTCTTTGTTTGCTAAACAAGAACCTTTATCGACCGACCGGCGAGGCAATGTAAAGGTCTGAACTCACTGTGAAGAGAATTTGAAATAATCACACTATGTCTGTGAAAGCTTTGTACTTGTGGAGGTGAAGAGTAACAAACAAAAAATTCTGCAACTTGTGTTTCTATCACAGGAATAATGCTGAGGAATCTTCATACTTAGTGGAAAAATGCAATGAGATCTCAAGCTAAGCCCTTGAAGTAGAAACATGATTGTCTGAATGTTTCCCATGCAAAGCTTTTGCCTTGTAATACATAACCCTTGGAATTTTTGTAAATCTAGTTTTATAGCTTTACAATTGATGTAAGAGAATTTCAATAAAGACGTTATATAAGTGAACTTGGATTAGAGAAAATTCTATAAATCTTTACTTCTATAAGTCTCCATGTAATTGTAAACATTCACTTTACCAACTCAGTTAGAAAATATTCAGGTATTCACAACATAAAGAGTGCAAGAAATTTAAAGGTCCCAAGCTCTGAACTCTTCAGATTTATTTTTAACAATTACAGAAGATATTTTGTCAGCATGAATAAATGACAGTGGATCTCAAGTTAAAACTGCAGGTATTACTTTACTAAACAGGTAATCACATGGAACTTTTCATAGTAAAACAACAAAAGTAAATTGGATAAGGGAACTAGGGAGAAGGGGAACATTAAATGTGCTGGTGAGAAAGAGCAAGGAGGGAGAAAGAGATCATTGGTTGTCAGCAAACACCAGTATGCCACTCTGGAAGCAGCATTTTCCAGAAATGAAAGAAAAAGATCTAGTGGATAGGGAGAATCTAAAAAATATATCATATCAAAAGCAAGACCATGCATTGTAGCTTAATCTATGTATTCAAGCTGCTTGCTTGTAATGCCATATGGTGTTACAAAAAGAATGCAGAGTATCTAGTAAGAAAGACATATTTGCCTCTATATCCTTCACTCACTTGCCAGGTTATCTGAGGCCTTACCTACAACAGGAAGGTTCAAAAGTTAACCTCATGCACCTGTTAGAAGAAATGAGATTCCACCATAGAAATACCTAACTCATGGAAGGTAATACCTGGAACATCCTCATATCCGCTATACAGGATCTTCACTAGTATAGACGCCCAAAGTGTATCAACTTGCATTTAAAGAAAATCAGCACATACTCAAAAAAAATGTAAAACTACAAAACTTCCATGTTTCCATCTTTCTTTAAAATGGTGCATTCTTCTCTGTAGTTGTACCTGGAGCATTTTTCTTAGTGACAGTGCATCTACTATCCATTCTCTAAACAAGTATACTCCTCCTCTTACCTTGCAAGTGCAGGGCAAAAGATAATGGGATCTCACCTCTCTTTTTACAGATTTAGGGAGAAAAAAGTAAGTTCAAGTAAGAGGCCTGACAAAGGCAATTTTCTTTCTCTGTCAGGCTGTTTTGGAGAAGGTATCCATGTTTTGAGACAAGAGCATGAGATATAGATTTATCTATAGTGAATGTTATTACTTCAAAGTAATGGCCTGAATTGCGGGAACTCAAGTAAGATTATCTGTAAATAAAGAGAAACTCTAGAACCAGAGAAAGATTTTTCTAAACTTTAATCTCCTTAAAAATGTTGAGAAGACAGATGCCAAACGGTGGCAATTTTTAAACACAAATAACATTTACTGAACCTTTATTACAGACTAACACTGTACTAAGAGCTTACAGTCATGATCTCATTTAATCATTCAACAACTCTGTGCCTTAAGTAACGTTTTATCATTGTTTTAAAGGTAAGGGAATAGGCTAAGGTCTCACAACTATTAAGAACTCTGACTTCTGATTCCAAAGTCTAAGATCTCAACTCTTTTACTGCCACTTTGACAGTTCTGGTTAATCTCACCAGCTTCTGCTTGAACATTCCACTTGCCATGCACAGCCTGGATGTTAGCCATATTTCATGGGACAGAATTCTTCAAGAAAACATCATGATGCAGGATGCAATCTGACAACTTATTGCCATTTTCTTATCTCATGAAAGTCTCCTAGTGGGCTTTTTCCTTTTGTAATGAATTTGTAAATAAAACTATTCCGTTCTCTTTTCTTCTTGGATGTATCCCTGGCTACCATTTTCAGTGAACCCTGCTTGTCAGACTAATTAACAGGAATTTCCTCCTCTAATATAACCTGCTTTTAATGAAGAAATGAACTACTTATGGCATTTATGGCTAACATTTACTGGTCGTTTACGATGTGCTGGGCATTGGACTCATTTCTACACATTACTTATGCCATTTTACCCTCACAGATCTTTACAAGAAGGTGCTATTATTATCCCCACCTCATAGCTGATGAAACTGAGGCCCAGAAAAGTATCTTGCCAACATCACAAAGATAGCAAAAATAGGAACAGGGCTTCATTCTACAGCCATGTGACTATCAACCCTAGAATTATAAAATTTGATCACTGTTACATTTTATGGGTTATGTGTACCTTGGGCAAAACATATGACCTCAGTGAGCCACAGTTCCCTCATATGAAAAAAGTGGAATAATAATATAAGTGGTGCTCAGAGTATTAAACAGAAATGAAATATCATATCTGTATCTCATGCTAGAGCATGCACAGTAAGCACTAAATAGATGATGACCTATCATTCAATTCTACCTCACAGTGTACTTGAGTAGAAACATATCTGTGTACAACCTGGGTTCCAGAGAATATCAACTTGCAATAATGACAGGACAGAGAAGCTTTCTGAAAAGACTTCAATCTGATCACATACTTAAAATGTAACTGTTGTAGTTGGTTATTTTCCTTGTGGTTGTACTATGTCTGAATATGAACTCATGTTTAAGGTCTATAGAAAGGGGAAGCAATAAGTAAAAGCTCTTGTAGGGTTTTTGTACTGAAAAATATCAGTAAGACTCTGGTGGATAGAAATGAGATTTCACGGTGCTACTTTTTTTAAGTAATGCAGGGTAAATGAATTTTTCTAAAAGTGTTTCTCTAGGAAGAGGCAAATCACATGTGTGCTCTTTCTCTTTTTCTACTATATGAGTTTTCCAGCTTTCAATTGGCTTCTTACTTCATATCACTTAAGAGGACTAAAAATTTCTATTAAAAAAGAAGCAGGGTGAGCCTTACCTTTAACTTTACCGTTATAGAAGTGTTTAATTTGGGATTCCAGAGAAAATAAATGAGATTAAAGGCATATGTATTCTATACCCTTCTTTGGAAACTTCTAAAACTACCAAAATCATTATAAAATAGGGAAGAGCATTACAAGTTCAGAAAAGTGCTATAAAACCACCAAAAATCATGGTCACACACACACACAAGCACACAATCAATTTCAATAAAATATGGACAAATATGAGGGAGGAAACAATACACCAATAAAACTAAAGCAAGATATAGGATCTCTAAATACTCTTCCAATGACATTTTTATGAAATAAGGAGGAATAAGGGTATGGACAGTCCAAAACTACTCAGGGGACTGCTTTAAGAAAATCAAAGTCATCACTGCAACTACCATATGAGAAACTGCCACTGAGGCTGGGATACTTGACCTCAAAAACCATCTGGAGGTAATGTGATAAGGAAAAGAATAAAGGGAAAACAAAGGCCAGATTTGCAGTTAAAAATGAATTCAGCTAAGCAGAAATAAATCCAGAATGATCATTTCTAAAGCCCTGGTTCCAACAGGCTCTACTGAAACCAAAGATGACCTCTCACTGGTTCACCTGCTCACACAGAAAGAAAATACACCACAAGGTCAGAAAATAACAGTGAATCAGAGAGAAGGAGTTGTAAGGTAGCATTCCTGATTTGAAGCTGCTTGTGGCCCTAGTTCGGGACAATGGTGCTTCTCCACAATAATCTTAGCAAGATATAGGTGCACTTTAATTTCACCCATTCAGGAAGTATAGGATTAAAATGATTAAAACGAATAATTGATAATTTGAAATAGGAAGAAAAAGTCCAAAGAGGTAGGGGAAGTGGGAAGGGAAGAGGAAAGGAAAGAAGGGAAAGGAAAAAGTATGAGAAAAGAAAAAAATGGAAACAAAGTCTATGTAAATAGGGAAGGGTGGAGTGGGTAAAGGGCCCACAGGTAATGAGGAAAAAATAAGAACCAAGATACATCATGTACAGGTACAAGCACCCAAACATAAATGTAAATGTATTGTATGCTAAAATGTACCAATAAAAGAATTTAAGCATGAAAAAAGAGTAATTATATAAATATTTCAACATGAGACCCTTAACTAGAAGCTACAAAAACTTTTAAATCAACAAAAAAGGAACAAGAACAAGCAAAAATCAAATAAAGGTGTGCACTATGAAATAGTATAAGATAAAACTATTATGAAATTAAATGTATGATGAGCTCCTCAGAAAGATTCTATGAAGACCTATAGGTGTCCAAGAAACATTTTTATACAAGTAAATGAAAAATAAACAGGCACAACTCATATAATCATGTGAAAATAAACAACTGAAGGAAAAAATGCCATGTTATAAACAAAGAAAAACACCAAAAATAGTACAGGCAAAAATAGTAAGAAACATGGGCTTCTAGCGGAGTGGCAAACCAGAGTCTATGAAGTTTTTTTCTCAGTACAATCCTAGCAGATTCTGAATAAATCATAACTGCAATGCCTTTTGTAGTATAGCTGGCCTTAGAAGAAGGAAAATGTGCAAATAAAAAGTGAACATAAAAATTGAACCTGAAAAAGATCAGTAAGGAATAACAAAGGTAGAGCCTCCTGGGACCACAAGTGATTCAGAGCCCTGAAAGTTATTTTCTCACTGCCAGACAACTATGCTCATGAACACTGTCATCTGAGGGCATGAGGTAATCCATGCTTGACACTTTTTAAGCATGTTTCCTGTCTGGCACCTCTCAAGGGGATTTTGTTTATAAACCTGACATTTTCAAACTCTCTTTGTTTCCAAAATAAAACTAAAGAACATCTGTATATCTACCTTATAAAATGACTGCCATATTTTATCTGTTTCATGCTTAATGATGCATATATAATATTTTAAATTTTAGAGCCAGAACATCAATAAATTTCCTTTGGAACTGTTTTAACTGTAATATTCTTTTCTGTAAAATATTGATAATAAAAAACCTCCAATTACACACAGATAAAGCCCAATAATCTCTAGAATGTTAAAAATCTGCATAGATACTGCAAAAATGATCGCATATTATATCCAAATACTTTCCTAAAAAATAAATATCAACTCAGCAGTAGTCTCACAATATACCACTTCCCATTTCAGTGTATTTACTTATCAAAGACTGGGTTATGTGCCATCTCCAGTGACAGACAGAGGGAAGGAACTCATTTATTATAATCAGCTTTCAAGTTCTGATACTGATTCTAAGTCTCTGTCCAGACCTAGACTCTAAGGCCACGCCTCAAACTCACCCAGACACACCAATCCCACCAATCCCAGGAGTGAACCCCAAAGCAGATCAAGTTTAATCTCCACTCCAACCAGCATACCAAGTAGGAAAATGGGCATGGAAAATGGGTAGACTACTTTCTCAAGATTACTAAGGGAAGGAAAAAGATACGGCAATAGAGTAAAGGGGGAAACAGTCAAGAGAAGATGCATCTCTGCATGGGTGTGTGTGTATATATATATATATATATACACACATATACATATATATATATATACACATATACATACATACACTACTTATATGCAGTTACTCCTCAGCATCCTCAGGGGATTGCTTCCAGGATGCCTGACTGAAACCAAAGTCCACAGATACTCCAGTCCTTCATGTGAAATGGCCTTGTATTTGCATATGGCTTATTTACATTATTCCATATACATTACATCTTCTCCAGATTACTTATAACATCTATTACAATGAAAGTGCTGGGTAAATAGTTGTAATGCTCTGTCATTTAGGGAATAATGGCCAAAAAACCCCAAAGCTTTGTGCATATTCAGTATGGACACAACCATTATAGGCCTAACTACAGAGTATAGGTAAGCAAGAAGGTAAAATATTTTTCATCTGTTTTTCATGTGTAGTTGGTTGAATCCATGAAAATGAAACACAGATACCAAGGGCTGACTGTGTGTGTGTGTGTGTGTGTGTGTGTGTGTGTGTGTTCATGCTCATATATAAACCATGACAAATTTATCTAAGTATAGAAGTGGAGCCAACAAGTTCTCCTGGAGTATGATTTAGTTATTAAGGGAAGAACTGCTAGAATGGCCCCTCAATTAGCTACCATATTTCCTCAAAATTAGACCTAACTGGAAAATAAACCCTACCATGATTTTTGAGTGATTTGTAATATCAGCCCTACCCCCAAAATAAGCCCCAGTTAAGATCACCAGTGAGACAAATGTATTTAGTGTGTCCATTGCAAAATGTGACAGACGTATTAAATTATAAAATGATGATATTAGCATATAATTAAATGTAAATAAATAAAATTATTGGCATTAATACTTAAGTAATAATATAAATTATAATTAAGTATTTGTGAATATTCAAGAAGGTGCCTTTGGATAAGAGTTAAATGCCTATGTGAACAGATCAACTGGAGAGATTTAGTGCCAAATGACCAATCAGAGTACAGACACAACAGACAGATAACATGGCACTTGATAACGATGTGGTTGTGTCTAATATGAATCTTCATAATTCAATACATCATGTGTTGCAATGATGCACTACACAGGCTACCTGGACAAGAAGCACTCATTTAAGGAGAGCTCTATTGCTGGGTCAATGATTCTGCAGGAAATGGACAAGAAATTCAGGCCAGAATTCAGGGTTTGGAGAGAAATGATGATGTTCCAAAAGATGACATGGCTGTATTTGAATATATGTAGATATTTGTACATAAGTAAATGTAGACTTTTATACATAAATAAATGAATGAATGTACATTGTTGAACATGAAAAAATAAGACATCTGAAAATAAGCCCTACTGCAACTTTTGGAGTAAAAATGATAAGACCTGATCTTATTCTTGGGGAAATACAGTAAATGTCGTCCAGTTTACAACCTATTGTCCTAGGTGTAAAGGTGTAAGAGTGCCCTGGAGAAACATTAACAGCCAGGAAAGAAACACTTATCCTTTACTTCGGACTTTAAAATTAACTATTTAGAACCTCCAATGAATTGAGATTTCCCTGAAGGAGATCCACTAATAGGAAGGACAAATGTCAGTGACGGAATTTCACCACATGGGAAGGGAAACTGAAGAGGTAGTCTTGGCTCAATACCAGGGCTTTACTTACCAGGGATCAATACCAGGGCATGAAAAGAGTTATTCCTTCATTCATTGTGAAAATCAGACTTCAGCCCCATCCAAAGTAGTCATGCCATTCTGGAAGAGGACTTGAAGACTGAAGACTGAGCATGTGAATAGAAACAGAATGAACTGCCATCTTGGGTACCCACATTTTCTCAACTGATTTAAATTGCAGAAAACGTACACTATCTTATTTCCAAGAAATATGTGATTTTGAAGCCTCTTTAACACTGCAGGATGGAATTTTGGTAATGATACTTTTTGACAGCAACTGAAGTAATGGAGCCGAACTGGAAGTAATGGAGTTGAACTTGGGCAAGTTCTCCATTTCTCAAGGTTCTCAGGAAATTTAAGAAGGAAGATGGAAACAGGATCAATGAATGCTAGTCTACAACTGCTAAGCTGAAAACTCAGAAACTCAGAAGACTAATTTAAATATTGAAGATATATTATCTGTTTGCTCTAAGCTGTTAACCAGGTCTTAGTGGTTAAATTCAGAATAGAAAAAAAAAAGGAAAACATTTCTAAACCTAAAGGAAGAAGTCTGTGGGTAAGGAAAGAAGATGATAGTGGTGAGGAAAACATACTCATTTCAGTCAATTCTTTTTCTCAGAAATTGTCCAAAGGTAAAGAGAGAAAGAAAGTTTTGGGGATAAAGGAGTTAATTGGAGGACAATTCAATAGACCAGGAGCTGTCAATTGCAGAAAGTTAGAGGGACTGGAGGAAGTGGGACACATGGTCACAATAGGAAATCTTATCAAAGTTGTTAGGAAGTAGCCTTTTTCTAATGACACACGTAACATTTTTGATATTTTTTGAGCATTTTTTATTCATATTTCCTTGTTACTCATAGTTCCAATCATTTACCAGTACCAGAGTAAATAGAGAAATTAAAAACTTCTAGCACTTTTTTCCAAAGCATGATTCCTTGGAGATACAATGTGAGAATCCTCTGAGGAACCTATTTAAAATGAAGATTCCTTAACACCATCTAAGCCTATTTGACAGAATCTCTGGAGCCCAATACATAGAAACCTACATTTTAACAAAGCAGCAAGCCAGAACTTGTCTGAAGACTTCTGCTTCAGAACCACTGACTTTTCTCATGTCTAGTCCAGCAAGTCTGACACACGACTATTCACTCACGTCCTGTTTCAATCAGTACCTCTGTCCGTAGCTTTAAAACCAAGTGTAAAATTGCCACTGCCTGTGGCGAGGAAATGATGAACAGATCTTCAAATACAGCTCATTAGGATCAGAATCTTATCCATTATCATCTTTTATGTTCTTCCTATTTGTATTTTTAAATTTTTAAAAATACGTTTTCATCATCCATAGGTAACAAAAAGTGGTTCAATCGCTATAATTAAGCAATTTTTATAAAAGAAGACTTCTCTGTCCTGTCAATTAGTTTCTTTCTCATTTTCTGTACCTGATGCAGTGATAAGGTTAGAATAATATATGAAGAGCTGTTGGACAGGAAAATGGGTACAACTCAGTCTTCTCTGTTCCTTCATCCACCCATGCACGCTTAATAGTAGTAAATTTGTGAAGTGACCAAAATCCTCTCAGACTACAATCACCAAATTACCGCTGTTGTAAAGAGTAGAAAAAGAATTTAACACACACAAAAAAAATAAATAAAGAGTAGAAATGCTTACTTCAAACCCAAGTGGTTTGCTTAGATTAATTATTTTCCAATTTCCTTTACAATGTATCTGATCTAATGTTTTAACATAAGTGAAGTTATTTCTACTCCTTGCTTGAAAGGTATATGTACAATAAAGAATAAATTTCTGATTCCAGCCTGAATTGAAGTTAGGGTTTTTTATGGCTGAATAGTATTTTATTTTGTACATGTACCACACTTTCTTTATCCTTTCCAATTTCTTGTATCATTGCTTTCATTCTCTTCACATATATAAGTATATACATATATACTACACATAATCAAATATATTGGACTTCTATTATTTCAAATGAACTATTATCTATTAAATCAAGACAAGAAAAAATGTTTTACTTTCATTCTCTAGTACTCTTCTTTTGTTTATATAGATTCAAATCACTGATGTGTATCATTTTCCTTCTTAAAGAATTTCTTTTAATACTTCTTACAAGGCTGGTCTACTGGTAGGAAATCTACTCAAATATTCTTTGTGAAAGTCTTCATTTCTCCTTTTGTTTGAAGGATAATTTCACACAGTACAGAATTCTAGGTTAGTGGAGTTTTTTCTTTCAACTCTAAATATTTTACTTTCCACTCTCATGTGGCTTCTGAGAAGAATTCCAATGTAATTCTTACCTTTGCTCAAATATACTAAGGTGTTGTATTATCCTTCTAGATGCTTTCAAGAATTTTTCTACACCTCTGATTTTCTGGAATTTTAGTATGATATACCTAGATGCAGTGTTTTCTAGTTATTTATCCTATTTTGTGTTCACTGGGTTTTCTTGAACTGTGGTTTGTTGTCTAATATTAGTTTGGGGACGTTTTCCATCATTATTGTCTCTAAAATTGCTTCTGTTTCTTTTCCTTCTTGTATTCTTTTTATAGATTATAACTCTGGTTTTGTTTCACAGTTCTGTTCTATTTTTTTCTTGTTTTTTTCTTCTGGAGTTTCTAATATCAAATACTAAAGCTTAGAGATTCTTTCCTACATGTATTCATTCTTCTAATGGGCCCACTAAAGTCATTCTTCATTTCTGTTATAGTGTTTTTGGTTTTCTTCATCGTGATAAGAACACTTAGCATGAGCTGTACCCTATTAACAAATTTTTAAGTATACCTTATTGTCAAGATATAGATACAATGTTGTAGGGCAGATCTCTAGAGCTTTTTATTCACCTTACCTGGCTGAAACCTTATACATATTGATTAGTAACTCTTCGTTTCCCCATTTTCCAGAACATGGCAACCACTATACTACTCTTGAATCTATTGATTTAAATATTTTAGATAGCTCATGCAAATGTAATCGTGAATATTTGTCTTTCAGTGAATGGCTTACTTCACTTAGCAAAATATTTTCATGATTTATCCATGTCATTACATATTGCAGGTTTTCCTTCTTTTGAAAGGTTGCATAGTACTCCATTGTGTATTTACCACATTTTCTTTATTCGTTAATCTTTCAGGTGAAATTTAGGTTGTTTCTCCATCTTGGCTACTGAGAATAGTGCTGTAATGAACAAAGAAGTGCTAAAATTACTTCAAGATCCTGATTTCAGCTCTTTGAATAAATATCCAGAAATAAAATTGCTGGCTCATATCATGGTTCTATTTTTAATTCTTTTGAGGATTCTCCATACTGTTTTCCATAATGACCTCAATTTATATCCCTCACCAAAGATGTATAAGAGTTTCAATGTCTCCACATTCTTGCTAACACATTTTATTATTTTCTTTTGGATAATGACTGGGATAAGATGTTTTCTTATTATGGGTTGGATCTGCATTTCTCTGATGATTAGGAAATTGAGCATCTTTTCATACATCTGTTGACAATTTTTGTGTTGTCTTTGGATAGATCCCTATACAAGTTTATAGCCCATTTTTAAGAATTAGTTATTAGCTTTCTTTACTAGTAAGTTGTAGGAATTCCATATATATCATATAGATGATTAACTTATCAAATATATGTTTTACAAATATGCTCTCTCTTTCTATTCATTGTCTTTTCACTTTGCTGATTTTTTCCTTTACTATGAAGAAACTATAGTTTGGTGTAGTCTTGTTTCTTCATTTTTGTTTCTGTTATCTGTATTTTTGATTTTATCATACCCAGTTGCCAAAATAAATAATGTGACACTTTCCCTTATCTTCTTTAGGAGTTTTACAGTTTCCAGTCTTATGTTTAAGTCTTTAATCTATTTTGATTTGATTTTTGTATATGGTATAAGTGAAATGTACAATTTCCTTTTTTTATGTATGGTTATCCAGTTTTCCTACTTGCTGAAGAAATTTTTCTTTCCCTGTTGTGTGTTCTTGGCACCTTTACTGAAGATCAGTTGGCCATATATTTATGAATTTGTTTCGGGTCTCTCTGTTTTGTGCCATTGGCCTGTATACCTGTCATTATGCCAGCATCACATTGTTTGGATTATTCTCTCACTATATTCTAAAAGCAAGATGTGTGATGACTTCAGCTTTGTTTATTTTTCTCAAGTTTGACTTATCTGTTCATAATCTTTTGTGGTTCCATATGAATTTCATAATTGTTTTTATTTCTTTAAAAAGGCCTTTGAAGTTTTGATAAAGAATTGCTTTAAATCTATAAACTTCTTTGGGTAGTATGGATATATTTTAAATATTCAGTCTTCCTACCCTTGAATATGGCATATCTTTGTACTTGTTTGTACCTTGTTTAATTTCTTGTGCTATTGTCTTGTAGTTTTCAGTATATATATTTTCCACCTCCATAGTTAAATTTATTTATGGATATTTTATTCCTTTGGGGGTTTTTATAAATAGGAATTGTTATCTGAATTGTTTACTGAATTGCTAGTATATACAGACACAACTGGTTTTGTATGTTAATTTTGTATTCTGCAACCTTATCAAATGTTTTATTAATTAAAATGAATATTTTCATTCACTCATTCATCAAACATTTATTCCGTGTCTACAACAGCTTCTAAGCTGGTATACCAGGCGTAATTTCATGTAGCATGCATTCACATGTCATCTGATTCCAATGAAACACCAGACCCACAAAACTACTGAAATTTGCACTTGAAATTAAGGCACAGGTTAGGAAAGCATTTGCCAGGGAGGTGGCTCGGATGATCTGTTTCAGTGGGGCTAGTTCTTGCATTACATAGCCAACTAAGAATAGTTTCTTTTTTTTCTGTTTTTTATTTGTATGTGTTTGTGATATATACATCTTGAGGACTTGACACATGTACATATTACATTTTAATCATTTTTACTTTGCTTTGGGAGAATATCTCAAGTCATCTGCAAATGAGGACAATTTTACAGATTCCTTTCCATTTTGGATGCCTCTTATTTCTTTTTCATGCCTACTCACTCCAGCTAGAATTTCTAGTATTATGTTGAAAAGAAGTAATGAGGGTGGGAATCCTTGCCTTATTTCTGAGTTTAGAGAAAAAGCTTTTTTCATCATTAAGTGTGATGTTAGCTGTGGATTGTTCATTTATAGTCTTTATTATATTGACAAAAGTTCTTCCTATTCTTTGTCAAGAACATTTTTTTCATAAAAAGATGTTGAGTTCTGTCAAATGCTTCTTTTCTGCATCTTTTGAAATGATCACATGATTTATTATCCCTTATTCAGCTAATGTGATGTACAAATTTTGAATCATCTTTTCATTCCAAGGGTAAATTTCACTTGCTTATAGTTTATGATCCTTTTAATATGTCATTTAATTCCTTCTCCTGTCACTGCATTTTTATCCTTAACATTTCTTTTTTATTCTTTCTTAGAATCTCCATCTCTGTAATTGCATTGCCCATCTGTCCTTGCATGCTGTCTACTTTATCTATTATAGCCCTTAGCACATTAATAATAGTTTCTGCAAGTTCCCAACCTGGAGGGGGGGAGTAGATGGGGCATAGGAGATGAAAAAAGAATTAAGATGTGTTATGTACATGTAGCAACTTCCCATGATGAATGTAATCATTATGTACAGCAAACAGGTTCTCATAAAAACTAAAATTTTTAAAAAGCAAGTTCTCAATCTGATGATTACAACATCTCTGTGATGTATGACTCTGGTCCTTGTGCTTACTCTGTCTCTTCCTTGCTCTCCAATCTGGGAAGCCAGGCTGGGAGTAGTTTGCTCTAGACCTTACTGCTCTGATGGATTTAGAAGAATTGTTGATTTTTCAAAATTTGCTCAGCTTTTCACTCGTTAGGATAGAATGATGACTTTCAAGTTCCTTATATAACAGACCAGAAACTAAAAGTCTGCCAATGTTTTCAAAATAAAAATTTGTTTACATTTTTCTAAAAACTTTTCCCCATTTATTTTATTATTTTATTATTCTACTACAGTCTCTATCCTTTCTTTTATTGTATCTTAAGTATTTATTACACTTCATTTTTAAAAGTTTTATATTTATAGAAAAATTGTGTTGTCATACACTTTCACCCAGTTCCCCTATCATTAAGATCTTACATTACAGCACATTTGTCACAAATTGTGAACCAATGTACACACATTAACTGAAGTTCAGACTTTCTGCAGATTTCCTTTTTACCTAATGTCCTTCTCTTTTCTAGGATGCCATCTAGAACACCATACAGCATCTAGTCATCATTTGTTAGTCTTCCTTTGCTCTTGACAGGTGCTCAGACTTTACTTGCTTTTGGTGACTTTGATGGTTTGAGAAGTAGTGGTTGGTATTTTATAGAATGTCTCCTAATTGGGATTTGTCTGATGCTTCTTTCATGATTAGACTTAGGTTATGGGTTGGTGAGGAGAGGGCAAGGATACACATTATTACAATGACTTTTCTCTGTTGCTGTTGTTCTTCACCACCGAGCTGAAGTAGTGCTTGCAAGTAACTCTACTATAGAATTATTATCTGTTCACCTTTTCCATACTATAATATTTGGAAAGACATCATCATGCTAAGCCTATACTTACGGAATGAAGAGTTATTCTCAATCTCTATAATAATATATGCTTATTTATATGAGTAACTTGGAATTTTTCTGCACAGACTTGTCTCAACCTTTGTTTACTATTTATTCAGTCACTTATTTGTATCATTATGGACTCATGAAAGGATATTTATTTTATATTTTAAGTTAGAATATAATATGATTTTATTTGTTACTCAAATTATTTCTTCTTTCATTGGGGACATTTCATTTGACTTCTGCGTCCCTTTGACATATCTGTTTCTTTGTTTCTTTGTTTGATTTTTTTGAAAACTTCTTTATATTCTAACACTAAGATAAGGCTGGTATGTTATAACTTGTGTCTCGATGTCCCCTATGTGGTCATAGGTGGGGCTTTTCAGACATAGATGGATCTAAATAAAGTATGTGACCCTGGGAGTAAGTGTGTGATGCTAGGACCAAAGTGTGATTACTAAATTAGTCTATTGATTGGTTTGCTATAGTTCTGGGAGTGGATAATGAGAAGGCCTCCCTGGGTGTGAGCACTACCCACCCTAAGGGCCTGTACTCTAGACAGAATATAAGGGACAGAAAGAGGGCTGCTGGAGTCACTTGTTGCTTCCTGCTTGCTGCCTTCTGCCTGCCTGTTCTGCGATGCCATTCTGCCATCCCACCCTGCCTTAGAGCCAGCCAACCATGAACTGAAACCTCTACTAACTCTGAGCAACAATAAACCTTTCCTCCTTTAACTTTGGGTGTTGGGTATTTTGTCTCAGCAATAAGAAAAGTAACTAAGACATAGTACTTATACAGTTCCTGCTCCAGGCCTAGAATAAACCATTTCTGCAATGAACCCTGGTTTCTTTTAATGGAGAACAATATTTTAAATGAAGAGCTCAATGGCAAATGTGCTTATAGCTTTTAAAAGATTATTTCTTATTGGCCCTTTCTTTTGACAGAGTAAGGAAATATATAGGTATCTGTTTTAATGCATGTATACATACATATCTATTAATAGTTCTGTCTGTAATCATCTGTACTTAAAGAAGCTAATATTGAGTACACACTGACATCTCCAACTCTAATCCATTACCACATGGGTTGTGCTAGCCTCCTCCCTTGCTTGTCTGTAAATTCCTAATCCAACAAGGAGAGCTCCTACTCCCATCATCAGCTATTCACTTACTAATTCTACAACTCCAGTATAGATGCATAGCAGCAGCAGAATTGTTAACCAGTTCTCTCATGGGTAACAAGGTTTTCAACTAGAGAAGAACTGTAAATATATTTTTTTGGCCTTGTTTTTAAGATAAGGTCTCACTATGTAGTTCAGGCCAGTCTTGAACTCACTAAGTACCCCAAGCTGGCCTCAAACTCACAGCAATCCTCCTGCCTCAGCCTCCTGAGTGCTGGGATTGCAGGCATGTGTCACCACATGGGGCTTTATTTGTATTTATTTTTACAGATTACATTTCCAAAAGGACTTAGGTCAGCATCTTTTCCTTCCACCCACTGAGCAGATTATTTCACTTTTGTGCCACAGTTAGATTGTTTTGCTACATGTATCCTAGGATTCCCCAATTTAACCTGGCTTCTGTTAATTTGCATAATCTAAGACTAATTGGTGCTGTAAAATCCAATGGATTTTGATAAACACATGAAGTATCCACAGTTAAAATGTCATGCACGACACTTTAACCATACTACAGACTTCTCCAGTCAGTGCTCCACTGCTTCAACCCTCTCCTTGCTCCCACCTTCTTTACCCTGGAAAGACTTTGATGTCTTCCTAACTCCTGTGAAACTGCCTCTTCTGTACACATATGAATGTCCTCACCCCTTTTCACTCTATTGTCTTTCAGTTAGCACCGTGCATTGAAAATTCATTATGTCTTTTTTGTGATCATATGAATAACTAAATAATATTCTATTTTATGGATATACCAAATTTATTGATATTTTCTCACAGTCCGTGGATTGTGTTTAGATTCTCTTAACAGTACCTTCCACAAATTGGAATCTTTTTATTTTAATAAAGTCCAACACACCAACTTTTTCTTTCGTGAATCATCCCTTTACGTATCTTAAAGTTCATCACCAAACCTTGGGAAATCTAGCCTCTCTCTTCTGCTATCTTATAGAAGTTTTATCTGTAGTTTTGTGCTTTACATATAAGTCTAGTTAATGTCTACATTGAGTTAGTTTTTTGAAGCATGTAAAGATGCATATTTTGGGTTATTTGTTGAGAAAGCCTCCCTTTCCCCCTTGGATTGTCACTATTTGTCAAAGAGTGACTATATCTCTGTGATTCCCCTTCTGTCACATTGTTCTCTTCCACTTATTTATATGTATGCTCTTTTGCCATTGCCATGTTGTCTTGATTATTATAGCCTTATACTAATTCTTGGAAAATGGCATTGCAAATTTTCAAGCTTTGTTCTTTATCTCCAGTATTCTGTTAGCTATTTCAGGTATATTATTTTCCAATATAAATTTTAGGAATCACTTTATTGATATCTAAAGTTACCTTGCTCATAGTTTATTGGGATTGGCTGAAATTGTATATTAAGTTGAAAATAAGTGACATCTTAAAATTATTGAATCTTCCAATCCAAGAACACAAAATGTTAGGTTTTTCTTGATTATGTTCATCAGAGAGTTATTGTTTCCCACATAGAGATCATGTACTCTGTTGGCTTTAGAGCTCAGCATTTCTTTTTGAGGGAAGTATTTTAAATATTTTTTTAAATTTGGAATTCCAACTCTTCACTGCTGGTATATAAAAAAGCATTGATTTTTGTATATTGACCTTGTATCCTGTGGCCTTGCAATACTCACTTATTGGTTCCAGAATTTTTTGTTGTATTGGTGATTCTTTGAAATTTTCTACATAAACCACATGTCATCCACAAAGACAGTTCTTTCCTTCCTTCCTTATTTGTATAACTTTTATTTCCTTCCATTGTCTTATTACACTAGCTAAGATTTTCAGTACTATGCTGGATAGGAAAAAAGTGAAAGACAACATCTTTGCTTTATTCCTGATGTTAGGGAGAAATCATACACTTTCCACTATTATGATATTAGCTGCAGGTTTTTGTAGACTTTTTATCAAGTTGAAGGACTTATCCTCTATTCTTAAGATATATATATAT
>NW_004624732.1:8409377-8423548 GCF_000247695.1 Heterocephalus glaber | reverse complement strand
TATAGATATATAGATATTTCAAATTGCATTTTCCCTTTAAATTCTGGTGATTTCATTCCTGATCTCTCCTGACTTTTGCTTATGGTTGATCATTTCCTTTTGTGTTTTGTAGTTTTAATGGTGAGTGTTTTATTTGTGTTTCTGTGAAAGCTCTACTGTCCTCAGCTCTTAAAGGAGAACCTATCACTGAATTCACTTATTTACATTACCTGAATAGAATTTGAAAGGAAAGAAATAACCTGTTCACTCTTTAATAGTCTCTTAAAATCTGTCATTCAAGACACCTGGGAGGCAAAATTGCAAGGTCAAGAATAGACCTGGATTTGCTACCCAGTTTTTTAGCTATTTTACCTAGAGTCTTGGCTTTTTAATTCCAAAGTACTTTATATAAAAAATAAGATTATACCTTGCAAGCACAAGGTCCCAAGTTCAATCCCAGGTATCAAAAATAAATAAATAAATAAGATTGTAACATTTACCATTTATTTTTACTAAAAGAAAATTAAGAGATATTACCAAGCTGGAGACGTGGGTCAGTGGTGGGGCTCCTTGAACCACCTTGCAGACAGATTAAGGTGCTCCTCATCCCCGACCCCATCTCTTGTTGCTCATGCCTTTGTCTAATTCCTGCTTCTTGAGGCTACAGCCTATGACTTGCTTCTGTCAATCAGTAGATGACTCACTCCATAGGATATGACTTTTATGATTGTGTTCTGCTATGTGGCAAAGCTGTTGGGATGTCATGACCATGTTACCTATGCTACCTATGGCAAAGATGATGGGAAGGCATTCTAGCAGTTATGTTGTATTGCAAAGATTATAGGACATCACACCTGTGATTAGATCACATTACTTAAGGCTCTGTCTTGTTTGTTGCTCTTTATTATCTCCTTTGATGGGTTTAAAGAAACTGTCACAAATCACTTGCCCAGTGATGACAATCTGAAGGAACTTAGAATTAGGTCTTTCCCCAGTCAAGCCTGGAAAACTCTGTGATTACAGCCCCATGTAGCCCATGTCCCAGACTCGTGACCCACAGAAATGTTGAGGGAATATATAAGTTAGGCTTTTAAACATGCATTAACTTATCAAACACCAATAGAAAATGAATGTATATATAAAGCATCTATTAAGTAGGTAATATTTTATGTGATGTGCAGTGCTGAGGATCAAACCTGGGGCCTCATTGTATGCCAGGCAAGTGCTGTATCACTGAATCATGTCTCCAGCATGGCTGTTCCTCTTAATGGCCTCAAATAAGTTATGCCAAGGGGTCTCCCGGGTTTTAAAAACTGCTTTCAAAACAACCACCATTACCCGTGCTGGTGCTCCCTCACCCAGTGCTTTGAAGTGTGAGGCCAACCTGGCAGAGGTGTGCATGAACTGGCTCCTGTCTCAAGGCTCCTGCAGTGTTCTGCCATTCCCAAGCCAGTGGGCAGAGGCTGGATACGCCAGCATTCAGTGGAAAAGATATCTTTATATGATGACTTGAGAGTAGAAACTAGTGCCTCAAAAACAAGGCTGGTCCTAATACTTCAAACTTCTGTGGCCTCAGCTTCAGGTACAGAGGCAGCTCTCACTCGTGCAGAAAGCCAAAGAGCAAAGCAAAGCACTGTCCTTGCCCCAGTCATTGACTAAAGTAGGATGATTCCTTGGATGACCAGCAGATGGTGGATGACACGCCACCTCAGGTCAAAGCAGGTTGGAGGACGCATTCCCAGGGGGTTGAGGTTCAGATTTCTTTAGCTGAGCAAGAAAATCCTATGTTTCCTATGATTATGAGAAAATAGCGAACCATAAAAGAGAGGAACAATGGAGACAGCAGGAGTTGGAGAGACAGAAGGAAGTAGAAGAGAAGGGGAAAGAGGCCTACAGACAGACTGGTGGGTTTTCAAGGTGACCAGATCCAGATTCCAATGAAGGGAAGTAGGAGAAAAAGAATATGGGAGGAGCTACTATCACCCCCACTCACCTCCCTCAAAAAGAGAGACAGAGGAGTTACTGAGATTTTCCACACCAGGAGGACTCAAATCCTTGATCATAGTCTTCCAAAACTCCTATTCCTTCCCCAGTGGAAGAGGAACAGAGTAGACTGATCTTCATCAGAGACTGTGACTCTTCAGCTAATGTGGATCACACGGTGGCACATAAGATCACACAGAAATGTGGCATTTTGGAAGGCCAACGTTGGGGGAAACGGGAGCAGGGGTTGAGCCCCACATTGTCAGTAAAGAAAATCAGAAAACAGGGCAGCAGGATCAATATGGGTGATGCCACTTGGATCCTGATGAGTCTCAGGATATATCCAAGAAGTCAGATTCAATGAATTCTGCATTAACTGAAATACTTAAGCATTCTACTAAAGTGGCCCTACTGAGGAACATAGTTTGTGCAGGAGAAGAAAGATATGGAAGTTGAAACCAAGGGAAAATGTGAAAAATATGGCCAAGTTGGAAAATGTGTGATATTTGAAATCCTGGTACCCATGCTGATGAAGTAGTACACATATTTTTAGAGTTTGAGAGAGTTGAATCAGCAATTAAAGCTGTTGTTGATCTGAACATGAGGCATTTTGGGTTTTGGGTGGTAAATGTATGTTTCTACAATCTGAATATATTCAAGGTCTTGGATTTGACAGAACAAGTTTGATTTTAAGAACTACAATCATCTCCAATGATTCTTAAATGGGCAGTGACTGAGCAAAGACAAGAAAAGCTGTTGTACACTGAGACTGCTGGAGGGACTTCTGAGATATATAGTGATTGATCCCTGTAAAATTTTATGCTTTTTAACATGCACATTTTGAAAAAATAAAAAAGGCCAACCTCTTCCTTTAGTGAAGTAAAGAGACAAAAAAATGGAGTTAGAGAGAAAATTCTGACACCAAAGAATAACACTGTTTAATTCAGAAAGGCATCAGATTTTGATTTTGTAGTCCATTGTTCTGTAGGAAGGCAGACATAAAGTAAGAACATTCTTGTGATCTTAAAGGTTTCTTAATATAGTTTGGCATTATTTTCTATACTTACTTTGTATATATTCTTAAATACCCACACTTTATGACCAGAACATACAAACTGTGTCCAACTTTGATTTCTTTGGTTCAAACTAGACAAAATTTTTGTCATATACCTAAGATATAAAAGTCTTCCAAAGTACATGATGAACAAAAATTTATTTCAAAAAATGTATTTCCTAACAGTTTGATATGGTGTTGCTTCTTCAGCCATATGATAAAATAATTTTCCAGTATGCTTTACTCAAATTTGGTTTATCAATGCCATTCTGGAAAAATGTGCTTCTGTGATAATTTGTCAATCAATGTAATTCATTAGTAATACATATTTGACAACTTCGCCACCAAAAAAATTAAAATTCTTTTCCTCATAAATTACTTAAAGTGAGTCAGTGTGTACCAGAAGATTTTTCTAAAGCTCCACTTAGGTCAGACTCAGATTGAAAACCTGTGAGAAATTTACCCACATTTCCACTAAGCAGCTTGTGAAAACACAAAATGTGACATACTTTCCTTCCTGTACCTTGGTTAACCAACTTTTCTTTTTTCCCAGAACACAGATTTAACTCTTGACTCTAATACTTATTAGAGACTGAGTGAGGCTTGCTGTGTCCTTTCCATGCTCCCATTCTGCATTTGACATTTACTGTTATGTAGCACTGCTACACTTCTGTATTAAAACCACACGAAAAGGAAATGGCCTGTAGCCTACTTTTGCAAATGACCGTGGTAGTTTCCAAAGCAATTTTTCCCAGTGCAGAAAACTTTAGAGCCATCTTTCACCAAATAAATGTATTTCTTTCCCTTGGACTTTCAAAACAGAATTAACAGGAAATACTGCATTTGCACAAACTGATCTTTAACATGATAATTCTAGAGTGTGATGAGAAATAAGCAGTATCAGCTGAATCATAACGGGTTTTCAAGCCCTTCCTCTTCCACAGTATGCTGAAATAAATGCACTGCAGTCTATGTAAGTATTAATGTGCCTGTGTCTGAAAATTTGCTTATGTAAAACACAAGAAACAGTCACTCTAAATGTTTGTTTGGCTTCTTACTTATAAAATACAATATACTTATCTACACAGTTTTATAATTTGTATTTTAAGTTTTCTTGTTTGGGAAATAAAAATTACTCTGATGATAACTGCACAAAGCCAGCAAAACCATAAAGGATAGACAGAAAGACTAAGAAGATAGGCTAGATCCAGGAAGAATTAGTTTTCAATGCCAACTGTGTCACTGAGAGTCATGTGAGCCCAGGAATCTCTAAGTTTCTACCTTATTTAAATGCCTAACAACAACTATTCTGGAATCACATTCAATAAATGGTAGGCAGGATTGTTCTTATGCTTGAAAAAGGTGCTACACACTGCCTTCCATGTGACTTTCATGCAAAGTCCACTGAATGTTTGTCAGTTCAGAGAATTAACAGAAAGCAGGTCCCACTTAGAAATATTTTTATAATTTGTTATTTATTTCTTACCCTCAAAGCTTCCTTACCACACCCTTTTCTCCTCAAAATGATTTGTTCTATAGATTAATCAGAACTTTACTTAAGTGTACTAGTTCTACTCAAAATCACTTGTTTCTATTTTTCCTAATAACACACACAGTTGCACATGCACACACACACACACACACACACACACACACGAAGTTAAAATAATTGAGGACCATTTATCATACAGTTGAGATTGTCTACTTTAGAGTATAGGAAGAAAGCAGCTGTATCACCAGAACAAAGAAAACATGGACCTTAATGGATAGTGAATAAAATATAGCATGATTGAAAAGCCAGAAGCACTATGATGCAAATATAATTAATAGGTAAAAGAGTGCTAAGGTGATAATTCTTTGGAATATACAGTGAGGAATCATGTACAAAAATCTATAGGAGAAAAATCCTTTTCCTAATCCTAATTTTTGAGGGTTTTAGATATTTGTGATGACAAAGCCGTAGGATCCTGAGTGTCCTATCCTTGTCATCAATGTTCAGCCAAAACGAAAATTGAGTTGAGCTAAAAAGAATGAGATCCCACCCATTTTAAGTGTCTATAAAGAAGGTCACATTATCAATCTTCCTCAGCACTCTTCTCAGATCCCATCTTTTCATAGTTCTCATGAAACTTAATTCCTTATATTAAATTTTATACTTCTTGATTTATTGTCATTATAGATGTGAGAAAAGGCTAATGTTTATCTTTATTTATAACTCCTTAAAGACTTGAACAGAAACACTCAAAATTACATACTATTATGGCTCCTGAGAAGGCACTGAGCTAAAGCAAACAAAGTTTTGAAACTTATCAAATTATCCTGTGGAACATAGAACAGATAATTATATTCTGTCACTCCCTATTCACACCGGACTCTGAAAGTTTGTCAATTTTTCATATAGATAATCTAGATAATAAACATTCCTGATTTCACAGGCAGCATTAGAATGAGCCAGAACTTGTATTGGTTATATTATTTAACCTATTATTTAACTTCCCTAATGTCTCCTTAGAACCTGAGGTGCTGTGGTCGAAAAATGATTTAAGAAACAAAAAGGATGTAAAATTTTAAATAAAGGTCATTGTTACTTGTGAAATGGGCTGTCAGTTTCACAATTTATCTTCATTTTCCCACCAAATTGGGTGGAGTTGCTCTAGGAGAGTCTATTATATTTGTGAAATAAGCTAACTTTAAAAGGTACCATACACCATCAAAAGCGACTCTCTTCTTCTTCCACAGCACGGTGAAGGCCAGGGATGAATTTCAAGAGTTGTTTCCGAACACTTCCCCTTCTGCTCTTCCGAGGCAGAGTCCCAAACATGCTTGAGTAATTATTCTCCCATAATGGAGACATGGATCCACTGCTGGTCGTGCTGATGCTTCGGTTTCTCCTTGAATAGGAGCTCCTCATAAAATCATCCCCCTCCTTGAGGACAAAGCACTCATCATCAGTACTGGTCTGCCGGCTGAAGGCTCCCCTGCTCGAGTCCTCAGACACACAGGTCTGGTAGCCGTCCTCGCTGTCCACCGTCATGGAGCTCAGCCAGCTCTTGCAGCTGCTCTCACTGGACAACCGATTCTGTTCCAGAACGGCTGGGCCTGGCCCAGGCAGGGATCCCAAAACAGCCAACTCATCCAACTCCATGTTTTCCAAACCTGGGCTGTTACCAGCGTCCCCTAGAATAGAGAACAAAGTCTATTTGGGGATGGATCTGAGTATCAGTCCCTACAAAAACACACACCAGAATTTATCTTTAAAAAAACAGAAGAAAAGTAGGGGTGAATAATATTTTCCCCTGAGTTTTCACTTGTATGAATATGTGACTTTTTGGGTTCATTTGAAAAACTGTGCATTAGGGTTTTCTAAACTATTGTTCATGGAATAGGTGCCAAGGGAAGGGTTCTGTGGTTATGAAAATTGTATGTTAGAATAAGTAAGATGTTTCATGTTAGAAGGATCTGAAATGTACCTCAAAGGTCCAAATGGGCACTATTGGGAGACAGTAGAAGTTTTAAGAGGTAGAACCTACTAGGAGGTTTTAGGTCATAAGGAGGGGATGCCTTCGAATAGGATTGTGGAATCCTGGTCTCTTCTTTCGCTTTTGCCTCCCAGTCATAAAGAGAGCAATTTTGTTCTGCTACACCTTCCTGCCATGATGTGCCACCACCAGCCCAAAGTAATGGGACAAACCCATCATGGGCTGAACTTTCAAAACTGTGGGCCAATATAACACTTTTCTTTTAATAAGATGATTTATCTCAGGTTATGGTGACAGAAAGCTAACGTACTTCATACTAGAACAGTTCAACCCAGCTCACCAGATGCTAATGTGACATGTGCATGTCCAAATGATCATGTCTTAAATTTAAGTGATTCTAGAACATTTTAGTAAATTTTTCATAGAAATTTTAGAACAAACCCTTGGGGAAATGTTGTCTCAATGATTGTCTCCATTCAATCACTCTCATTTTTAGTTATGAACAATTTTTAATTGTAAAATTATATAAAGTCATTTGAAATGTGTGGCAAACACATTTATAAATCAGAGAATCGAAAGGTATTTAGAACAGAAGGGATTTATGAAATCAGATATACCCTCCAGGTTCAATATTCCAAGTTTTATCTTGGAAGACTTAAATTCTTGGAATACTTTATAATGGTACTGTGCTTAGAGAACATCTCTACCCTAAAATACATAATAATTTATTTGAAGAAATTTAATTTTGCCTACTTGGCTGAACTTTTTCTCAAATCTTCATGACCTACATCTGGGCCTTCCACACCCAACTCTTAATCAGTCATCAACTTCCTGCCCATAATAACCACTTGCTTAAACACTATCTGAATTGACTGGTGTGCTGCTAAAACAAAGAAGTGTATTTGCAATACTGGCCTTAGAAAATGTGAATCTGCTTCAAGAAAAGTAATAGAACATGAAGCACTCAAAAATATTTTTATTTTGTAATAATTATCTTTACTTTTTTCTCCTTTGTCCTTGGTTGACAATACAAAAAAAAATGTTCATTTTTCCATTTGATCTGCAAGGTTGAACTTGGGTAGTCCTTCAAACACTAGAAATGTTTTATTTTCGGATAATACAACCTACTTCATTTCATGTTACAACGAGCTGATAAGTTTGCTTTGTTTGGAGAACACTGCCTTGTAGAATCTCAAGCCCCAGATGATTAATCTAGTTCCAGAAAATGAAAAGTAATAACCTTCCTCAAAAGAATGTGAAACAATGACCTTATGAGAATCCTGACCTTATAATTGTGTCCCTATGAGGCCATTCCACAAGAAACTGAGAACTGCCTGCATTCCCTGTACCAGTCAGGACAGTCCAGAAATGGAGGCAAAGGTTTCTTAAACACTCATATGTCTGTGGAAGCCAGGAAGTGGCTGAATTAGCAAGCTGCAAGGAAGATTTCATACGTATGTCTATAAGAAACCCCAGACCTCCAGAAAATCAATCATGAATTTTTTAAATATTAATTGAAAATATAAAACACTTGCTTCAAACTCATCTTTTAAAAAGATTTTAATGCAAATACTTAAGCTATAAATTAATGTGTAAATAGTAAATTGTATCTTTTTAGAATATATATATAAGATACTCCAAAAATTCTATAGCAAAAAATCCCCTACATACAACCCAATTAAAAATGGATAACAGACCTAAGCAGACACCTCTCAAAAGAAGACATATGAATGGATAACAGGTACATAAAAATGCTCAGCATTTTTCATCAGGGAATTGCAAATCAAAACCATGATGAGATATCACCTCACTCCAATAAGAATGGCTATTATCAAAAAGAAAAAGTTAATAAGACCTGGTGAGGATGAGAAAAAGAAGTGAACCCTGGCATATTGTTGGTAGGAATGTAAATTAGTACAGACACTATGAAGAACGTATAAAGGTTTCTCAAAAAATTAAAAACGAAACTACCATATGATTCACTTATCCCACTAAAGGGTGTATATCCAAAGGAAATAGAATCAGTCTTTTTATTGCATGTTTATTGCAGCACTGTTCATATTAGCCAAAAAAGGGAAATAGTCTAAGTGTCTGTCAACTGACGAATGGATAAAGAAAATGTGGTATAAATATGCTACAGAATACTATTCAGCCATTAAAAAAAAAATCCACATTGCAACAATGTGGATAGAACCAGAGATCATTATGCAGAGTGAAATAAGTCAGGTACAGAAAGACAACTACTGCACCATCTCATGCATATGTGGAATCTAAAAATCTCAAGCTCACACAAGTTGAGAGGAGAATGGTGGATACTAGAGGCTGGGGACAGTAGGAGGAAGGATGGACAGAAAAGGTTGCTCCGTAGATAGCAAGTTACAGTCAGAGAACAGCAACAAGTTCTGGTGTACTTTATAGGCCGGTAGGGTAATTACAAGTGACAATAGTGTAGTGTGTATTTCCACAAGCTAGAAGAAAGGAATCCTTTTTTTTTCTTTAGAAAGGAATGTTTTAACCCCCCAAAAAAGATAAATGTTTGAGAAGATAGCTATTTAGCATGATTTAAACATTTAAATGTAAACATGTATCAAAACATCAATGCAGGCCTGGGGATTAGCTCAGTGGCACTGTGCCTGCCTGTCAAGCTCAAGGTCCTAAATTCAATCCCTGGTATAAAAATAAAATAAATCAATGCATATGTTTTATGTACAATTATATTGCTTTGATGTGCCTGTTAAAATAAAAGAATTATTTCTTTTCTGTAAATGAAGTGATTATCACTTTTAACAGATACTCTAGGTTATAGAGATTTCAACTAAACGTTATCCAAAGAAGACATAACCTACATTTCACACTCACATAGCTAGTGATTTCAGTCAATTCTTTCTACACAAAAGTTCATTCCTCAGGTTGTATCAGTCACACAGCAAACAGCAAATCAACAAACTTGAAACTCAGCCCTTTCCCTCAGAATGCATACAGTGGCAAAAGCTCTGCATTTATTGTTACAGCTTACACGTGTCTGACTTAGTCTCGGGACCCACGCAAAAAGATTTCTCTGCATAAATGTAATGGGTGAGAGTTTCACTTAAGAAGTATGTAACTTTTCCCACATCTAACAGCTTTGGAAAGCTAACAACCCCCATCTGTGGTCACTTTCAGGAATTTAATTCAGTTGCTGAAGTGGAAGGAAATTTAAACAGTCTTTCTGACTCTTCTTCTGAAATCTCCAGACACATCTTGCAAGTGCATGCATGCATGTACTCGTGCTTTCATGTATATGTATGTTCCATGACTTCACTTACTCCTCCAAATGCATAGGCCACTTGAGAGTTGATGCCAAAGAAACACAGTGTCTTTGACTGGTGCTAGACAAGCTTTTCTTGCAATAAAAATAATTTTAAAACAACCTAGAGACAGAAATACCAAAAAGATGAAATGTACATGTGGTTTCTGAGCAGGAAGTTATATTACCATGAAGCAGGCGCTGTTCCTGTAACTGCAGTGACTTGAACTCCACCAATTTTTTCTTCAAGGTTTGCTGTGAGAGAGAAGAAAAACAAAAGTTCTAATTATTAGGAAACCCTTAAGAAGATAGCAGCTGAATTCTAAATGTTGAGATTTATCATTAAAGGTTTTTTCTTTCTTTTTAGTACTACCAGTTCCTCTTGTTAATTTAAAAGATTTTTGCTGTATTAGGAGATCATTGGTAATACTATTTTCTAAAGGAATAATCTAGTAGCACCAAACATGTATTCTTTTAAAACACAAGAGAAACTGTAAAATGGATATATTTTTGTCTAAAAATTACAGGACCTGATTGTTTAGGTTTGTGAGAACGTATTAGCTGTCTGCACAAGGACCTACATGCTAGTAGTATTCTCCCAAATGTAGAACAGAGTTGATAACAGAACCTAAACCCTAATAGTTTCATGATAAGTCTGTGAATAAAAATGTGTAAAACATTTAGAATGGTGACTATACCTTACTAAATGCTCAAAAATATCACCTATAGTCCTGGGACGCTAAAACCTTTTTTTCTACACTTTCATTTATTCTCCAGAGAGAGAGAGAGAGAGAGAGAGAGAGAGAAAGCCTCTTCTCAACAACTTAGAACACTACTAAACGTTAGGACACCACTAAGAACCCTGACTTCTTCACTGCTTCCTTTCTTGGTTGCTGTGGCACAGGAGAATGGTGTCCTGTGGTGAGACTGAAGTGACTTTGCAAAGGCCAAGACAGCACGCAAGGCCAGGCCCATCCACAGTGCAGCAATGAAAATTGAAAGCAAAACAGGAAAGCAGCAAGAAGCAGAAGATGTCTGACAGGACAGTGTCACAGGCTACCTCTTCCTCCCTGTCCCTGTCCTCTCCTCCACTCCTTCCTCTGCTATTCCAGGGGCCCACAGCAAGCCCAGCAAGTAGGTATAGGTCAGATTTGTCATGCACACATATGGTAAACTAAAGAAAGCTAGATGAAAATTTGCAATCCTTCGGAGAAGCAACACAGAAGGAGGAGATAGGGGCTAAAAAGGAAAAAGAAAAAAGGTACATTTGAGAAGGAAAGGCCAGAGGGAAAGAAATTAATAAAATTATAAGAGCATCAATGAAAGCATAAGGGAAAAATGAATCATTCCTCAGTGGTCAAAGACTGAATAATAGCTGAGCAAAAATTTTCCAGTCCTTCATAGTAATATTTAAGAGCAATCCTTGTGGCTGCCAATGAAATATGCAAGCAATAAATTAAAACATTAAAAGGCTTGGCTCAAGTAATTTCTTAATCTTCTTGAACCATAACACAGTTTTAGACACAGCTTTTGTTACCTTTGTAAATCCATGGTTATCCAAAAGTCAGAACCAGAAACCCACAGAGTATAGGACTAGCAAGGGCTGGCATATATACCTACCCCTTTCTGCTCTCTGAAAGAGATTTATCTCCTTTCAGGACATAGAGTACAGTAGAAGAGCCTAAGGATAATTTGACAATAGAAACTAAACATAGAAAAGGACATAAGACTTCTGCACTTAATGTTCAAAACCACAAAGACAAAGATTGCCAAATAGTTTCGTGAGCATAAAGGTTTTAAATAGCTAATTTGTTGATCTGGTCCAGTCATCTAAGTATGTCATCACTTACACCAAGAAAATGCTGGAGAAAAGAGTAGATATGTCAAAATGACTAAGAGTTTTTAGTTTGTCATATAGTTAGTTTCCTTATTTTCTTCAGCATGTTTCTTTCCGTGCTATTGATAGCATAACTGTATATATGAACAATTCTAAAATTTCATCAAAACATGCAAATCAAAGCATATGTGAGATTTAATCATGCTGGGCCACATCACCTCCCCGGGCCTAGCTCAGTACCTGCTCCACAGCAGTTGAAATAATGATTGAATATTGTTTGAAAGAATACATAAAAGATGACTTTCTGAAACAGTATTCACCTATCGCACTATGGATTGGTTCAATATACATTTGCAGTGTTTTCATTTGACATAAGAAACCCAACTAAACTTTCCCATGGCACTTTAGTATTTTCATTGCACTTTCACAGATAATATGCTATTTAATTTTTATAATTTCCCTTAAAAGTTACGGAATAGAAAATATAGTTTCAATGTAACAAATATTTTCCAAGGACTACACACATAGTAAGTAGCAGAGCTAGATTAAAAACTTGCTTTCTCAGCTGGCTCATTTAAGGAGCAGTTTTCAATTTAAACATTTGAACCATAGATTAGGAAAAAGGGAATCTCTGTAACTGTGGCTCAGAAGACACTGCTTCTAAAGAAGAGCTTTTGGTCCCACAAAAAGTCTCTGGGGTAATAAAATGTTCACATAGCAAGTAAAAAGTAAATGCCATTACACAGAGGGGAAGGTAGTCTGACAATGATTATAGGTCAGGCCCAGATACTGCAGTTGAAGAGATGAACTGGGACTCACCATAATTTCAAAATTAGAAGTGACACAGAAATGCAAGAAGAAAGCAGAAATGAACCTCAAGGTCTATTAGACATAAAAAAGCAGAAAGAGATACTCAGGAATTTGAATCCCACGACAGTATAGGTTTAAATGCACTTATTTGAGGCAGGGGATTGAGAGAGCCAAGTTTCCTGCTTGAGAAGTCAATCTTGGCTGAAGCTGATGCACTAAAAATAGAAAGCTGGAAAAGCTACATTTGCTGGCATTCAGAGAGACAGAAGCACCTAAGTGCATCCTCATTACCTGAGGTAAACCATACACTGATTCTCCAGGGAAAATATACAAGCTGCCAAGCCTGGCTCTGGCTAGGAAAGATTGAAATTCTGTATAGATGGAATTGCTCAGCTCTCACAATAAGCTGGAGGTGAGAGAGCCACTCAAGAGACAAAGGCAGTCTACACTCTAAACACCCATAGATGTTGAGGGAGAGCAAAAAAATAAAACTCATAAACAATATATGAATTCTCTCTGAGCAAAGTCAGAAAACAGCAAAATATTCATAGAAAGTATTAAAATAATAATGGTTATAATCTTTTCAGAAAGAATAAAATCAATATTCATGAGAACAAAAAGTTTAAAGCAAAAAATAAAACAAGAACAGATAGACATGAAAAAGTACTTCTTGACAATAAAATATAAATTGATTAATAAAACTGAATAGAAAGAACACATTCTATACAGAATACAGATAAGAAAATTGTTAATGAAGATATTCCTAAGCAATATAAATCAAGAATATGCCTAACAGGAATTCCAGAGATGACTTAGAGAGTGCTGAAAAAGGCTTATTCAAAGAAATTGGACTGGCATTCTTCCAAAACTGAAGAAAGTCACAAGGCTCTACGTATTCTAAGTGGTGTAAGTTAATCTGGACCTAATTGCATTGCAGTGAAACTGTAGAGCAATGAAGAAAACTGAAATCTTATGAAACTTTCCAGAAAAAAAAAATACAATATTGCCATAAATGCAAACACCAGTTTTTAAAAGATTTTAAAATAGAAAATTCTCTAGAGGAGATTACCAAAGGAAAAAATAGAGGTGTAAGAAGTACTTTAAGTAAAAATTAGGACATGATCATAGTCATGACAGATTAAAAAGATGAGAGTATAATTTTATTATTAATCTCATGCAACATATTTGAAATTTTTTAAACTTTAACAGAAAATATAGCTGACTAAAGCTGTTCATAACAGAGACAAAAACTCTTATTAGTCTTATAAATCAATAAAGAAATTGAAATTGTGGCTTAAAAGTATTACCACCAGTAAGAACCTCAGCTCTGCATGATTCAAACAGTATTCTAAGAATTTTACCAGACAATAAGAGGAAGAGTCCAGAGTTCATTTTTGTAAAACTCCAGTAAACTTGATACATAAAAAGAAACTTGAAAAAATAAAATTATACACTAATCTAACTGTAAAATGATGTTATTTTCAAAAATCATTAAAATAGCATATCAAAACTGTGAGTATATAAAAATGATTACAAATCAGTTTGGTTTATCATAGAAAGTGTGGTTTAATATTAGCAAGTTTTTAATGTCATTCACCATATTGACAGATATGATGTCAATAAAATCTCTAAGCTTTAGAGCCTGGTCCCAGCACCTGGAAGGAAGCTCCCCCACCGCCACCCCAAGCTCCTAGGGCAGAGAAGGTGAGCTGCACGGGTGCCAGAAGCACACCCCCCTCCCCC
>NW_004624732.1:8375080-8385205 GCF_000247695.1 Heterocephalus glaber | reverse complement strand
TCAACTGGAAACTGGACAAAGAAAATGTGGTTTTTTTATAAAATGGAGTACTACTCAGCCATAAAAAATGAGAAATTAGAGACATTTATAGCTACCTGGATGCACATTGTGGCGATACTCTTAAGTGAAATAAATAGGACACACATGTGTAAATACCTAATAGTTTCTCTAATGTGAGAAACTGAAAATGTAAATAAGGACTAATAGGTATAATAGATAATGTGAAATAGGAAGAAAAGGGGCAAAGGGGAAGGGGTAGGAGAAAGGAAAGAAGGGAATGGAATTAATATGAGAAAATGAAAAAAGGAAACAAAGTCTCTGTAAATAGGGAGGGATGGAGGGGTTGAAGGGAAGTCAGGGGAAGGGGGAAAAAATAAGAACCAAGAGAGACTATGTAAAGGTCCAAATTTCCAATGATGAATGTCATAATATTGTATACCTAAAGTGTACCGATAAAAGAAAATACAGTTAAAAAGTAAAATAAAATATCACTGAAGAACTTGGGGCTCTTGGAAGCTTACCATGAGCAACCATAACTGAGAAGAACAGATTCTGACATGGAGAACAAGTGATCAAATCTAGCCCGCTCATTCACTGTTGGAGTGACCTTAACTAAGCCTTCTTTAAGCCTCAGGCACTTTATCTATAAATAGAAATGAAACTAACCCCACAAAGTATCTGTGAGGAATGAATGAAATAATGTAAGATGCACCTTAATCAGAGTAACACCCAAACTCCTTGGCATAACTGATGAATCCATGATCTTCTCGCAGGCCAACTCTCTATCCTCATTCTTATATTCTCCCTAACCCACCAGCTACCAATTACAGCGCATTCCTCTCTAAATCTTGAATGTGCTAAGCCCATTTGGAGAGCTCTGAGATCTCTCTCTTAACCTTTAATGCCCTTACAGGAGTTCTGATGATCATCCTTTCCCTCCATCTAATCTCAGTTCCAATTTCACTTTCTCAGAGAACACTTTAAGCATCTGAAGTAAACCAGCAACCCTCTTACTCAATGCTCTTTCCCATTCCCCTAGTATACTTTCATCCCAGTAATTATCAAGAGCTGAAATATATTTTTTTTGGTACCAGGGATCGAACTCGGGACCTTGGGCTTGCAAGGCAGGCACTGGAACCACTGAGCTAAATCCCCAGCCTCCAAAAGCTGAAATATTAAAACTTCCTACTTTTCAGGCTTTCCTTAGCCATCTCTTTCCAGTTATTGAAACGCTAAGAGTCTTTACCTTTACCTTTCCTGAACCTACCACAGAACTAGAAACAGTATTTGGTTAATAAATAGTATTTTAATGAATGATTGAATTCCATTTTTCACTACTTATTAATCTTTTATTGGGTTGTAGGAATGTTCTGGTAGCAGGCCAAAAGCTGTCTGCTGTATTGTTGTGGCAGTCTTGACTCTGGATAACAGGTTTCCCTGTCAATCTGTTTCACTGAGACTCAATCTTTTGCAAAAGAGAATGGGACCGAGAATTGGAGGGAAGGGGGAGGAGGGAAAGAAGAGGTGAAAAAAAAATTAAGACATGTTATGTACATGTACAAGAAATGTAGTTATTATGTGTCACAAATATGTATTAATAAGAAATAAAAATTGAAAAAAGCCCTTGGGGAAAAGTCCCTCAAATCTCCAGGTGAGACCAGTATCTTATTAAGTTTGGAATATTGATGCATATGAGTATGTGTGTTTCAGAGTAGGGAGGGGTGAGCAAACTATAACAAATAACTTTTTTTTCTTAAATGGAACAATAGAAAAGAAAAATGAGTGGCTTGTGGCATCAAAGGCAAAAAACCTCAGTTCTGTGACCTTTTACTTGTTTTAGCTGCAAAATTATATTAACCCTGGAAACTGTTTCTCCCAGTCCAAAAAGAATGTGTGGCAGTTTGACCGAATTTGATATTAAAAATACTTTTATAAATGCTGCCCCTCCCACAAAGGTCTTGGGGCTATTGATCCCACTGACTTTAAATACTGACAGTATGTTCAAGTCTGAGGAATCCTTGAGAAACAAAAGGAAGTGATAGAAATGTCTGTGCCTAACCTCAAAGCTTGAGTATGACTGCCCTTCTTGTTATCCCTGAAAAAAAACAAGCCCTTTCATCCACTCTGAAGGCAGAGGCGGCAGCACTTCTGCATCCCCACAAGACTAAATGGGTAGTTAGTTACCTTAGCAAGTTTCCTGACGATCTGATCAGGTCAACCACTTGTTTGTGGGAAAAGCCTTCTGTGCTCACTCCGTTGATATTTGCAAGGACATCACCTGGGAAACGCCAAGAAAAGTAAGTGTTACATTGGTTGAAAATGAGTGTTATGTTGGTTTACAATAAGTATTTATATTGGTTGATTAAATAATCCCTCCTGACTCACAAATGAAACAAGCAAGCTCCAAACTCCAGAAATTTCAAGAAAATCCAAGGTAACAATCATGTCCCAACCTTCATTGCCACCCAGGTTTCCTTCCTTGCTATGTAAACGGTCCTTAACATGAGCAGTTAGGTTACCAGCTTGCAGGCCCGCACAGTGAGCAGGACTGTCCTCCTGTGTTTTGCAGATCAGAGTGCACACTTCCCAGGAGCAGAAGTTCTGGCTCTGGAGCCTGTACGTCTGTAACATTTAAGGGAATACAGAGATACTATTCAAAAACACTCAAAATATATTTGTCACAACAGAAAATCCTGTCAATTATCATCAAGTGGTTTAGTAGGTGAGTTCAAAGGATCATTTGGAAAGTCTTTCCCAACTATAAATTCCATCAAAGATGCAAGTTTTGCAATTTGACCAGTCTGCAGCCAACTCCATTCATAAAATATCATCTGGCATGAGAAAGTGGGATGAGAGTGGCTCAAGATTTTCTATTTTCAAGCCTAAGAGACCACCTGGTCTTATTGTTTTTACATAGTAAAAAAAAATTAAATTTCTTATTTTCCAAAAGGATAAAACAATGCTGGCCAAAAGCAAGGAAAAAAGCTGTATGTGGTTCTCGCAAACTAACTCATTATAGGAGATGATGAAATGATACACACCCAGCAAGGGAGATATGCCAACAATGATTATTTTAAATCAGTTCTGCAAGCAGCGCTAATCTGTTCTACATTTATTCCAAAGTACCATAATTGACTCAATCACTTTCATTTCTGAGCTCTCCATTGTGCCTGCCCCCAAATTCTCACTGGTTCATCAGTCACCAACTACATTAAAAAAGTTATGCTTCACCTCCTGCCTCAATTTAGCACAAGTACTTTGGTGGTTGCAGGTTTTTGTTTTTCAAATTGTATCAAAACGCTAATAAATGTCCACTAGATGAAGGGTCCCAATGACTCCAGACATATTTTTCTTTCTAATACATTTGTAATGAGACCTAGTTTTATTGAAAATGAAGACCAGAGTTCTGAGTTGAGTTTTTAAAACATCTGATTCCTACAATTAAGTCACATTACTGTTTTCTGGTGCAGAAATTAGTGTCTGATGGCCATTCCTTTTCATTCTATCAACTCTGAGTCAGTCACTTGGAAGTAACTTTTAGAAACTTGGGTCTATCAACCTAAAGGATTTCTCCTCAATCTACAAGGTAGGCAGAGATCGTGTAATACATTGTGATGTATACAGAAGCCTTTTGACAGCTTGCCAGAAGTCTCACTGAAGCCCAGAACATTCTAGAGATGAAGGCTGACCGAGTTCATGGAATCCATAAACCAAAAATATAATTGACCCTCTCTGGAAACCACTGCTCTAACAGTTCTCATTAGGGTTGAGGGTCTACCCTCCATGACCTGTCATCAAAGAGAGGATAGTGCAAAGGAAGGACACTGATTTATACACCAGGCACCTGCACAGGTTCACAAGAGTTATAAGTTTGAGATTAGAGATAGGGAGAGAAAGACAGAAGCCCCAAAGTTACAGAAAGAAATATTTAGTATGGCTTCTAATAAGCAGTATAAAACTAGCAGCAATGGAAAACCAGAGAGGAGGGTAGATCTGGTCTCTTCCAACATGTCACTCACCTGGTAGACATGGACATAAAAATGGAGTCACACGTGATGCACAATCTGAGTACATGAAGTCCTATCTGGTCTGTAAAAAAATCCCCCAAAACATTCACCCTATTTGTTGACTTCCTGTTTCACTGAGATGACATGTGCTTGCTATGAAGCTACTAGTTCATGTTAATCTTCAAATGTTCAATGCTCTGTGGCCTGTTGTATTTACCCTGTTTTCAATAGCAACTGCTGCACATCTCTGAGAATTATGCTCATTTTAAAAGGAGCAGTCACAAAATACATAATGCCTCTGTAACAACATAGTGTCTTATGTGAACAGGGAATAGTACTGAACTTCTACAATCTGATAGATTTTACCAATTTGGGGGGAAATTATAAATTTCATCAAATTTAAAAGTAGTAGAGTTTTTAAAAGTATAAGTTATCTTCTTTACTTCTATAAGCTTCTTCTGGTGAATATCATTATTTTCTTTACTCGTAAAATATGTTTTACTTAGCAGCTTCCTGTTCCTGATCTTAAAATACGCACTGAGTTTCCAATTGTGGGGCTGATATCACACCAAAGTTTTCTGCAAGCAGCACAAAAACTAAGATCTAAAATCTGAAGTGTAGTATAAGAATATGATTATGCAAAACACATCTAAAAGGAATACATAAATGTTATAGGAAAAAGTAATACTAAAAAGATTACTAATTAGATTAGATTACATTTGACCTAATTCACAATCTTTGCAAATATGGTCATGAAACAGCAAACATTTAATAGAAAATGAATTTTTTAGGTATTTACACTGAAGCCCTTAAGGGCTGTTAAAAATTTCATCCATCATTAAGCAATCTTCAAGTAGAGTCAAAGTTTCAAAGGTTTCAAATTATAATTATTAAATACTGTCATTACAAATAAAAGTACAAATTTCTCATATCAATAATAACTCTTCTGTATCAAAAGTAATACATAAATATATTCATTCCATATACACAGTTTTAAATATTTCTAAAATACTAAAAATTTAGAATCTGATATATAGCATAATATAATTATACAAAGCACATCCAAAATGCAAATGTGTAAAATGCACATCTGTAAAAACTATTTCACTCTCTTAATTAAGACCTGGTTGAAATCAAGGATTTCTAATCAGTCTGTACTTAAGGAAGACTGAGGCAAGTCACCACAAGGAGCTGAGACTATCTCGGTGGTAATATTTTGTCAGTGTCACTATTTTCTTTCCTTGACAGTATTCAACCCAGTGGAAAACTATCCCAAAACACATACTCTGAATGAAGTTCACATTCTCCATCATTCACTAATCCTAATATCATCATTCTTTGTTAAGTGTTTCAACTATTTTCCTTGGAAGTCTGGGAGATTTGAAAACTGCCAACCTGAATTTCAAATCCAAATGTTCCATTGTCCTGCTTTTCCACAGTTACAAGCTTTCTGTAATGAAAGGAAAAAATTTTTTAAACTGCATGAAGAACAAAGTATCACATTTGGCACATATCTATCATTAAAAATAATGATCACAACTAAAAATAACTGGCTTTTATGTATAAAGAGTAATAAGAATATACAGTGAAAGTTTAAATTTTTTAAATTTATTACAGTAAATGACATATTGCCATAAATCTCCCTCAAGATACTCTCCTTTGCTCCCAATACACTTATCCTATCATTCTTGCCACTTTCTGAAGCAGTTGCAGAAGTCCTTTTTCATGAGAGTCTTTATGATACGTGATTTTTAAAAATACAGTAAATGCTGCTGCCAAGTGATATCCAATGGCAAAGTAGGCTTAAAAAATATTACACTGGAGCTGGGGATTTAGCTCAGTGGTTTTGCCACCTGCTGTGCAAGCACAAGGACCCAAGTTCACTCCCTGGTACCAAAAAAATTAAAAAATTTTAAAAATAAAAAGAAGTATTACATTGTATCCTCATCCACCTTATTCACCAGATCTGGCACCATGCTAATTCCAACTCTTCTCAAAGTAAAACTATGATTGAAAGGTAAAAGTTTTGAATAGATTCAGCACACTGAGGCAGCCACGCCAGCACAACTAAGACACTCAAAAAAGAGGACTTCCAGAACTGTTCCAGAAAGTGGCAAGAACAGTGGGATAAGTGTGTTGAAAATGGGGTATTTTGATAAAGATTAATGGTAATCTATCTTTTACTGTTATACACTTTTAAATTTTAAATATTTACCTTGTTTTTCAATCACACCTCATAAATTGTCGTATGTATGTGTCAATATTATCAACAGTCTGGAAAGCTATGTTTCCGTGTATCTTGTTGAAAAAGCAAAAGAATAAGTGAATCTCTTTACCTCTGAGACCAGGAAAAGTCACCCAAAGAACTTGATCTGGTCAAAGCAGGCTGAAAAATAATAATAGTGTACAGTTATCTCAAGGTCCTTAAGATACATCTGTAAACTGTTTGTAAGTCACCAAAGATTTTCTTCTTTATCACCTTCCTTGGCACAGCTCCTGGAAAATTGTTACATAAAGGCAGTAATTTCCATTTTCTGATGATAGCAAAGAAGCAGAGTTGGCAATGGGAAATTTCTGGCATTCTGTTTAAAAGATTAAAAGAGCTTGGATAGTGAGGCACTGTGGCAAAAGAGTTCATGTAATGTGGCAGAACTCCAAAGCTTTCAAAGACTACTTCATTTCTAATCAGTTTTTAAAACAGCTTCTAAAAGATGAGCAACAATTTATCATCACACTGAATTACAGAGAAAATGACACTCATAGAATGGCATGAAATCCAGGTATTCATATACTTGATAGCTTTTGAAGATGCCAATAAAATGACTTTATTTATTATAATAGTTCGGTGTTACTGTTTTTAGCTCAATAAAATAATCTCTAAAGAACCAACTTATATATATAAGAATAATTCAAGTGAAACTAGGAACTCGAAACTTCAATTTTGTTTATGATTTACTTTTGCAATAGTTTTAGAAGAATGTAATGAGATTTTCAGTCAAGAAAGGAAAGGCGAGAGAGGAGCTGCATGGGCACTCAGGCTCCCGCCTGAGGCCCGCCATTCCATCGGTGAGTGCTTGCAGATCCTGGGGAGCAGCTGTGTGGCCCAGACCAGCAGGGCTGCTGGAGGATCCCAGATGGGACTCCGCTCTGACCTCAAAAGTTCAGGCACACCCACCCAAGCCAAAGGCCTGCCCAGAAAGGGGCTGCACGGGCACACGGGCTTCAGCCAGAGGCTCGCCATACCACTGACCACAGCCATGCACCATCCTGGAGAAGAGCTGTACAGGCACACAAGCAATACCATTGATAAGTGGAAGAAGACCCTAGCCAAAGCCTGTGCAGACAACAGAAACTGGGGTGCACAACCCCCAACCAAAGGCCCTCCCAGACAATAGCTGCACAGTGGCCCCAACAAAAGGCACACGTAGATACCATCGCAAGTGTGCTCAGGCTCCAGCCAGAAGCCCACCCTGACAACAGGTCAGCTCAGAGATCTAGAAGGCCACCACTCAGAACCCAGGAATTGGTGTACTGGTGAGCAGCAGAGTAAAGGCTGCTCAATGGCTAGCTGAGAAATCAAGACCACTGGGTGAGCAAAAAGTCACCTCAACAAAGAAACAGCAGGGTGCATCTGTTGAAATGAGAAGACACATAAATAAGTCCCAAAACCAGACTTCCAGGTCACCTAAGGGAACCCCAAAGGGCAACAAGATGGAACAATCTGATACTCAATCACCTGGACTCCCTGAACTGGCAAAGAAAGGGGACCTGGAAAAAAAGAAATCAGAAATAATTACTCAGATAACAGCAGAGATTGTGCCCATAGTACAAGACATGATTAATAAATCTAGAGTAGACCCAGATAAAAAAAAGAGAGGAGCTGAGGAACATGAGGGAATCCCCACATAGGAAACAAATGGAATCCATAAAACAGATTTCCAGGAGATTAAAAACTCCATTGAAAGTTTACACAGCAGAATGAGCCAATATGAGGATAGAATTTCAGATATAGAAGATAGAATTGCAATTAGTGATGAGGAAAAGAAAAATTTCATTAAAATAGTAAGGGACCACAAGAAATTAATCTAGCAGCTGCTAGATGAGGCAAAGAAGAATAACATCAGAGTGATTGGAGTCAAGGAAGAAACAGGAGACAGTATAGATGACATAAAAAAAATGTTCACAGAGGTAACGGCAGAAAACTTCCCAAATAGGGGGAAAGAACTTGAAAGAGAGATAAGTGAGGCATATAGGACTCCAAATAGCCTTGATCAAAAAAAACTACACATAGGCATATAATAGGGAAGATTCCAGAAACCCAACAGAAGAACAAAATTCTACAAGCTGTTAGAGAAAAGAAACAAATCACACACGAAGGAAAGCCCATCAGAATCACAGCACATTTCTCAACACAAACCCACAAGGCAAGAAGAGCACGGAGCAATGTATTTCAAGCCCTGAAGGAAAACACCCTCCAACAAAGATTTAGGTACCCTGCAAAATTGTCTTTCAAAATTTATGGAGAAATAAGATACTTTCATGACAAAGAGCACCTTAGGAACTTCACGAATATCAAACCAGCACTCCAAAAAATTTTAGAAAACATCCTTGGAACAGACAATGAGGATCACAACCCCAGGAAGCCCAGCAGAATGAATACATCAGGCATGACAAGGAATTAAACATAAAGAATCCAACAAAAAGAAAAAGTCATGACAAGGATAAGTCAATACGTATCAGTTATAACCATCAATGTTAATGGTCTCAATTCACCAATCAACAGAAATAGTCTGGAAGAATGGGTCAAGAAGCAAGATCCAACAATATGCTGCATACAAGAAACACATTTAATTCAAAAAGAAACTCATAAACTGAAAGTTAAAGGGTGGTAAACAATAGTCCTTGTGACAGGAACCCAAAAAAAAGCAGGAA
Organism: Heterocephalus glaber; assembly: GCF_000247695.1. Next base: position 8,376,266 of record NW_004624732.1, on the reverse strand, counting down.
TAGCTATCCACTTTGCAGACCAAGTGGATTTCAAACCAACACTGATTAAGAGAGTCAAAGAAGGACACTATATCCTTATAAAGGTAACAATCCAACAGGAAAAGATAGCAATCATAAATATATATACACCCAACACTAGTGCGCCCAACTATGTAAAAGGAATACTAATGGACATGAAAAATAGTATAAGCACTAATACAATAGTGGGGGGGGACAGTCAATACCCTACTGTCACAAACAGATACATCAACTAGACGAAAAATAAACAACAAAATACTAGAACTCAATCAAACTCCTGAACAAATGAACTTAACAGGTGTTTACAGAGTCTTCCACCCCACAAAATCAGAATACATATTCCTTTCACCTGCACATGGGTCCAAAATAGACCACATCCTCCCTCAAAAAACATGTTTAACTAAGTGCAAAGGAATTGAATATATCCCTTGTATATTGTCAGTCCATAGTGCAATGAAATTGGAGATCAATAGCAAAAGAAACTGCAAGAATTTCATAAATACATGGAAACTGCACAACACACTTCTGAATATCAATGGGTCTCAGAGGAAATTAAAGAAGAAATCAGACAGTTCCTACAATTAAATGACAATGCCAATACAACATATTGGAATCTATGGGACACAATGAAAGCAGTCTTACCAGGGAAAGTCATAGCAGTGAATACTCACATAAGGAAAAAAAAAAACAGCTCAATTGCAGAACCTGATGCTGAACCTCAAGCTTCTAGAAAAAGAAGAGCAGCAGAAACCCAAATACCATAGAAGGGAGGAAATTATGAAGATCAGGCCAGAAATCAATGCAATAGAGACTAAGAGAATGATACAAAACATCAATGAATCCAATATTTGGTTCTTCAAAAGAATAAACAAAATTGACAAACCCTTAGGCAACCTTATCAGAAAAGGAAAGAAAAGGCCCAAAACCATGCAATTAGGAATGAAAAGGGTGAAATTACAACAGACACAGCAGAAATCCAGAGAATCATCAATGCCTACTTTGAGAACCTATACACCAATAAGATGGAAAACACAGAAGAAATGGACAGATTCCTAGATAAGTGTAAATTACCAAAGTTGAACGAAGATGACCTAAAAATTCTAAACAACACAATATCAATCAGTGAAATTGAAAATGTAATTTAAAACTTACCAATTAAGAAAAGCCT
>NW_004624732.1:8336687-8374533 GCF_000247695.1 Heterocephalus glaber | reverse complement strand
AAGAGAAAGAAATAAAAGGAATAAAGATAGGAAACAAAGAAGCCAAATTGTCTTTATTTGCAGATGACATGATACTCTAAATAGAAGACCCCAAGAACTCCACCAAAAGTCTTCTAGACTTAGTAACCAAATTCAGTAAAGCAGCTGGATACAAAGTCAACACGCAAAAATCAATAGCTTTTCTGTACACAAAAAAAACAGACTCACTGAGAGAGAAATGGGGCAATCAATTCCATTAACAATAGTATCAAAAAAATTGAAACACCTCGAATCAACCTAACAAAAGAAATCAAAGACCTCTACTCTGAAAACTATAGCACTTTGAAAAGAAAGATTGAAGACAATATCAGAAAATGGAAAGACATCCCTTGCTCCTGGGTAGGAAGAATCAACATAGTGAATATGGCCATACTTCCAAAACCTGCTATATAGATTCAATGCAATCCCAATTGAAATCCCAGTAGCATACTTCACAGACCTGGAGAAAACAATCCAAAAATTCATTTGGAACAGAAGAGACCTAGAAGAGCAAAAGCAATACTAGGCAAAGAAGACAAGGTAGGGAGTATCACAATCCCCAATTTGAAACTATACTACAAAGCTACTGTGATAAAAACAACATAGTACTGGCAAATAAACAAACCTGAGGACCAGTGGAACAGTTTATAAGATGCAGAAACAACTCCAGACACATTCAGCCACCTCATCTTCGACAAAGGAGCCCAACTCCCTCACTGGAGGAAAGATAGCCTCTTTAATAAATAGTGCTGGAAAAATTGGGATTCAATTTGCCAAAGATTAAAACTAGACCTATATCTTTCACCATGCACCAAACTAAAATCAAAATGGATTAAAGATCTAAATATTAAAACAGAAACGCTGAACCAGCTGGAAGAGAGGTTAGGAAGAACTCTTGAAGACATTCGTGTAGGAAAAGATTCATGAACAAAACCTCAGTTGCTGATGAACTAGCACAAACAATCAACAGGTGTGTTCTCTTCTTATTAAAAGGCTTTTGCACAGCAAGATAAACCACCAAAGTGGGAAGAGACAACCCACAATGTGGGAAAAAATTTTCACCAGCAGTCCCTCAGACAAAGTTCTACTGTCTAGACTATATAAAGAACTTTAAAAAAATCAGACCTCCCAAATTTTAAGACCCAATCCAAAAATGGACATCTGAAGTGAACAGACATTTCTCAGACAAAGAAGTAGAAATAGCAAAGAAACATGAAAAACTGTTCAACATCACTGGTCGTTTGAGAGATGCAAATGAAAACAACGCTGGGATTCCACCTCACTCCAGAAAGAATGGCTGCTATCGAGAAATCAACCAATAACAAATTCTGGCCGGGCTGTGGAGAAAGAGGAACCCTACTCCACTGCTGGTGGGAATGTAGACTGGTGCAACCACTATGGAAATCAGTATGGAGATACCTCAAAGAACTAGGACTGGAAGTCCCACTTTACCCAGCTATTCCCCTGCTGGGTATCTTCTCCAAAGAATCAAAACAATCATACCACAGTGACACATGCGCACCCATGTTCATAGCAGTACAATTCATGATAGCTAAAACTTGGAAACAACCCAATTGCCCATCAACTGGTGATTGGATAAAGAAAATGTGTTTTTTTAGTAAAATGGAGTATTACTCAGCCATAAAGAATGAGAAACTAGAGACATTTATAGCTAGAGACATTTATACCATTTGGTTGCACATTGAGGCCATCTTCTTAAGTGAAATAAATATGGCACACATGTGTAAATGCCAAATGGTTTCTCTAGTGTGAAAAATTGAAAGTGTAAATACAGACTAAAATGTATAATAGATTATGTGAAATTGGAAGAAAAGGTACAAAGGGGAAAAGAAAAGGGGAAGAGGAAATGGGAGGGGTGGGGGAAAATAAGAAGGGAATGCAATTAATATGAGAAAAAGAAAAAATGGAAGCAAACTGTAGATAGGGAGGGATGAAGAGATTGAAGGGAGGACAGGCAAAGCAGAAAAAATAAGAACCAAGATGGATTATGTAAAAGTGCCAATTTCCAATGATGAATGTCACTATATTGTATACCTTAAAGGCACCAATACAATTATTTTTAAATAAAGAAAGGAAAGGCACTCAGAATGGTATACATAGTATAAACAATAGCCACCTTCACCTCTATGCACATTTTGGATACAATCATATAAACATAAACATTCAGCATGCCATCTAACAATGTAAATAGAAAGGAAGTCATCAAAGGTAGCACCTTATTATTTAGGGGATTGTAGATGTTTGTTTTTTGTTTTGTTTGTTTAAGAAATGTTAATTAGCCCTTCCTCAAATGTTCCAAGGGTCCTAAACATAAGCTTATGCTGCTAGCTAACCTATGGTTTTCATCTGCCACTTTACCATGGTTTGCATAGGTAACCAAAATATATAATAACAGGAGAGCAATACATAGTCCAGATAAATAAAAATAAAATTAGAGGATAAGAACTGTAAGTAGAAAAATGCACAAAAGAGATCAATGCAAATGTGAGAAGTTACACCGAAACCTACACAGAATTTGAATTACCAGGTATCTAATGCCAGCACTCTAACAAATTTTCTGGGATGTCCCATTGTTAAGAATTCAGCCAACCTTCACTAAAGTTAATGTAACTGGAGAGGAGAGCTCCTCTCACAGGTGTGATGTAAAGTAATTATATTTCCCCCTTTTGTCAATTGCTGGTCTAACTTCGTTAATAGCACCCTGAAGACTGAACAGACCCAAAAAGATTCTATGGACTTGTTAAAAACATCTACTTTTGCTTTTAAGGACTAACTGTGGAATGTCTACAGCTATTTTAGGATTTGTTCCAATTTGCCTTTGCACCTGATATGTATAAAAAAGGAATAGGGTCATTCAGTTATGTCAGTAGGCTGTCTTCTTGTGAATGAGAGCAATAAAATTGGTATTCTCAGGCATATTCAATGTCAGCATTATATTGTGCTCGCATTTGCTTTTGTCCCTCTTCATCATCTTCATCTGACTTTTCTTTCACCCTTAATTCAAATTGTAAGATACTTAGTTCAGCCATATTGAATTATATCATGCATAATGATGAGTAGGGTTTATATTTTTAAGGTACAACCAGCCTGACATATGAACAACTTGGGTTACAACCAGAATTTTAGTTTTAATTCAAGACCAAAGTCTTGAGGTATGACCCGAATGCGACCATTTGTGCTTTCCGATGGTCTCAGATACAAATTTAATCCTTAAAGAGTTCTGGAAGGAACATTACAACATTCTTTCCTGTGTGGTGTTGAGAAATCCTGGGCCAATGTCTCTCTAAGGACACTGAGATCTGCCTGTATACAGGAGGCAGTGAAGGCAGTATAGAGGAGCCTAATCCTTCAACTGACCAACTTGAGTTACAACCAGCCCTTGCAAACAAATTGAGCTTGTAAGTCAAGGGTCCACTGTATTATTCTTATAATGAGCATTTATCATGTTATTCACATATTCATAAATATGGAGTTCTATATGTATACATATATGTGCATATTAATATTAAGGCCATCTTTGATCAAATACTTTACTTTTGTAAATAGTCACCTGTATGCTTTGGGCTTTTTGAGGAATGTCTGTTTTATGTTCTACCCCGGGGCCAACCACGAGGCCTAGAATAGTGTGGGGGCATAAAAACTACAAAGCAGACAGCCAGAAATAAACTGCTAGGAAACAACAGAAGCAAGTGAATGGTGATGGGAGACTGAAGTTCAAGCATTCAAGTTTGGAGGAAAATAAAATGCTAAGACATTGGTTAACTTTGTTCTTCAATAAGTTAAATACTCAGAGGAAAAATTCAAATTAGTCACAAAAAATGTAAGAAAAAATGTTTAAATCTCAGACATATAGTAGCATATAAAAATGAAAGAAAACAAACAGAATCGGGAAACATCCAAAAATAGCAAGAAATATAGAAAGAAAGACTAAGAAAAGTAAGATAATAAGTACGTAACTACTAAATGAATGAATGTTGGTGTAATTTAATGAGTTATTATTAAAATTTCCAGCCTTTCCAATTTAAATGACATTTTCCTAAAGCTACAATCAACATTGATAGGAGATTCAAGATTTCTTCCAATCTATCCTCTGAATAAATCATTTCCAATAGCCTGAAATCTAAAGTATTTAGGTCCATAAAACAGATCAGATTACTCTATGGAAAAGAAAATTTTCCAACCTTCCTCCTTCTAACCTTTCTACCTGGATAATTGACTAAAGATGAAAATACTTTGCTAACAACATGATAAACAGTGTAGATGTTCAGTTCTTTGGCATGGCTCAACTGGTTTATCAGTGACACAAAAACATCAGACTAGGTCAAATTATAAATTAGTTTCTATTCTGCACTAGCCAAAAAGTTATTTTAGCCACCTAATATATAACTAAAAAAGCAATTTAAATAAATTAGGCACCATCAAGTTATTTGACATGGGCCATATCTGATGCACAGACTCCTTGTTTTCAATCTGGCTGTCAGACTGAGGGGACAGAAATCTTCTCAGGATTCAGCTTAGCTCACCCACAAGACAACGGTGCCTAATGACAAGAAGTATATGTGAGGGCTTCTCAAAGATCTTATACTTTAGAAAAAGTTTTCCCTAAGGTGAGTACGCCTATTTGAAGGTGAGACCAAAAGAATGAGTGTTCCCCAGACAACCCTCCCAGCCAGAGCCTTTTCTCAGAGCTCTGGTGCTGGCACCAAAAATCATGAATGAGGAACTGGTGTGCAGTTCACAGCATATGCTGGCAACAGCTGTCTTTTATTACACATTATCTAATATGAGAAATCTAGGTTTAGTAATTTGGCAGACTTGCAAACTACACATTCAGTTACAACTGCTGAATAGACAAAGCTCCTTAACTCCTCACTAGCCACTAAATATAATGATAGCTGAGGTTGAACTTATGACTGCTCTTCTGTTTTTACTCAGATTACTTAAAAGAATGGGCATTAATATTCAAAATGTAATTTCCCCTGCTATACAGTGATTCACAAGTCTCTCTTGGCGAGAAGCTAAAACCAAACATTTCAGCTGTCAGTTTGCAGAAGTTAGCAAAGCTTTTAGCACAACCAGATAGCTAGCCAGCCTCAGAGAAACTCCTAGGACAACACTGTAGCCTCTTCTGCTGCTCAGTTACAGACTGTTATGTCCTTGTCCCCACTCTGTGTACTCATTTCTAGAAAGAGCTAGAGGTGGGGTAAGGGGAAGATACTGATTCACAGGGTGGGAGGTTGTTTTTTATGGTTTGCTTCAAACGTCTCAAGATTAGGTGCTCTGCCCTTCCAGTCCCATGCCTCACCTTCACTCCCCAACTGATCCATGCATGAAGCTCCTGCCTCACTTTAAGTCAGGAGCACTCGGGTAATAAGGCTCCCCAGATTGTTCAAAAACATAACAGAATAATGAAGCCAAACTCAATTGCGTAAGTTGTAAAAGCACTTGCAGAACCTACATAGAATGTTGCCCCTTTCTGGGAAGCACTAATCGTAGGTTTGTGGACCTCTTTTTCAAGAAAACTTGTTGGATATTGACCTAAGCATGCCATTATATGGTTTAAAGAATATTTTTCAAGTTGTGCTTGCTTCAGCAGCACATATATTTTTCAAGTTGCTTTGTAGTGAATAGTTTTCTATCCAAAAGCACCATGACACAATCAAATCCTTTGACCCAAGTATGACACCTTTGGTAGTTATGGAACCTGATGGATGTGCTAATGTGCCATGAAAGTCCCTGAAGGCCAAAATGGAACTCAAAATTATACCTGGTACAGAGTTTAGCGCAAATTTTTATTTGAACTTGTATGTGAAATCAGCCTTCCAGGAGCTGCCTATTCAGTAATAACTTCATAGCAGAAAGAAAATTAGGAAAAGAGAGCGGATTAGTAGCACAGGTAGTACACAGTCAAGCTCATGCCTGTGGGTCGGGTTTCTGCTTCTCACTACAGCATTCAGTGAAAACTACTTTCCAAAAGCAACCCACCACTCTTATGAGAGTAGGCAGTCAGACACAACCACTACTTTGAACCACTTTGGCTTCAACACATTTAAAAAGACTGTCCTTATTTCCTTCTATCTCTTTCCTACAGTTTTGCATTGTAGAAATTTTCTCCCCTAAAACTATATTTAAAACTAGAAGTTCTTCTGGGATGTCCAGCACTTCCTACAAATTCAGATATTGAAGTAATATTCACACCTGAAATCTATTTTTAAACAATTCTGAAGGTAAACACCCCATTGATTCTGAAGATTAATCTGAAACTAGAGACTAACCAAATATATCTTTGCAGAAACCCAAGCCAGCAATAACGAGAAGTATGAATTGTTGACGTCAATCCTCAAAGTGTTAAAAATAACAGTAGGCAGAGACACACCTGCTCAAGGGATTGCCTCACTGGGATCTTGTTGCCTGCCATTCAATCTATGCCAAAAGAGTGAATGTTCTCTAAAAATCAGTTATAGGAAGTGAATGTCCATTTGGAACATTCTGAAATGTAGTGATAAACTTCAATCAAGTTTCATTGATGATGATTGTATTGAATCAAAAGTGTCATGTTCAAAGTGTTTAGTTTTGCTTTTATAAAAAGCAAAAAATAAATAAATAAACCTAGGGCATCATGCAGGCTAGGGACCTATGCTACTTCTCAGCTACATGAAAAGATGAAAAACTTTTCTAGCACACTTGTATTTTGCTAGGTAATGTTTTATCCTGGATTTGAAAATCAGCATGCATATGTATAATGGACCTATATTTTCCTTTTCATGTAAACATGTTGTCTGGATTTAGGTAAAGATTGCATTAACCTGGTGACATAAGCTGCAGAGATTCTTACCCTTTTTTTGAATACAAACATTTGAGACCATGTCCAGCTGATTATATCATTTTTATTATAATATTCATATTTGTATGTGTTTGCTACACATAATAAATATATTCATTCTGGAGAATTGGTACCTATACATACGGCATCTTGATCAATGTCTGAAAAGTTTTAATAAATCACTTGAAAACACCCTCCCAAAAAGAAAAGGAAAATCTATTATTTGAATTAATATGAGAGAAGGAAGAGGAGAAAAGAAGAACTAAAAAAGATAAGAACTATGCATAAATTCATTGGTAAGAGATGTGTGTACATGCATGCATATATGTATATGTTACATGTGCGTGCATGCGTGTGTACACACAAACACATATTTCATATGTCTGAACCCTTCTTATTGTCTTTCTTCAATAATCAGTCTCTCCTAGTAACTGACTTTTTAACTCCTGCCATCTTCACTTAGGCTTAAAATCAGATATGCTTCCTCCATCTTCCATTGACTTTCAAAGATTTCTGTTTCTTCCTCATTGTTTCATTTCCTCTTTCTCCAACTACTGCAAAATTTCTCCCTCAACACTAGTCTTACCTCACCAATCTACCACTTTTCTCAAGTAAGGTTCCTGAAATTCTCTACTGCTCATATACATTCCATGGCTCTTTGTGCTTGCTGGTCAAATTACAGTCGGCTCTCTGTATCCATAGTTTCAAACAAGCACATATTGAAAATAATCAAAAGCAAAAAATAAGAAATCTATACTAACATGCAGAGGATTTTTTCTTGTCATTATTCCAACAATAAAATTGGACTACTATTTATATAGCATTCACATCTATTAGTTATTATATGTAGGCTAGAGGTGATTTAAAGTACAGAGGAGGATGTGTGCAGTTTATATGGAAACACTATGCTATTTTATGATAGACTTGGGCATCCATGGATTTTTGCTCTCCATGGAGGGTCCTGGCAGTGATCCCTTGTAGATACCAAAGAACAACTGTCTTCTCGCTCCGGAAAGTTGTTCAAGTGTTCTGCAAAGCAACCCAGCTCTGAGGTCTCCTCTCTCCTCCTGCAAATGCATTGGGTCTTCCTGACACACTATTGTGTTGTTATACCCCCAGAGCAACAGGTACTGAGTGCCAGCATTAATTATTCCCTTACTCTAGAATTCTGAAGAGCTTCAAAGTTATATTCAAAGACCAGGTTACTTGGAGAGTATTTATGCCATTTTATGTGGTATAATGTGCCTCCTGAATTATAAATTCTCTCTACATGGGAAACGTGCTCTTCTAATATTTTAACTTCTAAAAGAAGCATGGTGTCTATCCCCTTTCGGGTGCTCTGAAACTGTCTGTTACACTGAAATGCCTGAGCTGAGAAGTAGAAAAAATGAGTAAAGTTTCAGGAGTGGAGGACAGGATGAAAAGTTCCTACCCTGATTCAAAAATTAAAACATTTCTTGACCAGTAGCTATTTACCAAAACAATGAAAGCTCAGCCTTTCCAAATGAACCATATTTAGTCCAATAGCTTTATGAAGAATAGAAAGTAAAATGGACTGTTCTATATCTGAAAACAATAAAGATGTTGAGATTTCCCATGTTACTTTGTTTTCAGACAGGTTGTAAATTGCTAGGAATGCTTGTCATTATATTAAACTTTCTATCATAAATGTACTTCGGATTCAGAAATATCAATAATCTAAAATGCAGCAGATTATGCCCTATTTTAACTGTGAAAAAATACTAAAGAATCAGCCCTATCCATCACTGAAAAATTAGTTTAACTCTCTATTCTTAAAATTAGAAGGATTCAAGATTAGAAGATGCAGAAACAACTCCAGACATACTCAGCCACTTCATCTTTGACAAAGGAGCCAACCACCCTCAGTGGAGCAAAGATAGCCTATTTAATAAATGGTGTTGGAAAAACTGGATTTCAACCTGCCAAAGATTAAAACTAGACCCATATCTATCACCATGCACTAAACTAAGATCGAGGTGGATTAAAGATCTAAATATTAAAACAGAAACACTAAACTTGTTGGGAGATAAGTTAGGTAGAACTCTTGAAGACAATGGCATAGGAAAAGACTTTATGAACAAAACATCAGTAGCAGGGGAACTAGCACAAAGAATCAACAACTGGGATCTCATCTTATTAAAAAGCTTCTGCACTGCAAGAGAACCACCAACAGAGCTAAGAGAAAACCTACAATGTGGGAAAAAAATTTTAGTAGCTGTACCTCAGAAAAAAGACTACTATCTAGAATATATAAAGAATTGAAAAAAATCAGACTTGCCAAATTTAAAGACCCAATTCAAAAATGGGCATCTGAAATGAACAGACATTTCTCAAAGAAGTAGAAATAGCAAATAAACATATGAAAAAATGTTTAACATCGCTGACCATTTGGGAAATGCAGATGAAAATAACACAGATTCCACCTCACCCCTGAAAGAATGGCTGCTATCAAGAAATCAACCAATAACATGCTGGCGGGGGTATGGTGAGAAAGGAACCCTTCTACATTGTTGGTATGAGTGCAGACTGGTGCAACCCCTGTGGAAATCAGTATGGGGATACCTCAAAGAACTAGGACTAGAGGTCCCATTTGACCCAGCTATTCTCCTGCTGGATATCTTCCCAAAAGAATTAAAAGAATCATACCACAGAGACATATGTGCAACAGTGTTTATAGCGGCACAGTTAGTAATAGCTAAAGCTTGGAAACAGCCCAATTACCCATCAACCGGAAACTGGATAAAGAAGGTTTTTTGTTTTTTTTTTATAAAATGGAGTACTACTCAGCCATAAAGAACGAGAAACTAGAGACATTTATAGCTACATTGATGCATATTGAGGCTGTACTCTTAAGTGAAATAAATAGGACACACGTGTAAATACCAAATAGTTTCTCTGGTGTGAGAAACTAAAAGTGCAAATAAGGATTAAAATGATTAAGATGAATAATTGATAATTTGAAATAGAAAAGGTCCAAAGGGGTAGGGGAAGTGGGAGGGGAAGGGGAAAGGAAAGAAGGGAAAGGAAAAATTATAAGAAAAGGAAAAAATGGAAACAAAGTCTTTGTAGATAGGGAAGGGAGCACAGGGAATGGGGAAAAAATAAGAACCAAAATACATCATGTAAAGGTACAAGATCCCAATGATGAATGTAACTGTATTGTATACCTAAAATGTACTAATAAACTAAATGGGGAAAAAAACCTGTCAGAAATATCAAAAATATTGATAATTATTCTAAAAAAGGAAACAAGATTACAGGTACAAGTACCCAATGAGAAATGTTAACATATTGTATACCTAAAATGTACCAATAAAAGAATTTAAGCAAAAAAAAATATTAGAAGGATTCAGAGGAGCACCTGATATACATCTGAAATTTAAGGGCAAAAAGCCATGCTCTAAGGTAATTCTAAATATTTTTTGAATGAATTCTGCATCTAAAGATAAATCTGCACTTAAAGTTATACAACAAGTATGTAAGCAAGACCTAAACAAGTAGTATGGCTACTTTTTGCATATTAGAAATTGAAGAATAAATAAAATCAGAACAACTGCAGTTAAGATATGGATCTCTTTTCAATTGTTTCTCATCCCCAGAGAAATACTCTGCAATAAAATTTAAAAATAGCATAATGTAGCCTTTACTGATCACATACTGTGTGTCAGCCACTGTGTTAGGCACTGTACATTTCCATACTTAAGCTACATTCAAGCCCAATTAGGGTACTTCTATTATTATCTTCATTTCAAAAAAAGGAAACTGAATCTTAGAAAGACAAACGACTTGCTCAAGATCCCACAGCTAGTCAGTGTTCCACCTGGCATAGAAAAAAGTCTTATTCCCAGGAGCAAGAGATATTTGCCAGTGTCAACAAAATTTTCCCTCAAAGAAAAGTATTTTCTTTTGACTATGAACTAAAATGACCATCAAAGGCAGAGAGTGTGGGTGGGAGGAAAAGAATCCATGAGAAAAATGAACAAAAGATCAGTAATTCTTATATAAACTATCTGCATCTATGTTATGTGCAACCATTTTCATTTTACCAGAGCACCCCTTTAAATGAGAAAAACAATCTTTTAAGTTTTGCCTTGGTAAAAAGAAAAAAGTTTGCTTGACTCTGGTCTCAAATCTCTAGACTGGTCCACTAGTCTCAGCCCCCGCCTCATACTCAGTGACTAATTCCAAAGTCTCTAAAACAACATCTTCAGAATGAAGTCAGGCAAATATTACCCTGGTCTCAAGAGAACAAACTAGCAACATACCTGCTTTCGTCCCCGAGGCAAAGTAGCCACGGTGTCTGCCAGCATTCGAATCCTTCTGTTGTCATCCATCTCAAGACTGCCTGTGAGTGAGGCGTACGAGCTAGACGCAGGACTGGTGCAGTAGTCCACCAAGTTGCGATTGCTGCTCTGTTGCAGAAGCCTTTGTAAAGACATTGTGAATAAAGATTACTCCAGCTGGCACATGGTTGAGTGGCCTTGCAGGATGGGGGAAGCTAAAGGTACACCCTCTGGCGAGCAATCAAAAGTAGCAAAGCAGAAAGAGCCCATGTGACTTTTGTGGTTTGACGTACTTGTTACACAAACACTATCTTGCAGTTCATTCTCTTCACTCACTGCTTTTTCCTTTAAATTTCTGAGAGCTCCTCAAACTAATTTTTTACAACAAAAAAAATCAATTTATTTTTTTTCCCTCAAACAGCCAGAACTCATATACTTTTATACTTCATGGCTATTTATGTTCAAAATACCATCTGCCATTTTTTTAAGGAGAAAAAAAAAAAAAACAACTTCCCCAGTACTGCCATTCATTTCCCATCCATGTTCTTACTTAACATTAACAGTGCAAGGCAAACACCAGGGTGTACCGACATTCAGATTTTGTGACTATAAGCAAGAATTACAGGTGCTGGTCATGATCTCCTCTTGTAAAGTGTTTGTAGTGTGCTCTCCCTGAAGTACATACACCCTCGCTCATTAATGTTGATCAAAAAGACAATCTATCTCTCACTTGGGTTACAGTCATTCAATACCAGTCTTCTGGAGGCCCTTCTATTCTTTGTTCCTACTAAAATTATCCTTCCTCTCAGCAAGGATTAACAGGAACGGAGAAACAACACTTACAACACAATGTTGGCCATATCTGGGACTGGACTCTGCTCCAGCCTTGGGAAGTGGTTCCTTGGGAGGACAGTAGCAGCAAGGGCTCATCCAGGTGGCTCAAGGATGTGACAACGGGTCCCTGAAATGCAGCTGGGGCCAGGATGCCACTGCAGGGTACTCAAAAGCACAGGTGCTTTTTTCTTCTTTTCTTTTCTTTTCTTTTTTTTTTTTAAGCGTAGGTCAGGGGCAGGTATTTTTGAGAGCAGTGGTTTAGGGGAGGAGCAGGGGAAGCAAGGAAAAGGAAGAACCAAAGCAAAAGTCTAAAGGAGAAGTTGTATATAGCGTGATAAGTCCATTTTTCTTTTCAAAATTATTTCAAAGGTCAGTACTAGAATCTAAAAAACGTAATAAAGCTGAAATGCAATGTGAAGTCAAGTTGACTTCACCTCACTCAGAATTCATCAAATGCGTACAGTAAAATCTTCCCTTTTTAACAGTGCTTCAAACGATGGAAACAATTCAGAAATTTTTAGAATCCTTTCACAGCAGTATTCATACTACTGGATATTGGGTTATGACATGGACAAAATGATGCTTCCAAAAACATAGAAACAGACCGGGATTTAGCTCAGTGGTTCAGCCGCCTGCCTCACAAGTGAAAGGTCCCACGTTCGATCCACAGTGCCGAAAAAAAAAAGAAAAGAAACAAAAACATAGAAAGATCTAAATCATGGATGACAACCTCATATGCCTTAGGGGCCAAGAAGATAACTCAAATGTGTAAGACAAACAGGAGTGGTAGAGACTTCAGCAATACTTGATACATAAATTATAAAGATATTCATGTAAGCTAAATATGCATGTACATACATGTGTGTATATAAAATAGAGAGGGGAAGGGGGACTGTTTGAAAACATCAAAAGGCTATGAGGAGTGCAGTTTAAACCAATAGAATCCATATCAGTCCACTCTCCTCTAGAAACTTTGTAAAGTTAGGCCAATATGAGGTCACATAGGCCACCTGACATGAAGTCTTATGAATTAGTACTAAAGTTGTATCAGCTCAATGTGTCACACTGATCTTAAGCTGTGTATCATAGAAACCAATCATTAAGAAATTGAAGTGTTGTTTATTATTTAAGTTTTGAAATTTGCTTAGTAAGCAGAATCTTTCAAATCATAGGGTCCATGAGTATAATATAAGAGTCAAAGGCAGATCCGACATTTATCCAATACATATCAGTATGATCACAACTGTTAAATATGTATTTATGATAGCCAGGGATTTAGCTCAGTGGTTTCACCACCTGCTGCGCAAGTGCAAAGACCCGAGTTCGATCCCCAGTACCCCCCCCAAAAAAAAAAAAGTATTTGTGAACTGGTCAATTTTTATTGGTCAGTTTTCTGTTCTGATTGTCAGGGCCTATATTTATTAACTATTTTAAGTAGCATCCTGATAAAAGGGATAAAATATGATAAAACACTAATTAATATTTAAGTTGGAAGGAGGTTTCCAAACATCAAACCCTTAACTTACAAAGGTTCTACTATTAACAACTTCTCTTTTTCTTTAGAATTTACCTTAGGACAATTATAATAGCAAGGGCTCTCTTGCTTTTTAGCCTCTCTTTATTTTAGAGGTAATTCTAAAAATGAATCAGATCAAACTCTATCAATTTAAAACATTTCAAGAGTGCCTCACTTTCCATAGAATAAAATAAAATAAAAAGAATCTAAAGCTCTTATCTGACTTCATTTTTTGAAATGTTAGATCATAATTTTCAATTATTTTTGAGACCTAATATATTATACATGGATTATAGTTAATTGTGTACAAGTCTAGTTCTCCAGTAATGCCTGATTTCCTCTAATTTTCTTGAGAGAAAGAGTCATCTTTTATCTTTAAATTTCAGTTAAGTGTTTGTAAGTATAATGAGCAGATATTGAATGAAATGAATTTTTAAATATTATTCTGAAATATCAAAGAAGAAAGACTATATTGATAGGAAATGTATGAACTATGAGTTCATAATCTTAAATACTATAATCTTCCCTAAGGGTCATCTGAGAAATGAGGACAAAATCTCTTTAAAAATATGTCTTCCACATGGTTCAAAATTAATATTTCATTCCTAAAGAAGTGAACATTCCAGGGTTGGGGATTTAGCTCAGTGGTTTCATCGCCTGCTGCGCAAGCACAAAGACTCGAGTTTGATCCCCGGTACCAAAAAAAATTAAAAGAAAAGAACTGAACATTCCTCTTATTTGGGGCATTTTGTTCTTGCACAGGTAGGAGTGCTACTCCGTGGAAGGGGTTACTCTTTGGCACAAATGACATAAACCCTGTGGGGTTAGAATGTGGGGAAGATTTAGAAAAGGCAAGAAAGAAAGGTAAGAAGGATTTCATGAAAACTTAGCCACCTGTCTAATGATCTGAAAGAATCTTACATAGCTATAAAGGTATAACAAGAAGATTCTGGTGTAAAACTACTACTTTGATTCAATCCTGACTCTGCTGCCTTAAAGGATGTGGGCTGAATTTTGTTCCCCAAAATCAATGTGTTAAATTTCCAACCCCCAAATGACTTTAGTTGGAAATGAAGCCTAGAAGGAGGTAAGTAAGGTGAGATGAAGTTGTATGGGTAAAGCTGTGATCTGATAGGGCTAGTGTTCCTGTAAGATAGACCAGAGAGCTCCCACTCCACTATGTGAGAACATAGCAAGAAAGTGGCCATCAACAAGGCATGAAAAGAGCTCTCATCACAAGCTGAATTGTTCAGTCCCTGGATTTGGGACTTGCCAGCTTCCAGAACTGTTAGAAAATTACTTCCTGTTGTTTAAAGGAGCCTAATGCATGGTATTTCTTATGCTATGGTATGTATTGTGCTGTGCAGTTTGTGATGGCAGCCCAAGCTGGTTAACACTCTCTCAGAACCTCAGTTTTCTCATATCCAACCAAAAGCTTTTAGGGAGGAAGAGACCATGTATATAACATGGTATAAAATAAGTTAATGCTATTGAACTTTGTTTTAAGTACTAAGAAATCCGAAGAAGAAGCATCAAAGAAAATGACTGTAATTCTGTATGAACTGCCTTATTCATTATCAAATGTCCATATATCCAGCAAGAATGCCTCTAGAAGTCTATAAAGAGTGGAAAACATGTGAAATCTCTTTCAATAGTATATCAGGGTGTGTTTGCAAAGTTTTGTCAGAGACAATGTCTGAGCCTTCTGAATTACTGTCATCCCAGCTCATCTATGCATTAGGGTGGAAACAGGAGAAGTTTAAGATTGGTTTCAAAATGAGATTTTTTTCTGTGCCCTTATGAGATTAAGACAATCATTGGGATTTTTTTGTTTATTTTATCTTGCCTGTTTGTCCTTGTTTGTAGAAGATATTATTTGGTTTCACAGGATATCATAGTATTGTGTTTGGTTGGTTCGCTTGTTTGTATTATCTTGGCATTTTGCCTTTGTTTGGATGAGAAGACTTTACCTTTATTTGATTCCCTAAGCTAATGTAGGAGATAGTGTTACACAGACAATATCTGGATATACATAATGATGCTCATGGTATATATAAAATGATACTCTGTGATTGTATCAGATTGGGTTGAGTCTTTAAGAGGCAGTCTGCGAAATAATTTTGAAACTGTGCTTTTTAAAATGAAAGAAAGGTTTTGAATTACCTGGGGAACAAGGAGAAGATGAGGTAAAAAGAAGGCAAGAAAGGAGGATTCTAAAATGACTGGGGCTGACATCAATCACAGTAGCTCTACTTTTAGTTATTTTATATTGTCTTCTTTTCCCAAATCACATGATTTAGTCAGGTAATAGAAATAAACTACATAGGAGAGAAAGAAAGTCTATACATACTGTGTGAAGAACAATAACCTACTGAATCCCTCAACAAGAGGTTAGAACACCAATTGTTCCCCCAATTTCCATATACATGGTTCTCTTTTTGAGAAATAAAACTCTAATAGTAAAAGCCTCCTTTAAGCATAAACATGAAGCAATATGTAAACCACTGATTAAAGTCTGGATTTATCTAAAACTTTATAACATTCTGTTTTCAAGAATTTATCAAGATAAGGTACATAAGTTTTGACTGACTTGGGCTGAACTGCATTTGTGTCTCATATGATATGGAGCCACCTTTCTGAACAAGGGCATGGTGTAACAGAAATCTCACTGGATACTTATAATCCTGGGTGCTCTTTTTGCTTGCAGGCTATTGTCTATTTTCAGCTATTTTTTAGTTACTTGATTATTAAAATATTTAGGAATATGTCCAATCAAGTATAAACATAAAGATTAATATATATTTATATTTATAAATTTATATTTATGGCCATAGAACTTGAAACAAATAAATTCTCTCAGTCTCACCTTACAGAAAGACATTAACAAGGTTGGCTGTTCCAGATATGTGGACAGTTTGTTGACATGAATCCATTCAAATCCATTTGAGTCATAAAGTAGGACCTTAACTATTTTGGCAAGAAAATAAAATATAAGTAGAATGTGTGTTAATGTGTGTTGTGTGTGTGCATATTGTGAGGTAGAAATTGTGAATATATTAGTAATTGTAGAAGATATTATGAAGGTAAAGACCCATCCTTTGAGATACAAATTCTTTTACCAATATTACACCAGATTTTCAAGTTATAAATTGTCCCAGGACATAAAACTAGTGATTTATAAGACTAACTTGACTCTAAGTTAGACAAAGAATGTGAAAAAAAGAGAAACAGAGAGGGAGAGAGGAATTGACACAGTCTCACATATTAATGCTGATATATCCTACATAAAATATCAAATTGAGTCCATCGATGTGTTAAAAAATAATACCTCTTAACCAAATAGACTGTATTCCATAAATAAAAGGATAGGAACAAAGATGTAAAATATTAGTGGAAATCACTCAATTTCTGGAATAAAGGGAGAAATCAAAACAATAGATGTCAAGGCTATGATGATTCAGTTTTGCTCTTTAAAAATCCCAAATAAGCTTGGGATAAAGGGAAAATTTTATAGCATAATTAAGAGTACTTATGAGATATCCAAATATCACCCTTAATATTTTAATTGTTTCTATAAGAAAGAAGGCTATAATGACCTTGATCATCATCTCTTTTCACTGTTGTACTCTATATTACAAAAAAAAGGTAGAGGATATGTACGTTAAAAACATAAAACTAAAAATCTGTTCATTGTATGGTTTCATTACTAGACTATTCAGAACAACCTACAGACTAGGTTTTCTGAATTATAGGAGTCAAAGGCAACATACATGCATACATACATTTCTTACACAGCAATAGTTCTTATGCTATACATGATATAATTCTCATTATATTCATCAATATACTAATAAATAATGATAATAATTGTATCAGTCAGTGTACACTAGAAAGCAGATTTCAGATATACAAGATGTACAGATATATAAGACATAAGGATATATAAGAATTTACAAGATTGGTTTGCAATGGCTGCCCACAGAGTCAGGTGTGGAAGAGTGCAAAAGGGCTGACTGAACACTGGAGATCTGAAGGATCCCTTAAGGCCTAGAGCTCAGAGTAGTGTCCCATGGGAGTCCACAGCAGGGGGCTGAGGGTTCCATGATGGAAGGCTGAAGGGTCTGTGCTGGAGTTCAAAGGGCCTGCGCTGGAAGGTGAAGGTGAAGGTGAAGACTGGAGCTCCCCCAA
This sequence comes from Heterocephalus glaber, assembly GCF_000247695.1. Next base: position 8,356,829 of record NW_004624732.1, on the reverse strand, counting down.
AGAAACAGAAAGGAGACTTCCTTCTTCATTTTCTTTGTATACCATTCTGGAGACAATCCTCCCTAGGGTGGATCTTCTAACACCCATAATTATGCTGATCCAATTTAGTTGGGTGTTTCTTAATCAAGCTGACACAGTTAACTATCACAATAATATATTGGTATAGATTTACAATAGTGAGTGTAAAAATATTATCAAGATAGTCCTAAAGACACAAAACCAGAATGAACCTAGAAAGCATTTTTAAGATTTTATGAAGAAAATGTCAAAGTCCATACTAAGGGAAAGGCAGGTGTGGAGGTTAAGGTATAGTGTCAAATTGATTGCTTTGGGCTCTATCCAGGGCATGTGAGCTCCACACTTCTGGGTATGTCTCAGTGGGTTATGAAGATTGTGACCTTGGGGTTTGTGCCTGGTCTTCGGATCTCTTCCTCTGTGGCATTGTTAGCCTATGTGTTTCCCACCTGCAGTGACTAAATATCTTTGCTCCACAATGCCTTTGGGCCATGATGTTTCTGTTTTGGAGCCAGCTAACCATGAACTGAATCCCCAGAAACAATGAGCCAAATAAAGTGTCTCCTGCTTTAACTTGTGAATGTCAGTTATTCTATCTCAGCAATGAGAAAATTGACTAGTATAGCATGATATGTTCTTTTATGAGTATACTCCATCTTACAAAGTTCTCCAAATGTTCAAAAAGATTCACTGTACTACAAATCAAAATCCCTATAGATTTCATTTTTACACTTACAAGATTTGACACACATTCTTTCATCTGAAAGAGAAAGTACACAAAACTAGCTGAGCAATACTTGAAAATAATAATGACAGTATAAAGTTGATGATGGGTCTTAAGAAAACCAGTTTTACTTGGATATCAAAAAATATTTTGACTTAGAATTGTATGTCAAAGAAAAGGGGTCAGTAAATGGAATATGGCCAAATTTAATGTTGTAAATAAATAGAGAATCCCAAAACATACTCATGCATATGTAAAAATTTATATTGTCAAGTTATTATCACTCATTAGAGAAAGTTGTTGATACTGTAATAAATAAGGTTGGGACTCATTTAAGAAGTATCAAAATTAAAATTAAACCTCAGCCTTTTATCACAATGTCATAGTAAATCCCAGATATCCTAAGTAAATAAATGTGAAAATTTAATATATGTAAAAAAACAGAAGACATAGAATATTTCAATAAGATGGTGTTGGGAGTGGTTTTATAAAAATATATAAAAGCCCATAGCACGTTAACTACAGGAAAATTAAATATTTCTCTTCAGTGAAGGCTATAATGCAAAGAGATGAAAGATGAGTGACAGCAAGAAATTATTTGTGAAATAATTTTTAATGGCTGTAATATATGAGTGCTTAAAATTACATTTTTAGAAAAATATTTTTAAAGGAGCAAAGGCTATGAAAAATAATTTGCTGAAGAACTATGAATCATCAATATATTTTGTTATATGGTCAAAAACTAATTTTTGCCCATCCAATAAACAATACAAAATAAAAAGTTAGTGATCACCAGCATTGAAAAGTAAATGGAACTGGAACACTTTTGGAAAAAATATAATTCAATACAGCCTTATTAGTGTGGTAATTTCAAAGTATCAAACTTTAAAACATGTAACCTAATTACTTTTAAGTAATTGTACTTTTAGGAAGTGAAGCTTCACAAGTATTCCTATGTGTAACAAAAGCAATACAAGAATGATTCTTTCTGGAATTGGTTGTAATTTCAAAAGAAAATGAAGCCTGAAATATGTGTCAGTTGGAATGTGGTAAGATAACTTATGGTACTTTTTTGACTTGCTGGGGATCAGACTCATGCTAGGGCCTTCAGTATGCCAGGCAAATTCTCCACCTCTGAGCTATACTTCCAGCCCAATTTAAGGTAATTAATTTAGTGGAATACCTTATACCAATCAAAAATAAAAGAAATATGCATACTCAGATGGAGATCTTTAAGACAAAAATATAGGGGAACAGGTGGAAAAGTATGCATGGTCTAAATCCACTTATTTTTTTCTTGAGGAAGTATCACATATGTACAGTGTTCAACTGGACTACATTAAGAGACTCCTGAGCGATGAATCGATAATGTAGGTGCTACACTACTCAGTGATTAATCCACTGATCTTAACAGCTGCATGTGCTGTTAGGAGGGGCCCAGTTGGAGATGGAAGATCACTGCAGCAGAGCCTTTTGAGTGTGTATCTCTCACTGGCACTCTTCCCTGTGCAGCTTGGCTCCTCCATGCCCTTCTGCCATGATGTGCCTGTCTTGGACCCAGCCAACCATGGGTCAAGACTTCTGAAACTATTACTCAAATTAGTCTCCTCCTCCTTTAAGTTGTGATTTGGGGTATTTTGTCCCAGCAATGTGACAGCTAACTAATGCATATATGTACATGAACATGTACAGACATAAGAAGGGCTAGATACATGCTAACTGTTAATAGTGATTACTTCTGCTGACGGAATTAGGGAAAGTGAGAGAGAGAGAAGAGGACTTTTGAAGTGTATGCTATTATAGCTTGGGCCTTTTATCTAAGTTTCCATTCATCTACTGTCTTATTTATCAACCTTAAAAATATCAGTAACTCAGAGAATTTTTAAAAGTCAATCACATTTTGTTGCTAATGCTATCTTAGGGTCTTATAGTCCTCATACTTCTCTTATGCTTACTACTGAGAATTACTTTTTACCCACTGAATGTTGACAGGCTAAGATTATATTTTATTTAATGGTATTTCTTCTTTATCCTTTTGAACAATCCTTTCATATTTCTCTATCGATTTTTTCCATCCAAGTAAAATTCTTCCTCAGAAATGTCTCCTGAAGTCTCCACAAAACAACACAGTAAAAGAGAGGAACATAATCATGAACAATTAATTTTAATGGGGGCAAAGTACATTAGTTTGTGCTGTTGAAACCACTGCCTCTAAATGGCTGTTCTTTATGAATTCATTTATTACCCCATCCTCCTCGACAACACACACACAATTATTATATTTCAAAACCAAATCTTTCATCAGAATTCAAAGTAAACAAGTGACACTGTTTCTTCCTCTTACGGTAACACACTGCGTCACCCTCAGGCTCAGCTCTACCCAATAGCTGTGGGTAGTCAGCCCTGCAGCATTGGGAAAGACAACAGGGCTTTTAGAAAGTAACTTCTTAGAAAGCAAGAAACCTGTTTGAGGATTGGAATTTTGTGCAATACTTGGAAAAACAAAACGGTCCCATGATGTCTAGGTAATTTTCCCTGACCTCTGAATAAAATCCAAACGGTCGTCTGTCCTTGGAGCTCCTGCATGTTCTGTTAGATCCTGCCATTCTGGCCTTCTCCCTTCTGTTCCTGCAGCAGAAAGCAGCTCCCTCTGAGCACTCTTGCACTCACTACTTCTTCTGTCCATAGCACTGTTCCCCCAAACCTATTTCTTTCATTCTCTCTCTCTCCCTCTCTCTCTCCCTCTCCCTCTCTCTCTCCCTCTCCCTCTCCCTTCTTCCCTCTCTCCCTCTTCAAAACCCAGCTCAATGTGAACTAGACAGGCTCCATATTCAACCCAATTGAATGGATAAAGATGTGAAGCCACATCCAAATGGACCAGCTCCAGGGAGAGCTTTCACCTCAGGGTTCCCCAAATAGTCCTGCCTCCAATCTGCTCACCATCTGCTGCCTGAACTAACCCTGCCACCCGTAAGAGATTTGTCTTTGAACACAGTGAGTAAATCAGTGGAGAAGGGCCGGCAGGAAGCAACTGATGGGATGTGCTTCCCTTTTCCATCTTTGTTTTCACAGTCTAGAAAAGTATGTGTGTTTGTGTGTGAGGCACAAGAAACTGCAGAGAAGCAATAAGATGACTTCTTAGAAAACCAGAATCCTCTATTTAATTTTCTTCCTGAATACTGACAATTTTTAAATAGATACAAAAACCTCAATTGCTTTGAAATTCAAATATAATACAGAGAAGACTAGTCTATTAATGACTCCTGAGTGTCCATAACCAAGCACACATTCTGACCTACAAAAGGGAGCAAGAAATAGTTCTCAAGTGTTATTTAATTAAAATAATAAGTCAAATACTTAATACAACAATAATAAGTCAAATATTTTAAAGTATTAAGCGCAGGAGTGAAATCCATAACAATATGTTCCTCTTTCATAAATCTATACTCTTTATTAGAATTCCACAATGAAAACAGAATAAAATAAAATAAACTATACTGTCTTGATCTTTCTCTCTTTCACTCTCTCTCTCTTTTCCTCTCTCTCTCTTCTCCTCTTGAAATTCTTAGAGTCATAAGAAGACTTTACTACTTGAATTCAGTCATCGCACCTAACTTCCTTTATTTACAGGTAAAAAAACCTCAGTCCAGGAAATGTAGCAGTTTTGCCCAAAGGGATAGAGAGTTGAAAGGCAGAACTATGCCATGTGGTTTCCTCCGACTTAATTCCACAAGTGTTTTCTAAAAGTAATTATAACAGCTAGCCAATGTGCTAAATGTACTAAATCTAGTACAAACCATGAGAATACATATTATGTATATTTTTCCCAGATGAGGATACTGAAGCTAACATGCTTGCCTAATGGTACACAGCCAATACCTAAGACAGCAAGAATTAGAATCCACTGATGACAAAGTTAACCACTCTGAAGTACTGCCATTCCACAATTGTGCAACTATGCGGGGCTATAAAAATGAGCCAGATAGGACCTCTGCCCTGATGGAGATAAAAATTCAATAGAGAAGATACAGAATGAAAAAAAAGTTTCAGTATGATTATAATTAAAAGAATTATTCTACGAAATAGTATAGATTTACCAGAGGATCAAAGCATTAACTTGTAACCAAGTAGCAAGTACCGAAACATCTCAACTTATACCTCTAAGATATTTATAATCTTGATAAAGTGATAAGTATGTAAGTAATCATAGTGAAAAGAAGGATGTTGATCACTGGTTATATGTGCTATGAATTGGTTTCATTAGTTGCTATGTCCCATAAAAAGATAAGTTGAAATCCTAACCCTTGGTACCTGAAAGACTGGCCTTATTTAGAAACAGGGTCTTGGGGCTGAGGCTTTAGCTCAGTGGTTCTGCCACCTGCCTTGCAAGCACAAGGTCCAGAGTTCGATCCCCGGTACCAAAAAAAGAAAGAAACAAAGAAACAAGGTCTTTCCAGATGTAATTAAGTCAAGATGAGGTCATTTAGGTGGACCTAAACCCAGTAGGACACAAGTCACTATAAAAAAGAACCCCCATGTGACCACAAAGGGATATTTTGGGCTTGTACTTTTTGTATTTGAAAGCCAAGTAATAGTAAGCTCTGTCACCACCATAACCTAGGAAGAGGCAAAAAAAGATTTTACACGGTGTCAGAGGACTATGGCCCTTTGCCACCTTGATTTCAGACTTCTAGCCTCTAGAACTCAGAGATTAAATTTCAGTTATTTTGAGCTGCTAAATTTGTAGTCATTTCTCTTGGCAGCCCTAGGATATATCAGCCATTCTGAGAATGTAAGCCCATTGAGAGAAATATGCTATTCACTCCAAGAATATATGACTATCCCACACCTCTTGAACCTAGATATTGCCTCAAAACATACCAGAAGGTTTTTGAGATAACAAGTATTGACATTTTACAAACAAACAAGTGGCAAAGAAAGGTAGTAAATTCACATTCTCTTTGGCCAAGCATTGGAAACATGCTATTCTATTAATAATCTGGAGGGGAGAGGTTGTGATGAATGTTTTAATCTAAAACAGCCTAGATTGAACAACAGAAGCCTGGGGAATTTGACATGTAGTCTGGACAGTGAATTTGTAGGGGTAGACAGAAAAGACTGCTTCCTCCTCACAATGGAAAAACACAGCAGCTACTGCCTGTCTAGGAAAACACCTGATGGCCTGGTCCTGCCTGTGTCAGCCAGAGAGTGGCCCATTTCTGCTATCAAAAGGATCCTTCCTCTCTTTTGTATCAGAGATTGATTTTTCAGTGTCAAGAAAACACACATTCATGCCTCTTCGTACCTTTGATCATAAAAAGGATATTGATGAGATAAAGCCAGGGAAAAGAAGGGAGAACCAAGACTGAGCAAAAGTACCAATTATCTGGGCTCCAAAACATCTTGTTCCCTCCCTTACCTCTACCGTCCACCAGATGTGTGTGTCTTCCCATAGTCTCAATAAAGTGGGATATGCTGTGTCATTATGATGATTGAAATAAGTAAAGTAGGAAATGGAAAAGATCTTGGAGAATGCAAAGTCTTATAAAAATTTAGAAGTTTGAAAGTTTCCTAGATGATGCTAGAGTTTGACACACAAAAGGCAACTTTTCTACATTACTACATTACTAAAGACCATTGTAGTCTATTTCCATTATATAACCCATAATGGTACTAATATAGTGTTCCAAATCCAGAGACTGCCATCACATCAGCTAAAGAAAAAAGTTAAAATTTCTTCACATTGTCTACAACACCTCCTCCAACCTATGTCCAGCATCCTTTCACAGCTGCATATCCCTATGTGCATACTTTTTTTTATTTTATTGGTACATTTTAGTTATACAATATAGTGACATTCATCATTTGAAATTTGTACCTTTATGTAATCTATCTTGGTTCTTATTTTTTTCTCCATTCCCCTGCCCTCCCTTCAACCCCTCCACCCCTCGCTATTTAAAAAATCTGTTTCCATTTTTTTCATTTTCTCATATTAATTCCATTCCCTTCTTTCCTTTCCCCTACCCCTCCTACTTCCACTTCCCCTTTGCCCCTTTTCTTCCTGTTTCACATTATCTATTAGACCTTTCTTAACTTTCTTTTTTTTGGTACCTGGGATCGAACTCGGGACCTTGAGCTTGCAAGGCAGGCAGGGGCACCACTGAGCTAAATCCCCAGCCCTTATGTGCATACTTTTACAAGGTCCAGTTTATGAAAGGAGTAACTGGTTAAGCATGGGGTCTTAGGCCCTGGAGCCAATTATTTAAATGATCTGCATTTCAGTGCCCTTAGCTATAAAATGGGGCCAATAATGCTTTAATTCACCAAGACACAATAGTATTCAGCCCATAGAAATTGCTGAACAAATGCTTCCTATAATCCTTATTGGTAATGCTATAACCTGCATTCCAGCTACTTTGGACTGCCATGCTTCCTGTACACACATGGTTCTTTCTAGGTTTTCACCATTGATCACAACACAGTGTTCACCCGGATCTACACACTTCTATCTGTACTCAGTCACTTGAGCCCAATTTAAATGCTACACCTTTCACAAAACATGGCCTGATGTTCCCAAGAAGCTAAGAATGTTTCCTCCCCAGGAAATTCAAAGCACATCTCTGGGATTTCTCTTATGATTAATCACATTTTGCCTTGTTAAAATTATGTATATCTGACTTTTCTTCTTGTGAGCTCCACCCCTGCCCCATTCCAAAACACAGGTCTTTCTCATTCATTTTGTATCCCTCTAGTACTTAAAAGAGTGACTTTTTTTATCAAAGCTGCTCAGTCAGTATGTGATGAATACTTTCATAACCTGTCCAAAGCTCTGAGCATTGATTTACTTTCCCAGCGATTCTTTACTTTGAGCAATGTAGGTGTTGGCATGTAATATTTATGCTTTTTTTAATATTTAAATCCAAGTTATATTTTCTGAGTCGTTTGGCTTAATTGCAATGAAGAGGAAATGATTTTGTTTTCAAGCAAAACCCAAATATAGTAAAAATATATATTTCACATTATTTATTTGATGAAAGATGCCATCCCCTAAAATACGCACCTATGATTTACTAACTGCTTTTCAAGGTAAGTTTTCATATCAAATGAGCCCACGGTTGGTAAGTTAGTAAGAATGAGCCTGACTTTAGGAATGATAATTGGAGAAGATGTGCATGAGAACCACATTTTGCACGCTTGTCTCCACTGCAGTCCCTGCATGTCAGGATGCAAACACATTAAACTGTGAAAACAAGAAAGCCTCCCATTCTACCTATCTCACACTTCTCTTTCTCTGTTACAGAACCTCATATTTTGTCACTTCATCCTCTGGAACATCTACATCTGTCTCCTTCTTACCAAGTTTATCAACATCTTCCTAGGTCAGGCACGAGGTTCAGGCCACAACAAAACACAACAGAATAAAACCGGCCTCCCTATATGCCATCTCCCCAGTCAACTAATTGAATTGATTTTATAGCTGTTGAATTAAGTTTAAACTTCTTTGTCTTGTATTCAACCTCATCTACCATGTGATTTGGGTTTACTTTCAGTCTCAAAAAGTTGGGTCACTGCTTCAAGATGAAATAATCTTCCTTCTGACAATTCACCTGGGGCTATCATCTTGCAATATCTCTGCTTAAACCGTTCTAGCTTCCTATAACCCTCCCGTTCCTAGTCAGTGAAGTTCCATCCACTGTTCAGGGCTCGCTTTGAATGCCCCCTCCTCTGTGAAGTACTCCCTGTGACAGCAGCCAGGAAGTCTGATCACCACTCCCAGAGCCCTGGAGGGTTCAGGGTCTGCCTTATGCATGCGGCCTTGGGCTGTTGCCATTGAGCCCAGTCACTTGCATGGCCATTCATCCATCATGACGGGAACTTCATGTTATATCTGTGACCCCCAGGCTTAAACAATGGCATAGTTTAGTGAAAATTAGAGAAACATATGACAAATTAATTAATGAAATATTTGGAATAGATACTTTGCTTGATGAAATGTCACATGGAGGATCATGAGGTGACATGGAGGCAGGTGGAACTGATAAAAATGATTAAAATTGCAAATTTTATTTCAAGCTGTTTTACTTGTTCATTTGGTAAGATACTGAATCTTGGAAGAGAAATTCAGGGCATGCTGAGGGATGCACCAGGAGATAAAACAACCATTGTCCTTGATCAATTTATTTTGTTTAGATCAAATAGAACAAGTACAAAGCGAAACGATATGATGTTAACTATTCTTGGGCTCAAAATATCACTTAAATGCCTGTGTTTTAAATTAACAGCATCAGAAAAAAATGCCCTCATCCATTTCACAGGAAGACAGAAGGAAGCATTTTATATATTTCCTGATGGTGGTACAACTTCAGCTGATAAGCTCTGTGACAGGGAGAATTTCAGCCCCACCCTTCCCCACACTGGAGAAGACTGCAAATGCAGGATGCATAAGAAATGTGCACGGACAGACTCAGGGGCTGCTGGCCAGGACTGATGAAAACTCTCCCAGGACCTCCAGAAGCACACTGATCACGGCCAAGGACCAAAAGAAAGACACAGCAGCTGCTTCCCAGTGCATGTGTGCAGTGTGGAACAAAGACATCAAAATATATCACTGGCTTCTCGCCATAAACTGACGCTGAATGAAGGAGCCGCCAGATTGTATCGATCTGTCGCTCCTGTCTATGATACCATATTTAACTACATAATCAGTGGTTAGGACAACACTCACTCACTGGTAAGCAGATTGTTAATATTCCCTAGTCTTTCGCATGCTGATGTATTTCCTCTACCTAAATAATAGCTATCTCAAGAGCAAAGTGTATTTATGTGCCATATTTTGTTGCATCCATAACACCTGGCAAAAAAAATTGTGTATATATAACACACAAATGAATAACCACATAGGGAATGTTTCCTTCCCTCTTTGCTCTGAGTAACAGGCTCAAGGATTTACCCCCGGAGATGAGGATTACAAGGTGATTTTACTGCCAACCTATGGACTTCCTTTCTTCTCTGGAAAGTCAGTTTATTAGATAGCTTTTTAAGGAGATTTTTTTAAATAGGTGATTTTCAATGTTTTCTAAAATGTAGGGATAACTATAGTATAGTATATACTCCAATTAACTTTGATGTTTTCCAACTACTATTAACTGATGGCTTTATTATACTTTGAATTTTTCCATAGTACCATTATAAATTTTTCATCCTCTGTGTCCCTTACTTGCTATTTGCTATTCTTGACTTTATGGTTTAGCTTTCAGAACATAGTTTGCTTTCCCATGATACTGGAAAACTAAAACCAATGAATTCTACTTGCATACCCAGTGAGAGGAACAGTACTTTTGTATGGAACAGAGGGTGCATTGAGGGATACAGAAAGTAGTAAGTTCTCATCACTTTTCCAACAAATCAACTTGATTTAGTCTAAATTTTCCTTTTCCCAACTCTTGCAATGTGATTTCTCCAAGGGCAGGAATTGTATTATAGAACTTTAGAATTGCATAGGAAGGTGAAAATCATCTAGTTCTTGCTCAACAAACCCTGGGGCCCTATTTAGCATTTTCAAAGTGAGCAATAGTTAATTATTTGTGTCCAGGGGCCCCTCAGTGCAGAGAGGAGTATACTTCTGTTACTTTAATTTTAAATACTGGTAGTCTAAAAGTTCTATTTACTTTCATAATTGTCATTCATTTTCTTTCCTCTTTCTCCTTTTTAACTTTTTTTACAAAAAAATATAAGAAGATTTGTAAAGAAACATGCCAAATTGGCATGCAGGCTGGGTTTGAGGAAAAGTAGGGCAAGCTGAGAGGAAACTGATGGACGTCCCAGAAGAAATTTTACTTGCATTAATTTTTCTATTTTCCTTCTTCTTTCTTCCTTTTGTAAAGTTGGTATTTGAACATGGCTAAGAATAAGCATGACACAAAAGATTTTGCAAAGGGAAGAAAAAGAAGGTAAAGCATTGAACCCAAATGCCAACATTATAGATTGAATAAAATTCCACAAATTCTATGAGTGGTCCATCCTTAGGTTTAAAATTAGTATATTTTTTCCTTTAACAAAACTAACTGTATACCCTCTGAACATATCTTCTCATTTTATATTCCTGTAAGATGAAAAGCCATCATAAAATTTGAGCTAGGGGGATCTTAAAAATCATGCTGAAATGACAAAATATCTTCATTTTACTGAAATGGACAGTTTGACACAGAGGTGCAGCAACTTGCTGGGGAACACAATCTACCAGTGGAAGTAGCCATAGGACAAGGTACCAGCCTTCGGCTCTTCCCATCAGATCCCACCATCCTCTACTGGAAGGTTAGAAATTTGCCTTTTTTCATCTCTCCTCAGAAATCCATAATTGTGACCTTTCAATCATTTTCATTGTCTTTCAACTAATCTCCAAAATTTCAACATGGCACAAGATAACAGAATTTTCGAGAAAACAGAACAATCAGTTCATTTATTCATAATGGCATCAAAATTTCCAGCCTTTGAACTCCACTATTTTTCTATTCTCCTAGTAAAAATAATTCTTTGCTTCTATTTTCTGATTTAAGAGCAAATTCTCATACATATTTCTGGTTTTGCTCTTTTCCTACTCTTTTTTATGTGCTAAAGATCGGATTGCTAAGATTCTGCAGCCTGACACAGAATCGTTTCGTACCCAATCCTGCTGCCTACTGCCTGTCATCCATCCATCAATTCAAAAATGAATTATGCAGGAATGTATTTCACAGTCTTGGCAGAACAAATTTTTAAAAGACTCTGATTGATTTTACAACATTCACTGAATTGCTAGAGATCTAATACGACAAAAAAAAAATCAAGACTAAAGTGTAATTATTGGAAAGCAAGAAAAAAAACAGGTTTCATTCTTCAGGTGCATGGAAAATGTCCAAGATAAAACAGCAGTAATTGAAATACTGATTTTCTTATTATTATTCTTTGAAATTAAATAATCTAAAATACACTTTTGAGCTCTGTTATTTGAGGTGAGGTAGGAAAAGATACAAAATATTAGACTTAATCATGGTGACTAGACTTTCATTGGAAAATAAAATCAATATATCAGTGCAGTAAAAATCTCTATTATATTCAATATGTACCCATGAATTATCGTGTTCTTTTTCATGACAAGTAATAATTATATGCATATGGAAAGGATCTTACAATCTTAAAATTTATTCTTCCGCCTGAGCTGTTGATATGAGAGGTAGAAAATTGGGGAAATATAAGGTTAATTTAATATAAAATAGTAAAATTTAAGATGGACACTGACAAAACCTTATTTTATTGTTCAACAGTAGTCTGTAAGAAAAAGAGGAGTTGGGGCTATTCATTGCTTATTGCCTAGAAAAATTATGCTTTTCCATCAAGAAAAAGTTGCCCAAAAACACATAGAAAAGAATCCTAAATAAAATAGAAAACATAAATTTATTGCAAAACAAAATTATTCTTGGTAGGGAAGAATCCTTTAGTCTCATTTAGTAGTGATTGGAATTTGTAACTGAATATTTAGGAAGCATTCATTGTGTTTCCAAGTGTTTGATACCATGTAGAGGAAAACGTGCATGTTAGGAGACAGAATTTCTTTCACTAAAAGCTGTCACAGGAGGATCACTTCTATATCCTTAAATTTCTTAACAGGAAGAATTTTTGCTGAGCTGGTTGGTGTAAAGTAAATTTCCTCCACTGGGTTTATTTTGTGTAATAGAAATTTAAGTATGGAAAATAATTGTAGACTATTGAAAGCACGAATTTTAGTCTTCTGTAAGTTGTAGAGATATGGAAGGCAAGTCAGACATGGAAATGATAAAGACAGTGTGACTTCAGCTTCAGAGTCTGGTCAGCTCTGGACTGGTCACATTGGTGTGAGGACTTGAAGGCTGTCCCATACCGAAGAACAGAATGGAACTAACCTGGCACTCCTCAGATATCCATACAAGAGCAAAGCGGCTATGACTCCATGTGACTACTGAGGTTGGCACTCTCCTGAAAGGGAAGCCCACTCAACAGTGGCAGGGACGGACAAGGGAATTTATGTTTTACAAAGTTTTACAAAGTTAGACAACGTGTCTGGGGGAAATCCAGTAGTCACTCATGTAAGAATTGAGCAGTACCATTGAATACTTAGATAACAGGTCCCAAGAAGGAAAGGATAAAAATGTAGGAAAATGAAAAATATAACCTATTCTCTTTAAAAATGGGAACAGGAAGAGGCAAAAGGAAATTGCCTTCGCTTGTCTCATGGCATTTGCAGAAAAGAACATGCTAGAAGACACTATCAAAAGCCATCAGTTTGTGGCTCACAATTCCTGTCACAGTTTCTTAATTGTCTTTGCCTCACTTTTAATCTAGATGGATATGGTGCAAATGGCTGATGTTGCTTTACACCACTAAATCTTGGTGTTAAACATAGAACATTTACAAAAAGATTCTTATCTACAGAGGAGTGGAAAACATTGTCAGGCAATGATGAAAGAGTCTAACAGAGAGGAAGGTGGGAAACGTCCCCCTTCCTGCCACACATTTCGTCTGTGCACAAAGCCCCACAGACTTCAAAGGAAGACCTGTGCCCAAAATAATAGCTAAGTGTGCAGTAAAGACTAAATAGCAGGGCCATTATGAATAGCATTACCCCAAAAAAGTATATAATACCTGAAGATACTGATGGGAAAATGACAAACTACTCAAAACTGAAAACAGGATAACTGAAATGTTGTTACAAGGTGCACAAAGAATCAATTCCTAACACTATAACCTTTAACAGAATGGGAGAAAGATTTGGGACAAGTCACCAAAAGGAACTTTCTTTAAAAATACCAATTTCATGACTTTAATATACAATTTTCTGTGACCCTAATTCTCAGATTACACGTCAGTTGGATCTTGTTAGTATAATTGGAAAAGAAAGAAACATTATTGGTCTCACTTTGTACAGATGTACCACATGATAGGGCTCATTTCTAAAAAGAGATGAGGGAAATAGAGGTATAAAATGTATGGTATATACCAACATATTTAAAGATTTTTCCATGCCAGAGTACTGAGTAAACAACTTTGGCATTTGGGGGTTGTGTCTATAAAAATTAGAGTAATTAAGCTCTCACATAAAAAGAAGTTAAATTCCAAGCCAGATACCATGTCCCAAACCTGTAGTCCCAGCTACTTTGGAGGCTGAGACAGTGGATTACTTAAACTCAGGAGTTTGGGGCCAGCCTAGAGAACAAAGTGAGAACTCATCTCAAAAAAAATCCTTATATTCAAATTTTGAAGAAACTGAATTATTGTCCTGTGACAATTGCATACATCTTTTATGAAATCACATTTTGATTGACTTAGAAAATATAACCAGATACCAAACCAATCACATACTTTCATCACATTTGCTATTACATAATCTATACACAGAAAAACTTAAGTCAATGGTCTGAATCAAATTTAACATTTCCCCAGAGAGAATCTTTGAAAATTCAATACCAAATAACTACCTTTAGGGAAGGCCTGCTGTATGCCTAGCTCTAATTGTGGGGAAAGTGGTGCTTCAGTGGGCAAAGCCTGGGTGCTGAGACGCCTGGGTAGTGAAAGAGCTCAAATGTTCCTCAGTAGAGCACAAGGCAGAGAATGATGCAAACTGACTCAAAGAATGCAACAGAGAAATTAACTTCTTCAGGTGCAGAAAGGGGCTGCCTTTGAAGGTGAAAGGCAAGTTTCAAGAAATGGTGACCAAAATGAATTCGAGGAAAAGAAGAGAAGAGGAGAAGAGAGAGAGAGAGAGAGAGAGAGAGAGAGAGAGAGAGAGAGAGAGAACAGATCAGTAACAAGGGTAGTGTGCCCAGAATGTGGATGGCTTGAGAGATAACAACCAGTCATCTTATGGAACTGAGGAATGAGGATCCTTATTTATTATGGTAAATACTTTGAATTCTGTTCAACTGTCTAAAGGGAATTAGCAATTTCTTTTAGCAGAGGCTAAAAGCTAACTAATTGTAGGGAAATAGTCTTGGCAATAGATTTATGAGATAATTGAGAAAGCTAAAAAATAGTTTGACTTATATCATAGTTGTAGAAACAGGTGATTAAAAACTTGAACTAGACCAGTGTCTATGAGGAAGAAAAGGAAAAAATGAAAGCAAAAAGCATTGCAGACAGATAAGCAATAGGGCGTTGTGGCTCCTAGGCTTTAAGGGGAAAGAGGAGAGGGACTGGAGGACTCTACCGTCCCAGGGACAAAGAGTATGATCTGTGATGAACAATGGCAGCAATGAACGCAAGTATTTTGGGTTTTTTGTCTCATTTCATTTCATAGTCAACCTCTAACAAACAATATTCAGTCTTTGAAGTCAAAAAATTAAGTCACAAAACCCTTGCTACATTGAAAAATCTATTTTGTTCTTTATTCCACACTAGAGAAGCCATTGTGAATAGAAAGTCAGCAAGTACCAAGATACCGCAGCTTTTCAAGAATAATAATCAGAAAGCTGTGCTAAATATACACCTTGAACTCAGCTAGAGAACTGAAGGTCTTACCATCCTTTTCAGATCAATGTCCCATGGAGGAATCTGACTTGAGAATCCAAAAGCTGCCATGATGTCATGAAATTCATGTTTCAGTTGCAGCCTATTCCTGTATCAGGCAACCCTCAATGATTGCTATGAAGTCATAATCAGCAAGAAAAGCATGAACAGTGATGGGTAGGCAATGAGAAGTTAGTATTTAAAAAAGTATGGAAAAGTAATGGGTTAGAATAGTTAAATTTTTAAAATAGGTATAAACTATACTAAAAGGAAAATGAAATTAATCAATACTATCAATACCTATTTTTGTAAAGAAGCTAGTGTGGGTAATATGACAGACAGCTTTTATAGATGGTCAGAAAACTTTTAGCAAAAGACATTGGCCTTGTCCTTCTGATAGATGTTTTTAAAATACACTTAAATATGATCCTATTAGGCTCTTTTTCAATTGTATCTCTGACTCTGAGCACTTGTAAATACATCTTTAAGAGCCTTAATGATTATTCATTTTATCACTATGGGGGCCAAACTAGAAGGACAACAGAGCCCTTGGAGTCTTAGTGCCTGAATTAAGATCCGCGTGAGGGAAAATCATGAGTATTTTTATGTGCTCACATAGGTGTGGATGTGATGGGGAGCTGCAGGATCCCCAGGGACTGGGCTGGTCCAATTCTAAGGTATCAATTCAAGTGATACAATACTGGAAGAGAACAAACCCAGTAATGTCCAGACAACAGAGAAGGTTGGCAGCTGACTGGGAAATCAAATGGGGTAAAGTACAAAGGACAGCACAAAGACAGAGGAGTAAGACAAAGCAGGGGTGAGTTCTGAAATAAATTCTGTGAATGTTCCTTTCTCTTCTCTCTCCACATTTTTCTTTCACACATACTACTTTGTAAGGTTTGGTCAAAAAAAACCTGTTCTTCAACATCAGACCTCAAGCGGTGTTACAGATCTAGTCTGGATATTAAGGGGCAACACAGCTGCTGCTATTGCTTGTTCATGCCCTGCTCTGATAGGCACCTATAATAATTATCAGCATCAAATCTAAGAGCAACACAAGACCAGCCCTCACATTTGGCTCAAAGTTTCTACACAGAGTTCTACCTTCATACGAGTTTAGTGACTGTCAAATACGCCTGGTGGCTGAGCACTTTGGGGAACTTCACTAGAAAGGGTGTGGCTTTATTCACTGGCTGATGGTCCTTACGATATACAGTTTCATTGTACCTGTGTTCATGAAGCTCAGCCTGGCACCACTGCCCCCTCGCTTCCTTTCCCAATCAAAAGGCACTTCTCAAGATCTCCTGGACAAAGAAGCCACTAACTACCCAAGGAGAATCATTTTATGAACACCTTTTCAAGTAACTCCTAGCAAATGTCCTCAGTGGAGTTTTATATCTTGGATCCTACTTCTGCATGAACTACCATCACCCCTGCTCATTATGTCTGCTCCCTGCAGAAAGCTGCCTTCTTTTAAGCCTATTTCAACAATTTCATTTCCTGGACATTCGTTGAGCACCTACTACTTACTGTATATAAAACTGTGAAATAAAGGTCTAAGCAGTAGAAGAATGTGCCTGAGATGAAAAGATTCAGAGGAAGATTGCACTTCTCTCTCTCTTTTTTAAGTTAGTACATGTTTGCAATACATATAGTTTATAATCATCTTGGGGAGTGGGTACATGTACATAATACAGCTTGGTTCTTTTGTTTTTAACCCTCTTCCCCTTCCCTCCTGTCTCCCTCTCTCCTCCTCTAAGTTCCATTTCCTCATTTTTCGTTCTTGTTGATATTGTTAATCTTATCTCATTATGAAATATGTTTACATTCACTGAGGTTATTAAGTTCCTGTACATAGTATAGCTTTATTCTACTTATTTCCCCTTCCCCTCTCCCTCTCCTCTCATGTTCTCTTGGACCTCATCACACTTGCAAGAGATCCATCCCCTTGTCTGCTTCTATCCATCCTTTATTATGCTCTTTGTTTATACTTTGCTTTACTCAAATGAGAGACACTATATGGTATTAAAGCTTGTATGTCTGATTTATTTCACTCAACATTATATTTTCCAGGTGTATCTATTTTCCTATAAATGCCTCAAATTTGTCCTTCTTTATAGCTGGGTAGTTTTCCATTATGTATAGATACCACATTTTCTTTATCCAATCATCTGTTGATGGGTATACAGGCTGTTTCCAGGGTTAACTAGTATGAATCATGCTGCTGTACACATTAGCATGTTGATTGTGCCCCATAAGGACAGTATGTAACCAAGCTATTGCGAATAGCTGCGATTATCTCTTTATGGCTTAGTTTTCACATCTATATTAAAATAGCGCTAACCTCATAGGGTTTTTGTAAAAATGAAAGTGCTAAAGAAGTAGCTAACACAATATTAAGCACTCAATAAATACTAGCAAAAATATCTAAGAACCCCTGATCTGCTGAGCACTGACACGGCCTGTGGATGCTAGGTGTGAAGTGAAAGAACAGACTTGCTTTAGGAAGAAAGACATTTTTTTCTCCACTTTAGATCAAAGGATAAAAAGGAATCAGAATTTAAGGTGCAATTGCAAAGAATGGTCTAAAATGGCTTTGATAGGGTTGTGATAACTTCTGCAAATGCCATATTGACTTACATTTTCCAAAATACCGAAAGACCACTAAATTTATACCTTCCATCCCACTTCCCCATTCTTCTTCCTCTTCTTCATGGTTTTCACTGGGTGTGACAAGTTGTCTGCATGTTATATATGACTGGCCAACCACAAATAGGCCAAGGAAATTCATGCAAGAATTTTTTATCTAATGTTCAGCCTTTCCCTGAATTTAAAGAAACTGGACATTGTCTCAAGTATGTCAAAGAGCACTGATCTTTCCTTTTGTTTTCCCATTCAAATTCTATAGGATGAGATTGGTCACTCAAAAGACTGAGCAGGGTAATTTATCTTCCTCAAAGGGTCCCATGTTCTAAAAAGTTTGCAAAAACCTGATCTTATCTATCTCAAAGTAAAAAGAGTTAGAGTAGTCTCTGGGAAATGGACAGGGTGTAATGACCCAAGCAATCATATTATACTAGAATATGACCATAGTCTTTTGATAGCCGACAGTGAGTTATCTAATTTCTATAGATTTCAGGGCAATGGCATCATCTTTCTGCTTATAAACTCAAATGAGTTATGAGTAGTTCCTCTCTGACTCAGGGCTCCTATTGTTATTTCCTGTTTGGCTTAGCTTACCCAAGTATCTTAGAAACAGATGAAGTATTATTTCACTTCATCAAGGGTGGCTAGATTTGATTTTTTTCTCATTCTGAAGCAAGTGTTTCACCTCATACAAACATCTGGCTTAAAAGATGAATACTAGCTACTCAAACAGGAGGACTCTGTATCCCCACAATGATTTTTTAAAAAGTAAAATCTTTCTAAAGAATAGAGAAATAATGTTCAATGTGCTCAAGAAACAACTGGATGAATGTTGTTAATTCATCCCCTTTAAGTCCCTCTTGATATAAACTAGGGCAAGATTAAATAAACAAACCAATGACTAAATAACAAAATCTCACTGATTCCACCTGTATGTAGTATGGACAGATGTGTATGTGAACTGTAATGACTATGAAGAATAGGCTGTACAAATTGTGTGCATAAAATTCTCAATGATACATTGGATTGCATTGTAAAGGGGTGTAAAGAGCCCTTCATTAGCTCTATATAAAGTTCTTGAAGGGGGAAAATCAGCTACAAGTATTTTGTGACAGCACCTCTAGAATCTTATTCAAATCACCAGCAAACGAATTGTACACAAGATTTTTTTGATACAAAATAGTCAGCCCAAGGGCCTCCAGACTATTTCCCTTCCTTTTGTAAAAGGAAAACATTCTCAGATAACAATGAGCCAATGACTTGTGATATCTTTGAAGTACTTTTTAATTATAAGTCATCATCATAAGAACTGCTTCAACAGGAAGGCCACTGAGGTTGGCACTACTTCAAAACAGCAAGAAATAAAGCCCTACCAAACCCAGAGCCTGTGGCGGATCACACCATTCTCAGCCTGGAAGGTCATATCTCCTTCCCCACTGAAAGTGGCTCTTCAATGCTTTGATCAAAAACAACAGGACTCCTACTCTAATTTCATTCCCTCTAAGCAAAGAATTTCTACAATTTCTAACCCATCTGCCAAAGCACACATTTGTATAAACAGCCTCTTACCCAGGGTAGAGAAAAAAGATTTAAATTTGTTTCCTCTGCATTCTTTATTACTCGTCTGCATGGACTATATATGCTTCTCAGTTCAAGGGGGCATCTAGAAACTGGGATGAAATGGAGGAATTGAGTTTCTTTTTGTTTCCCCATTAAGTTTATTGGTACATTTTATGTATAAAATACAGTTACATTCATCATTGGGATCTTGTACCATCGCATGATGTATCTTGGTTCTTATTTTTCTTTCCCCTTCCCCTGCCCTCACTTCACCCCCCTCCACCCTTTCCTATCTGAAAAAACTTTATTTCCATTTTTTTCCTTTTCTCATATTTTTTCTTTTCCCATTTTTCCTTTCCCCTACTCCTCCCACTTCCCCTGTTCCTTTAGACTTTTACTTTCTGTTACACAATATCAATTATACATTTTTTAAATTACAATATCAAGATCTAGAAGACATTGCCACAGATTTTACAGAATTTTCTTTTTTTTTTTTGTACCGGGGATCGAACTCGGGTCCTTGCGCTTGCACAGCAGGCAGCGAAACCACTGAGCTAAATCCCTGGCCCGATTTTACAGAATTTAAAAGGATATAGAAAGCATATTTCAAAAATCTGTTTTGAAATAAATTTGACAACTTCGAAGAAGTACCTTGGAAGACAAATTAATGAAACTAA
>NW_004624732.1:8305446-8324287 GCF_000247695.1 Heterocephalus glaber | reverse complement strand
TACCAAAAAAAAAAAAAAATACAGTACTCTGAAAAAGATGGGAAAGAATATCAGAAAATGGAAAGACATCCCTTGTTCTTGGGTAGGAAGAACCAATATAGTGAAAATAGCCATAATCTCACAGTTGTTATACAAATTTAAAGCAATCCCAATCAAAATACTATTAGCATAACTCACAGAACTAGAGAAAATATTCCTAAAATTCATTTGGAACCAGAAGAGATCTAGAATAGCAAAAACAACTCTGGACAACAAAGACGAGGCAGGGGGCATCACAATCCCTAGTTTGAAATTATACTAGAAAGCTACTGAGATAAAAACAGCATTGTACTGGCATTAAAAAAAAAAAATAGACCTGAGGCTTGATGGAACAAAGTAGAAGATACAGAAACAACCCCTAACACATTCAACCATATTTTCTTCAACAAAAACACCAAACACCTTCACTAGAAAAAAGATAGCTTCTTTAATAAATGAGGCTGCAAAAACTGACTTTCCACAAGTGGAAAACTAAAACTAGACCCATGTCTCTCACTATGCACTAAACTAAAATCGAAATGGATCAAAGATCTAAATATTAAAACAGAAACACTAAATCTGCTGGAAGAAAGAATAGGTAGAACTCTCGAAGACATAGGTGTAGGCAAAGATATCATGAACAAAACCCTGATCACATGGGAAATACTACAAAGAACCAACAACTGGGATCATTTTTATTAAAAAGCTTTTGCACACCAAAAGAAATCACCAACAGAATGAAAAGACAACCCAGAGCGGGAAAATCTTTTAGCCAATTGGTCCTCCCTCAGACAAAGGACTAATATCTAGAACATATAAAGAATTTTAATAAATCAAAACCCCCAATCCAAAACTGGGCATCTGAGATAAATACATACTTCTCAATGAGAAGGTACAAATGGCAAATAAATATATGAAAAAATATTCAACATCACTGATCATTCAAAAGATGCAAATTAAAACAACACTGAGATGCCATATCACTCCAAAAAGAATGACTATTGTCAAGAAATCAACCAACAACAATTTCTGGCAGGGCTGTGGAGAAAAAGGAACACTTCTCTATTCTTGATGACCATTTAGATTGGTGTAACCACTGTGGAAATCACAGTGGAGATTCCTCAAAAATCTAAAACTAGAGATTCCATTTGACCCAGCTATTCCCCTTCTGGGCATCTTCCCAGAAGAATTAAAAGCATCATACCACAGCGATATATGTGCACCCCTGTTTATAGCAGCACAGCTTGTAATAGCTAAACCTTGGAAACAACCAAATCCCTATCAACTGATGAATGAATAAAAATACATGTTTTTTATATACAATGGTGTACTACTTGGCCATAAAGAAGGATAAACTTCAGACATTTCTAGGTAAATGGATGCACCTGAGATCATACTCTTAAGTGAAATAAATGAGACACACATGTGTAAATATCACTCTCTCTGGTGTGAGAAACTGAAAGTGTAAATAAGGACCAACCTGTATAATAGACAATGTGAAATAGAAAGAAATTGTTCAAAAAGAAAGGAGAACTGGGGAGGGAAGAAGGGGAAAGAAAGAAATGGAAAAGTAAAAACTAAGAAAAGAAAAATAAAATGGAAACAAAGCTTTGTAAATAAGAAAGGGAAGAGAAGTTGAAGGGAAAGGAGGAGAATGGGGAAAAGAAGAGGAATAAGATATACCATGGAGAGGTACAAATTCCCTCTGATGATGTGATCATTACGTATATCTAAATAGTACCAATACACTAAATAAAAATGAAAAATAAAAGCTTTAGTAAGGAATAGGGAAATGGCTCTGCTGTTCTCAAATATCACCCTAAACAGTGCCCTTCCCCTCACTAATCAAACCTAAAAGATGATGGAGGTGGAGAAAGAGAAGAGGAAAATCCTCAAAATGTGAGGTATCCTTGCTAAGAATGGTAAGGGAGTGGGTCTGGTATTGTCCATCCATTTGCCTCAGGGTATGCCTCTTGCTGCTGAGCTAAGTGCAAGGGCTGCCAGAAGAACTATTTTGTTTTTTTTGGTACCGAGGGTCAAACTCAGGTCCTTGTGCTTGCGCAGCAGGTGGTAAAACCACTGAGCTAAATCCCTGGCCCCTCAGAAGAACTATTCTTAAAGCCTGGAAGTGTTGCCAAGTGGAAGGAAAAGTCAATATTTTATTTCTAACTTTGACATCTTCATCTGCACTGGCCTTGCCAATCTGCCTTCTGCAGGTAAAAGAAATTTGGAAAGAAAGAGCCCTCCTCTGGGGCAACTTACATGCTCGTGTCTTGGGCCAAGCATACTTGGGAAAAGTAGCTTTGTTTGTGTTGTCTTGATATATTTCATTCACAGGGCTGGCTGCTAAACTAGTGGGCCCCAGCAATAGGATGTTTGGGCCGGGGGAGTTTCATGAATGAGATGTTACTGGAGCTGGATCTGTCATCTGTAGGGTGAGGAGGGTTCTGAGATTGTGTAGATTTGAGAACACCCATACCATACAGAGACTCACATGAAGAAGGTATCAACCTGCCAGGCCACACTGGCCAGAGACAGTAAAAACTTCCAAAGAAGACAGATTACAACTACCCTGTTAAATGTAAAAGGCACATCCTTTTTAACTCCTCTGCTCCAAACAACTACAAACTGTAGAAGCCTAGAAAGAGGAGGAGACAATACCCAGAAGGGAAGACCACACCCCTTTCTTCAACCTGGAAAACCTTATACCTGATTAATAATTTGGAGGGGAGAGCTTTCAATTGGATTGGGATGGAAACTTCTATAACACTGACTTGTTGTGTAGCAGCAAAGTGCCAGCCAGTATATATAGCTCTGGCATCTACAGCTTCAGGCAGGTAGTCCCGGAGAATGGAAGACGTGCCCAGAAGTTTCGGAGGCAAAGTGTATAGCTTTATTCTTAATGCTGATGGGTCAGTCTGGGACGTCTCCACAAAGAGACTGACCAACCAACTCAACCACAGCTGGGTTGTTATACACGTAGGAAAGGGGCAAGGTTACAAGTTTCAATTTTTCATTTGCATATGGGCCCAGTAGCCTTATTGGTTACAGAATTTCACATACAGCAGATTCATTGGTTAACACAGTGCACTGTTTTATCATATTTGCATATCGAAGGAAGACAAGAGTAACAAAACTGTTTGAGAAAAAAGAAAATTGTTTGAAATGTTTGAGGGACCTGGGCCCAGGCAGGTTAAAAGAATTGCAGGGAAGTCATCTTTCCTTGTTAGCAAGTCCAGCTTTAGCTACAGAGAAGTTTATTTCCCTTTCAGTTGTGTTTCTATTTTTTTGTAGAAACACTGACCAAAAGATCATGGTGTCTGCCCAAGGGAAAAAGAAATTTGACAAAGCTTAAATAAACGGAGAAAAATATTGCTACTTTAATCTATAGGCCCCAGGCAAGTTCACACTATTCAGTAAACTCATTAATAAAGTAAACAAAGGATCTTACCATTAGGAAGAAAATGGTCCAGTAATGTGATCACAAGTGAAAAGTAAAGAAGTAGGACATTAAATATAAAGTCCACATTAAAAAAATAAAAGACTCTAAATCAAAGAGCAAACAATACAGAATTAAAATTTATAGAGCGCAAAAGAGCAGATTTATAGTGTATTTCAGGAGTAGAAACATGTTTTAAAGTGTAAGAAAGGCCTGGATTCAAATCATCACCTGTCTCTGTTATTTTTCTCTCATTGCTGAGACAAAATACCTGACACCCAATGTTAAAGGGAGAAAAGTTTATTTAGCTCACAGTTTATAGAGGTTTCAGTCCATAATAATCTGGCTCCAAGGCAGGGTGGCATGGCAGACAGGCATTGCAGAGGAGAAACAGGTCATGGTGGGCAGAAGGTAGCAAAGCAACAAGGGATGAACAAAGCTCTTTTTATCTCATATCTTATCCAGACTACTCAGGGCAGGTAGTACACACACCCTTAATCCTATTGCCTTTGATCCTAGCACCATGCACCATGAATCAAGCCCAGGGTCACACACTCTAGATCCAGCCATGTCTGAAAAGCCCCAGCTATGACCACATGCAGCTTTAGGGGGACATCTAGACACAAGCCATAACATTGCTATAATGCCTACATTGATCAAGTATTTTGATGAATGGTTGTCAGTTTAATTTTATTTGATGTTTTATCATAATTAAATTGAGAGGTCAAGGCATAAATTATTAGGAAGACTATCACAGGGATAGATTTAACTTAATTGAAAGCATCTTCTTCAAATAATTTTAAAATTTTATTTTCTCAGGATAGTATGTCATACATTTCCTCCCATATCAATAACAGTTTTAATGGTATTTTTTCTCATCTGAAACAGAGGGAAGAAATAAGCCATATATAATAAATTAATATAAAAATATGATGGCATGGTTCTGATAATATAAAAAGACTATGACAAATCCTAGTGATGCCTGATGTTATCAAGAAAGGCTAATTTGGTAGGCAGTATTTGACAGAGGCTTTTTAAGATAGGAGAATTTCACTAAGAAGATTGAGACTTTCCATATCAAGCAAATGGACTGAGTTAGAAATGTTGAGAGCAGAAACACATAGGATGAAGTGAAAATGATGTAAAGACTTCAACAGCAGATTTTCCAGTCCCTTCTCAAGTACTTTATTAAATTATATATCATAACTATGAAGTATTTGTTATAATCTTATTTTCACTAGTGAAATTAATTAAGGCATAAAGAGATTGAATGATTTTAACTAGATCACTTGCTGTAAACAGTACATGAAGAGGCAAATTCAGATTATTTGGATCTGTAACTTTATTATCTTTCCATTCTATTTTTAGGTTTTTCAAACAGTAACTTGGAATAAATTGGTGATATTATAAACATTATTTCATCTAAAGAGTTCTATATTTTCTACCTCAGTGATATCTCTGAATCGACATGGAAAATGGCCATAACAATAATGACTCCTAACAGGTTACTGTAAAAATTAATGATGAAATATGACCTAGCACATAGTAGTTCATTAAAAAAATGATGGCTATTGTCAGTATTTTTTCCTTCATCATTTATTCATCATTACCAATTCTATTATGATGGTTATTTATTGAGAAGGTCCCAGTAACATCTAGAAATGCAATAATATTGGTCAAAATATATTTGTTTGATTTATGGGGGAAAAAAATCTAAAAATTATAGTTCAAGGTAAATAAAATTAGTTAAAAATAGCTAGCACTTGGTGTTTAAGGACCACTCTGATAAAGTGAAATGTTGAGTCTGCCCCACTGTATATGTCATATTACAGTGGATCAAGACTAAAAGGGAACTTGGAAGATTAAGGCCCATAGAGGACAACTCATCTGAACTTAAATGACAGTCTCCTCTCATTTCAGCCTTCTTGCCCCCTTCTATTAACTTGTTTGCTGTCGCTATCTTGCCATACATTCATGTGCCCCCAATTTCATCTTTGTTTGTTAAGAAGGGTATTTAGGAGCCAATTCTGTCTCCTCTACTACTGGTTTTTCTTTTTGGAAAGAGCACTTGGCATCAGCCACATGTGAGCTGGCCAGTTGGTACGGTATAACCTGACATCACACTGGACCACCAACAACCATTTGATGTAACTGCAACCTATTTGATCTTTTTAATCACTGCTTCTTTCCTTTCTTTGACCATTTTTCTTTTCATTCATTATTTTCAAGCAGGGTGGGTGGCAGATATGAGTAAATCACAGAATTTAATGCATTTCATTTTGTTCTTTTTTAGCAGTTCTCATAATGGTTTTCCTGAGGAAAATCAATTAAACTATTGACTTAAATACTATTGTGGGATCAATTATAATTCCAATTAACTGTGCCATCTGGACTGCTCATTAATACTCTTGGAAAAAAAAATAAATTCGTGTCAGTGAGAAAATACATCTCCTATTCCTATCTTTATTCATCGTCCAGTCTAGGATCTTCCTGCAGACACTGGTCCTGGACCCTCAAGACCCAAGCATAGTCTCCAAGCTGGTGACACCTGGCCTCTATCTGTGACCATTTTTCTGGCGACAAAGAACCTCAATGCCACCCTTCTCTCCTCACCACGAGAGGTAATCTTTTCTAATTGCTTCACTGTGTGCCAGTAACTCTGCTAATGCACTTTGCATGCCTTATTAATTCAAATCCCTTAAGGTAGACAATATTGTTCTCCTCTTTTAAAAATGAGGAAGCTGACTCTCAGAAAGGAAATGCACCATGTCCAAAACCACAGCAGGTTCAGGTGTGGGTCCCTGTGACGCAGGTGCATCCTGTCCATTCAGGCTGCCCTGAGTCTCTCTCTTGGGGCAGGCTCCCGGGACCCAGCACTAAAGGCCTCTAACAAAATCAACCAGCCAGAGAAACCTCAGGAATTTCACATCAGAAGTGAGATTCTTCACTCCTGCATCCTTTGCAAAATAAAGATTGGCAGAGACACACATCCACCTATCTTGGACTTGCTAAATCAGAAGCACCAGAAGCAAGACAAGGGACAAGAACTTGAGCCCTGTCCAGGGAGTGAGGATTACATACATAAGGGTCCCAAATCCACTACATTCTGTCTTTCCTCTTAGACACAAGAGCACCAAATAAAAGCTTCCTAGAGACGATGCCCTGACCCCTGGTGGTCTAGTTCCAAAGTGTAACTTTAACTTGCTGGGGGCTTGGGGGAATACTTCTGAGTCTTACTCAGAGTTTACCTTTTGGTTGGCAATTTATTTGATTAAGTTTCAGTTGCCTCTGGCTGAGCTCTGATCACTTTATTCAGTCCTATCTCACAGAAACCATTTAAAAGCAACTGGTTTTCTAACCTTTTATGCAGCAGTCACAAAAAAAGGATAGTCCATTCAGTTAGAATGATAATTGATTACCTATCCTTTCAGAATGATACAGATTTGAAAGGACAAGAATTCTGGACCTTAGAAATGCTAGGGTAGAATCACACAAGAAAATGATCACCTTGCTCTCTCTCTCCCTCTCTCTCTCTCTCTCTCTCTCCTTCCCCTTCCCTCCCCTTCTCTCCCTCCCTCAATTGCCTTACCCTCTATTCATCATTAGAATATCGTGTTTAAGTTCTGACACTTTGCTAACTTAAATTTAGCTTCTCATCAGCTCCCTCTTTTAGTAAGATCTTTCCGCTTTCCAGATAATCTCTTCTCTCTGATCTTCTTGCAATGATGTCACACTCTCATATTTATTAAACTTTTCTATAATCTAAAATTGTCTACATATTATAAACTCAACATCTGCCTTGACACACATTCCCACCAGCAAGTCCACTGACTATATGCTATATAAAGGATGTCCATTATCCACAGAAAACAGCTTTTGTTCTCCAAATAACATTTCAACTGTTTAATTATTGAATTCCTAAATATAAAGGCAATTTTAAAAGTAGTAACAAACGCATTGGAAAGCATTATCAATCATTTGTGAAATAGAATCCCTTCATTTGCCATCGTAAAATAGAAAGACATTATGAGGAAAGAAATCACAATAGTTGAAAATTTCATTCATACAAAAGAAATCTTGCTTGTCTTACGGGTTCCTTCTAACAGAAGTAAAACATTTTTCTGTCAGCTACTTTCTGAGGTTTTGAATTATTTGTATTATCCATATAAAATGGAGAAACCAGTCGTTTTGGCATGTACTCTCAGTCGCCGAATGACACCTCCATCTCCCCTTTAGAGTCTAGGAAACTCATGAAAGACTCCGTTCCATAGCTTCTTCCGTAGCCGGGCAAGCACCTGAACCCCTCAGAAGTCGTTAGTAACAACCCACGTTTCATTTCCCCGGAGTCTCCTCAGAAGCCTTAAAGAAATCTCCTGAAGCTTGCTCAGTCCTTACCTTAGCCATATTGCTGGCTGGCACTGGCCAGAGGGAAGCAAGAAAGGCTGTCCGTCTGGTGGGAGGTCACAGAGGCCTGAAGCGGTGGGGGTGGGGCTTGTGCACAGTGCAGGCACCTGGAAGAACGGAAGGCGGTGGAATGCATGTGCCACTGCAAACATGATACAGTGCCAACAAAAACATCATTCTTTTTCCAACAAGTTCAAAGCACTTTGTAAACATTAACTCATGAGACCAAGTAGTCATAGAGCAATTTTTTACTTCAGTATACACTTGAGATAACTATTGCAGTCCACATTATCAGAAAAAGGACCCTATTTGTTGTTTCATTATTTCTCAAGTTATTTACTGAGCACCTATTATGTGCAAGTCACATTACTCCATGCCTTTTTATTTGCCCACTCTGGGCACTAAGGATGAAGCTACAGTACTTATTACACTTATTCACATTGTATTTTTGCCAAATTGTTTAATGGAATGGATTCCTTTCTGCAGAATGCCCATAATGTGCTAAGTGCTGAGCAAACACATATTTTAAAAAATTAAGTTATCTATAAATCTCATTATAATCATAGGAGTTGAGGAATATAAGTTCAATGTTGCTGTATTTTAAGATGCCATCAACAAAACTTCATTGAGGAACCTTTGTCTCTTTCAGTGCTTGTGGAATTGCTAGAGGAGACAAGCAGTTAGGATCAATATCATGTCAAGCAGTTTATGTAAATAATCTACATTTATGATTAATCAGATAAGCAACCAGAGTCTTTATCCTTGGGTCTTTTCTGACCTTTTTTATGTGATGAAATGGCAATTCAGATATAGAATATAATTGATACAATTTCTAAATCTTTCTCTTTTGACAATGAACTCCAAACCAGAGAGCATCTGGTGTTCCAAAACTAAAGGACAAAAAAGGTTCGTGACTGCGTTTTAGTAATGCATGATATGAATCAGAAGGGATTCAACCTGTTGTTTTTTAAAGATGCAAGGTAAGGATTCTCCTCTGCTCAGGAAGTCATTAACCCAGCCCAGTTTGACCAAACATAGAGCCTACTGCACATCTCTCTTGGAAACTTATACACACTTTAAGTCACAGGGAACTATAATACCATTTACAACCTAATTTCCCTCCCTAATAAACACTTACCTGTCTGAATGACATATCATGTAGGTGTAATAGTGCTCTGCCATGCAAAAACACACATACACAGAGGAATTCAAGCTCCACACCTCAGCAGTTAAATAGCATTTCCGTTGGACCCCAAACTACCTCCTCTCAGCCTCCACATCACCTTTCTCATCACTCTACCCACAGCACTGGTTTTCATGATACTATGTCATACTTTTCTGGTGCCTCTGCCTTGAAACCTGCTCTCTCCCAGGCCACACACACACACACACACACACACACACACACACAGACTTTGTTCACATAGAAAATGTCATCCTTCAAGATTGGTGATATGTCAAAAAGATTTTAAAACCAATACTGGTAAGGATGAGGACAAAAGGGAACTCTTATATGCTGTTGGTAGGAATGTAAATGAGTATAGACATTAAGAGAAAAGTATGGAAGTTCCTCAAAAAACTAGAACTAGAAGTACCATAAGGTCCAGCAAGCCCACAGCTAGGATACATCCAAAGGAAATAAAATCAGTATATTGAGAACTTGGAGATTTATTACACCGCTATTCACAATATCCATGGATTATGGTTTAGATCCACAATGCCTCTCAAGTCTTATGTGTTCTAAGGGGTGTGTTCGGGGGGTGACCTTGTAGGATATATTTTTGCCCCTGACTCTGTCCCTCTTTCTCTCTACTTCAAGGCCACTGGGGGGTGTACAGCTTTCCTCTGTTCTTCTGCTGTGCCAATTCTGCCTTGCAGCCAACCATAATGTGCTAAGTGCTGAGCAAACACATATTTTAAAAAATTAAGTTATCAGGCCAGGGATTTAGTTCAGTGGTTTGGCTGCCTGCTGTGCAAGCACAAGGACCCGAGTTTGATTCCCAGTACAAAAATAGTTGCATGCGCGCCTGAATTACTCAGTTCTGGCAGAAAAAAAAAAAAAAAAAATTAAGTTATCTATAAATCTCATTATAATCATAGGATTATAATCCAACCAACTATGGACTAAATCCTCTGAAAACTCTGAGTCAAAACCTCTCCTTTAAACTGCAGATATCAGGTATTTCGCCACATGATGAGAAAGTGACTAACATACTCAGTGATAAAATCAAAATAAGTATGCATTGATGGATGAATGAGTAAAGGAAATGTGGTATACGTAGACAATGAAATATTATTCAGCCATAAAAAGAACAAAAGTATGTTTTGCGGTAACGTGGATGGCACAGTAGAATATTATGCTACATGAAATAAGTCAAGGGAAAAACTAAAGTTGATCTCAAGGAAGTAGAGAATACAATAGCAGGTATTAGAGCATAGGAAGGGGGGTGAGGAGATATAGGAAGAGGATAGTTAACTAATACAGGGCACAGGTGGATAGAAGAGAGGACTTCTAGTGTTCATAGCAAGATAACTATGCTGACAATGATTAATTAAATGATTAATCAAAATAACTAATAAGGATTTAAATGTCTCCAATACAAAGAAACCTTATATATAATTTATAAAATATAATATTTATTTGAGGTGATAGATATGCCAATTACTTTGATCTGATTATTTTACATTGTATGCATGAACTGAAATTTGACACTGTAGTCTATATACATACATGTATTATTTAATTGTTATGCACCAGTTCAATATACATATATGTAAATTTTTCAGGAAAAAAGATTACATGTCATCCACTTATTTCTTCCCTAATTCCTTTATCACCAGCTTATCTCTCTCACTCATACACACATATACACAAAGACACACACACAAAACTAAAGCCATGTACAGAGATTATACCTTATTTCTATGTGTCTTCAGCAACTAGTAATAAAACTTTGTAGAATTTGAATTTTCCAGAACACATAAATATAGCACTTGGTAGGGCTTACAAGATATTCAATACATGTGGGATTTTAAAAATCCTTTTATTGAAGAGTTGTTTACAAAAAGAATCAAATCAATTAAGTAAATTAATTTAAAATACATCTATTATTTTCAGCTAAAGAAATACACATTGGTAACAACTCCACCATCATTCAGCATGGCATCCCTTGGACAATGAACATCTTAGGAGCTAGGGTGATGCTCTATCCATTCCAATTATAACTCCACCTGTGGAGTTGCTCTAGGAGGACAAGAAACAGCAAAACACTGACAGCAATGGCAATACCTGCAGAAATTCCTTCTTGCAGGTTTAAAATTAAACATGAGGAGAACAGAAGAGACCAATAAAGGAGGACCAGAACAAAAGAAGCAAAGGAGAGGAAAATAACTGGATGGTTTAGTTTCTGTAAAAGATTGTGTTTGTGATTATTTTTTGCCATTTTTCTCCTAATGAGGATAAGAAATACTACATTTGTCTAGCACAGGATAGTCAATTGAAGATATATGCTACTTAGTGAAGAAATTGTTTTATCTCTAGAGCCTGTTGCAAAAATATATTTAGGGTATCTGGCTTTCTTTCAACGTATTTAGGAAGATTCCTTTCAATCTCTAGGCTTGAAACATTACTATCTGTTTTCCAGTTTTACTCAAAATAAATTTCAGGACATCAATAATTCCACAACATTCCTAATCCATAGCACTTAATACTCTTGTGTGAATCTGCACATGGCATGCATGTTTAGAAGGGACCCAGTGGGCTCAGGAAAGTGCTCTCGCATACATTACTTGCTCATCTGACCCTCACAGCAGCCTTTTAAGGGGGGGGCAGAATCTTTTTACAGATGCACAGACAGCCTCAAAGAGGTTTAGTATCTTGCAGAATTAATATATAAATCCAAGCAGTCTAATGGTGTGCCTGGGGTTCTTTCTATCACATCACAACATGATGCGAATACTTGAAAAATCATTAGAGATGCGGCTTTGATTCTTTACATTTCTTTTAAAATTCTAGCACTGTGTATCCTTAATTTACTGAGGAAGAGGTGCACATATGATACACAATGAACTTTTTTTCCTGAATACCTGGAAAGCCCCTGAGAATTCAGATATTAGATGAGGAATACATCCTCTGGTTAATTAAACCTCATCAACATAAACACAAATACTTATTTTCAGGTAAAACTAACCACGCTCCCAATGTTAACTCTTTTGCAGGCAAAGCAAATTTCACTTTTCCGGCCAAATCCAGCAGAGGGCAGAATGCTCCCACCAACGACCAGTTGGCTACAGCACTTAGCCAGCACCATGGAGGAGAGTTCTCTGACATCAGCACAATCACTTTCTCACCCAGAGTTGAAAAAGAGTGTTGTCTTAATGTGAGAAGAGGGTCTCTGGACATGGCCTTGGATATGTCTGGAAACACTTTTCTTTACACACTGCTCACACTTTGGGGGTTGGGGTTTGATTTTAAGAAACTTGGAAACTAGCCACTTCCCGTTATCTTCCTGGAATGTGTATCTTCCTAAAGAAGCCACTTGTGTTATTAATTGAAGATATACCATGATAATTTCTGCCTCTGGGGTTAAGCTGTGTCAGGACACCACTGGGCTACTCTACTACATGCCCAGTCTCAGCCCTGGACTCACCCTGCACGACTATCTCTTCCTGTTTTTGAAAACTCTCAATAGCTCCCCGTTACATGGTCTCTGCCTCTCATAACTGCACATCTCCCACTGATAGAGGATACTGATCTCTCCACTAATTCAAGTCTCCCCGCAAGCCTAATTCAAGAGTTACCTCCTCCAGGAAGTTCCTGAATGTCCCAGCCCTGGTGGTCATCATCAAGAAATGTTTGTCAAGTAAACTGCTACATGAAAGTCTTATATCAAGTCTTGTGACTAAAGAGATATGCCTCTTTCCTTCCAATCCAGATGGCGGTATACAGGTAAACAGTAAATGAGAAATGGAAAAGAACAAAGATAAGTGCCTTATTTCATCAGAGAGACCAATGCTTCTGAAGGTGACAGAATAATTGTAGCTGTTTTCTATTCTGAAGTTTTCAAGCCATGGACCTAAAGTTTCTCTCAGTGGTTCAAAGGGTTCCAGGTGGTTGGGGCGTGGAGGGGCTGAACAGTTGGGCAGGCTTTGCATGACCCCCTCAAGGCACTCCCTTCCCCTCCCTCCCACCCAGTCCCCTGCGAACCAATCTGTTTGTACCTGTATTATTTGGGTATAGCTCTGGGTAATGAAAGATTCTTTTCAAAAAAGGTGTCAGGCAAAAATGAACAAACATCACAGCAACAACAAAACAAATTTTAAACACAGCTTGAAAAAAATCTTTGCTCTAAAATCCAAAGACCTTTATTATTGGGGCAACTAAGCTCAGGGAAAAGGAATGAGCAATCCAATATGTGGAATGCAAATGGGGGAAGTGGACGTTGAAACCCCTCTATCCTCTAAAGCCCAAGCCACTTTCCACTAAAAGATAGGGCTTATATTGAGCCTGAAAGAGAAGGAAGTGTGGAGTAAAAAGATGGAGCCCACAGCCACCTGCAGACAGAGCAATAACCACCAAGTTCCCCAGAATAAAGGCTGGGGGCAAACTTGCTGGTTTGAGCTTGGCCAGCAAATGATTAAAGTCCAATTTCTCAACCATGTGTACCGAGCATTATTATATGTGCAACAATGTGTATCAACTATCCATTTTCATCAACATGAACTCACGTATACTTATATTTTTATTCTTTATTTTATAACCCCATATTGTCTTTGTCCAAATTGTCCCAGCATTGCCTTTCAGGGTGTCCCTTAGGTTGTCTTCTACGTCTTCCAATTGGCTACCACACATTCTAACACCATAAAATGATTGGGCTTATCTTATACTTTCCATACTCTAGCCCTGGAATCAAGCATTTTATTGAAAAATCATAGTTAGAAACTATGATTTCGGGGCACACTTGTTACTTCTGGGTGTCATTCTAAGTGAACAGGACTAGGAAATACATATATGCTATTACACACAATATATGTACCTCTGTTTCTATTTTTCTGTGACTGTCTCTCTCTCTCACACACACACACACACAAACACACAAACACACACATACATTATCTATATATCTATACAGGTATATAGATATATCCAGAACCAGTAAAGAAATTGATATTTCCAATTCTAATCCATAGAGTCCCTTCTCGCTTTCTCTTTTCCTCGTTTGTAACTCCTTTCTCTGACAGTGAGAAACTGGCTCTCGCTATCCACAATTTACTCTTTTGCTCAGTCAGGATACATACGAAGCAGCTTCAAAATATTAACATAGAGTCCTGTGAAGAAAACAAATTTACTGAAGAGAGTACAAAATTTGAGTGCAGTACAGTTCTTTAGTCACTTTCTAGAATATATTAAAAATGTTGCTGTCCAGTATAATTAGGTTTATTCTTTTCCTTTTCATCTCATTCATTATAGTTGCGGTATTCATCCCTGGCACAATTAGATTTCTTGGTTACTGTTTGTATTCTGTTTAAACTCTCCGCACACCCGTTACTATCAGTTATTTTCACTACGTGAAATACTACTGGGTGTGTCTGTGAGGGTGCTTCCAGAGATGACTGGCACATGGGGCAACAGCTGAGCTGAGGAGATCCGCCCCGGATGTGGGCAACCTCAGGGTGGGCGCCTGGGGAAATAAAAAGCAGAAGGGGGCAGAGCACGCATGCGCACATGCATTCTCCATTCTTCCAGAGTGGGTACATTTGATTGCTCCCTCAGTAGCCCATGAACATCAAACTCCAGATTCTTCAGCCTTTGACCACACACTTGCACCAGCAGCTCTCCAGAGGGCTTCCAGGTCTTCAGGCTCAGACTGGGGCTATGTGATTGACCCCGTTTCTAAGGCCTCCAGCTGCTCAGACTGAACAGATAACTGATTTCTTCAGTTCTCCAGCCTGAAGATGGCCATTCAGCCTTTGACTCTGATCTTGTAGCCCGTCTAATAAATTCTTTCAGACCTAGAGAACCTAATACAAAAGTTAAATGTATATGTACCTTTCTTAGTGATAAATTTTTCTGGGCACCTTCTAAGCCCTGCCTCCAGAGATTCTAATAAAATTGACCAAAATTGAGGACCAAGCATTTGTGTCATTTTTTAAAAAAATTTAATCCCTTTATAGGGCTATAATTTACATAATATAAATTAATATCATGTAAGTGTACAATTTTATAATTTTGAAAGTAAATTTATATAGCTATACAAACATCACCAGTAGTGGTATCTTTTCAAAGTTCCCTAAATGATTCAAAAAAGTTTAAAATGCCTAAACTGGTGTGCTATTTTTAATGCTTTTTGCTCCCACAAGATGTAGCTACTAAAGACCCTTTTAACTACTTATCTTTTTCCTACAGGTTAGAGCATCTGTTGGCTTAGAGTGGAAGTTGCTTCACATTGAATAAAAAGCATGAAGCTCAAAACCAGTCTCTATTCTTCAGAGTCAAATTGGAATCAGTGGCTATAAATTCTGCATCTGAGGGAGTTTTCAGCCCAAATTATCAGCTTGTCCAATTTCTTGTCCTTTACCAGGATCTTGTGGATCCTGGAAACCATGTCAATAAACCAGGCTTTCTTTGTGATTTGTTTAAGGAGATTCTTTCATGCATGTCCATCAGTCTCTTTTTTCCCAGAAATTCGTTGAGTATAACTCTAGAAAAGGTAAGTTAACATAAATTTTAAATATTCCAATCTTTTGAATGACTCCCTTGAGAAGCACTGTTCCATACTTTTTAAAAAAATGTCTAGCACGGAGCCAGTCAGAAAAGTTCTGGGTGTGGTTTCTTTAGGCTGGTGATATTTGAACTAAGCTCTACCTAATGACTAAAAATTAACGTGGAGAAACAGGTAGATAGAAGAGAGCACATTCCACTCAAAGGAATAGCACAAGGACCCTGACACAGAAGGCTGGTGTGTGTGATGCACAGACTCTGGGGGCAGAAAATGCTGCTACAGAAGATTAGAAAGGCAAACATGAGGCCAAATCATCTGAGTCCTTAGAAGCCTGAAGTATTTTAGCCCTGAGTTTAAAAGCAGTGGAAATCAACTGAAAAAATTTAAGATCTGGATTCGAAGAAGGTAAGTGGGCTTTAAGACATTATCAAATTTATTGAGAGAAATTCAATTGCTGCAGCAAAGAAAATAGACTGGCAAGTGTGACTCCTGGAGGCCAATTAGAAAGCTAGCATGCCAAAGTTGGAAGAAATGATTTTTTAAAATTTTATTGGTGATTGAAGTGGTGCTAGTATTGTAAAAAACAATAGATTGGCAGCGAACAATGATTGATTGATTCTGGGGGCTGAGATAAACATATCAAGGATGACTCCAGTTAACAGACTATACCACACACTTCTCCTCTTTGCAGTTATCTAAGGCCTTCTCCTCTATGTCTCCTCATTCCCTTAGAGCTTTTAGCACTACCTCTGTCATTCTCTCCATCCTTCCATAATTACTGATAACTTCAATATATATGTAGATAAATAATTCCATTATCCTATTATTCAGTTTCTTGATTTCTTCTCCTTCATCATTTTGTATTGTGTTAGCTTACTCACTGATTCCTATGGTGATAGCTTTGAAATTTGACTACTATTAAATGAAATTCCTCCATAATATAATTTATAAACACTTCTTATAGTATCCAACTCTAGCAAATCTTTGACCTTCCAGGCTCTTTAATCCACTGATTCTAACACAACTACTCTGTCCATCCCATCATATCCTCATTGTTATTACTACACAGGTTAAATTACTGACTCAATTATTTCAATAATTTTCTTTCATATATTCTCAACTCACTTAGGTCCCTCTCAGTTTTTTGGCCAAGCCAGCATTATTAAAATTAAATGATGCTCCTTGAGTTTGATAAAATAAGGTATAGGGTGTGGGATGTAGCTCAGTTGCAGAGGGCGTGCCTGGTATGTGCAAGGGTTTAATCTCTACCACAAAACAAACAAATAATGTATGGCAAACATCTTCTGTTTTTCTCAGCATCCACTCCCATTTTCCTGTCCTTGCCACTCTATACCCTGAAAAGCTGAATTATATCAATAAAACCTCCATGCCCTCTAGCTTCCACATGGTTGAACCAATAGAGAGCCCAGGAAGGTAATAAGAAATTAGAGGCTTGAGCTTTGATTATTTCTCTAGTTCCATCCCTGCAAGTTCAAGGATTTTCTGTGACAGTAACTGTTATCAATTCGCTGCTATAATAGCCAGTGCTTCATTGCCTACAATAGCCAACGCATTCTCGCTCTGAAGTTTGGAAATCTCTTCTACCACCTAGGCACTTCTTGTTTGGTGATATTAGTACCTGGTAGGTTCTGACCCACCAAGGTTCTTATATTTTCCTTGTGGTTTCACTGTACCCTTTCCACAACTATTGTTTCCCATTTATTATTAATATTTAGTTGACACGGTAAAATGAATATGACCCAATCAACTTTAATAATGCATACAACTAGAAATCCCACATTCCAACTGAGATATAAAATATTTCCATTATCAAAGAAAGTTTTCTCATTCTCCTTTCCAGTTAGTACCGTACAGTCTCTGCCAAGGCAAACACTGTTCTGACTTCTATTACCATGAATTACTTTTGCCCATTTTGAAAGTCTATAAATTCAATCATATCATTTTTATTGTATTCTGTCTTTTTTTTCTCTCAACATCATGTTGGTGAGATTCATGACATAGCTATATTGGTAGTATAATATGTCTTCTTTTCCTGTATTATCCTGCTGCATGAGCATATCACAGTTTATCGGCTCTCCTGTTCATGAGCATTTGGGTGGCTTCTAGTTATTGACTTTTTATACATAAAGATATTAAGAGTATTCTTGTAAACTCTTTTTGTGGGAATATATTTTTATTTTGCTTTGATAATTAAAGAGAAGTAGAATTGATAAGTCACAGAGAATGTGTATATTTATCATTATAAGACACTGACAAACAGCCAGACAAGTAGTTCCTGCCTGTAATCCCAGCTATTTAGAAGGCTGAGGGTGAAGGATCACAAGTTTAAGGCCAACTTGGGCAACTTAGAGAGACTCTGTGTCAAAATAAAATGAATAAAAAGGGGACTGGATGTAGCTCAGTGGTAGAGAACTTGCCTAGCTGCATGAGAGCACGAGTCCTATCCTTAGCACTGCAAAATCAAACAAACAACAAAAAATGGGCCAACAGTTTTTCAAAATGGTTGAATAATTTTATATTCTATAAGTCACATGTGAGAGTACCAATTGTTCTATATTTTTGCTAACACTTCAGGGTGTTATGTCATCTTTGTAATTTTAGGTATTCTACTAACTGTATAGTGGGTTTGCCTCGCTTTCTAAAATGGACAACTTTTCAGTGTGTATGAATCATTTGTCAATCTTTTGTGAAGTATGTCAGTCTTTCACTCAGAGAGCATGAGCAGAGAAGAGAACATGTACTTTTTTGCTATAAATTGAATTATACAAGTTATTTTTATTTTCTTACTGCAAATCCTTTCGAGATACATATTTTGCCAATATTTTTTATCATTTGATACTTTTTCTTCCCAAATTCTATGGATTACATGATAATGTTCTATCAATGTCAATTTCTTATTTGATCATTTTAACGTGATTATCTATGAAAATGTTCCTGTGTTTCAGAGGTACATACTGAAATAGGTAGAAGTAAGGAAACATGAGAGAGATAGCAAATGTAGTAAAATGGTAACGTACAAGAAATTTGAATAAAGGGTAATAATCAAGAATTCTTTTTATTGTATCAAATTCTTTTATTGGTACATTGTAGGTATACAACACAATTACATTTCTCATTGGGAATTGCACCTTTACATAATGCACCTTGGTTCTTATTTTTTCCCCATTCCTAGCCCTCCCTTCACACCCTCCAACCTTCCTTATTTACAAAGACTTTATTTCCATTTCTTCCATTTCTC
>NW_004624732.1:8287846-8299966 GCF_000247695.1 Heterocephalus glaber | reverse complement strand
ACAGCTCAGAAGCCCCTACCTCTGGGCCGGGAACAACAGGACTCAGTACCTTGGTCTGGTGGTCTGATGTGCTCTGTGTCTTTGTAGTGTGGAACCAGGTGGCTGCCTGTCTGCAGTGGGGTGATTCAGTGTCTTCTGCATGACTCAGGACCTCGGTAGGGCATGCACAGACCTTCCTGTGTGCAGCAGGCTGATTCGGTCGAGAATTCTTTATACTAGCAACTTTACTATAAGTATAAAATTATTTCAATATAAAGTTTTTGTTAAAAAAAAAAGAATGTGTAACATCAAATAAATCATAGAAAGAAAGCACTTTAATCAAAGGAAGATACTATGGACTGAATGTTTATTTCCCCCTGGTATTCATATGTTGAATACTTAGGAAGTGGGCCCTTGAGAGGTAAATAGGTTTAGATGGAGTCATGGAGAGCCACAGTGATGGTTATTAAGTTCCTTTACAAGATGAATTGACATCAGAGCCTTCTCTCTCTCTCCACATAAAGCTATAGTAAGAAGGCAGCTGTCTGTCAACCAGGAAGAGGACCCTCACCAAATACTGAGTCTTCTAGTACCTTAATCTTGGATTTCTCGGGCTCTAGAAATGTGAGGAGTGGTGTTTGTTTTTTAGTGCCAGTCTATGACATTTTGATATGGCACCCTGAACTGATTAAGAGAGAAGGCCTAATCAAACTTCATGTGCTGGTACAAAGTTAAATCAGATAAAAATTAAAGTATATTGGAAAAGTAGATAGAGGCTAATTAGCAAAAGTCTTATGTTCTACACATAAAATTGTGTTTGGGGGATACATATTGGGATGACATGTGTGGCATGCTATTTTAGAAAAATTAATCAGGGAAAAGCATCCTGGAAGCAATGAGAGACTAGATGGAGATAGAAGTTTATATACAGCAAAGCAGGGAATGGAGTTTTA
The DNA here is from genome assembly GCF_000247695.1 of Heterocephalus glaber. The sequence goes on along the minus strand of NW_004624732.1, from coordinate 8,299,034 downwards.
GACGTGGAAATGAGAATGGAGTAATGAGAATGGAAAAGAAGGGACAGCTATTGTAACCAAGAGAAAAACATAAATAAGGGTAAGCCTTCCAGTTTCACTTGCCTTTAATTGATTTTTAAAGCCACTTATTTTGGAAATCATTCCTCTGAGCATGCATTATCAGTCTCTTACTAGATTTGCCACTGATGACATCTCTGACAGAAGCCTCCTAATGGGTTAAAATTATTATCCAGCAAAAATTGCTTTCTGCTCTCTTCTCTGTTCTGCATCTTAAGCTGCAAGGTTAACTACTCTTGGGAAAAGAAGCTAAACTGATATGAATCATAGAACTCACTAATCAGTAACCTTTCTTTAGATTGACCTTCTGATAACAGCAGCTTTCTGATCAGTGCATGGGAAAAACTGACCCTCACAGAACTTGTGACTCCTTTACCCCTCCCCAGCCCAAGACTAAAAAGATACTTCCTACATATCCCTATATAAGCCTTGTGCCTGTGACTCCTACGCAAGATGGCCTTTATGGAAAGAGCCTTCCATCTTCTTTGATTTATTAGCTTTGCAAATACATTTCTTTCCCTGTTCCAACAATTTTTCCTCAAATTATTGTCCTTTTAAAGTAGCAAGAACAAATTTGGGTTTGGTAACAATATGAAAAACATTATATTACAGTAGATCTGCATGGGGCTTAAACGTCTGTAATTTTCCAAAGCTCCCCAGAAAATTCTGATAGAGCCAAACAGGAACTTTGAGGAGAACTACTGGCACCACATAGTGACATTAATGATGACATGACCCCTAAACAAAGACTGATGGTAATAGAGGAAAAAATGAGGCTAAAGAAAATGGAAGGTTACAGTGATACATTTGTGAGTTTAGTTACTACAAGATGGGGTGCTTACACAAAATAAAAATTTAATATAATAAATTCACAAGGATCATAATGAACAGGAGAACTGTGTATTAACTGGAAATAGAGCCAGACATTTGGGTGGGAGCTACTCAGTATTGTTAAACACAAAATATGTTTATAGTTTTATTAAATTAAAATGCATTTTAAATTTTATTTCATAGGTTTGGAGGCAGTATTAATGCCTTAATATATATGTGATACAACACAAGCTGTGTCCACTCCTGCTCCCTTTCTTCATCTCTCTTATTTTTATTCTGAGCTATAAAACTCTCCCATGCATTCTTAAAGAGTCAACTGCCTTGCCAAAAGACCTTCTAGTTATGTACTTTGTTTTATCCAGTTTCTACCTCATGGCCCTCCACAAAACAGTGTAGAGAAATGCTTTTGTGCTTTAGTGTCGAACTGGAGCAAAAAGTCACTGTGTCATAGTCAAAAGAACAAAATATTTATCCTTTTCTCTCCTTTTCCTCTCTCAAACAGAAGTAATCATGTAATAGTTAATATACTTTGACAAAGATAAAATTTGGCTAATCCAGAAGGTAAATACATAGGCAGATGATAGTACTAAATGAATTACACCAGGGCCGGGGATTTAGCTTAGTGGTACCACCCCTGCCTCTCAAGCACAAAGTCCTGAGTTTGATCCCTGGTACCAAAAAAAAAAAAAAAAAAAAAATTACACCAAGCCCTGTCATGTCGAGGTGGTCAATAAGTTGTGGCCCTGCCTCCCCACAGACACACCATTCAAGGATGAAAAAAAAAATTGCCATACTGCTAATTTTAAAATTAATTTAATTTGTGTTTTGCTGTCAACCTCAATTCTGTCCAAAGGCAACAAATTATATTGGATCTTAGGGTACTAAATGTTTTCCCAAAGGTGTACAGAGAGATTGCAAACTAACTTTCAGAAATACTTTTTTCTTATTGTGGGAGGAGAGAGAGTAGGCAAAGAACTCTGGGAACAAAATTGCCTCTCCCACTAATTCTATCAGTTAGAGATTCAAAGTAGCTAATGAGCTGTTCTTTTAAAGCGCAAAGGTCTCATGAGGCTATGCCACACTTGCACCTGACTGTCATCAAACAAATAGATTTAGCTAAATTTCAAGGCAGAAAAGTTTGTGGCAGGGGACTGAAATGTGAGCAGGAGTAAGGGGTGTCGCAGACTCATGATATCAGAGACCCTGACGGCATGAGGGCCCATCCTGAGGGTGGGGAAGAAATGGTAGGTGCCTGGAACATTTCAAAAGAGAGACAGGCAGTAGCTGAGTGCGGAGTTGATATTTTTTACAGGGATCAGAAAGCAAGGGGGCATGCCACCACTCATTTTCCAGCATGACTTTCAGATGACTACATTAAGATATTCAAACTAGTTCTCCCTATTTCCATACAAAAATTATAACCCTTACAAAAATCTTGCAAGGGAGATATTATGTCCTTATTTCCCAATTGAGAAAACATACTCACAGAGGAATTGCATAGCTTGCTCAAGATTTCATGAAAGCTTGTAAATATAAGGGGAAGAATTTGAACATAAATTTTTTTAGCCACAAGACATGTCTTATTTTCAAAGGAAGCCTCTACATTTGGCAGGCTACAAATCTTGTATTTGTTCTACTGGGCTCAATCTTCTCAGACTAGAGCTTAAGGGACTTTCGATGTCTTTCTCATCAACCCATGTCCTTTTATAGGAGAGGATCAAAATCTTCAAGGAACTCAGACTTTGAATTCAGATACACTGGGGTTGACAGCCCAGCTCTACTGCTTAGGTGTTACGCAGCTGTCAGTATGCTTCCTCATTAGTAAAGGAGATGTTCATTTTATCTTAGTTTTCTTGTTATCAACTGATGCATACAAAATCACCTCATAATTTAGTGAGTTAAGAAGTGGTATTTATTATTTTCATGATTCTGTAATTTGATCAGAATCTGTTAGGGATAGTTCGGAGTTTGGAGTAGCTTAAAGACTAAAGGCAAAATCAACTGAAAGATTCATCAGTCACAAGTCAGGCAATTGATTCTGGTTCCTACCTGAGATCTTAGATGTTGGCATCAGTCAGAACATATATATGTGGCCTCCACCTATAGCTTGAGCTTCCCCATGATATGGTACCTGGATTCCGAAGGCAAACATTTCATGACAAAAAGCAGCCAGGTGAAATCTCTGTTTCTTTCTATGGTCCTGCCTCAGGTGTCTCACAGCATCACTTTTGTGGGATTCTACCTTTTGAGGAAGTCACAAAGACTTACCTAGCTTTAGGTGATGAGCATACATTTCACTAACAGAGGACTGGCAAGTTTCCATAAGAGCATTTGACATCAAAAGTATTGTAAAAGCCATTACTGTATTGAAAATTAAAATCTGCCACAATCTATATTTAGGCCACAGCAATTCACATCTCTTCTGCAAGCAAAATTCAGTTTTTCTGAGACCTCTCTCCCAAGCTCACTGGGCTCTGTCCTGAAGTCTAGGATTTTGTCATCTAAAACAAATGAAGTTCCTTGAGTGTGGTTCCTTGGGTTTACCATTGTGAGTGCTAATCCTTTCAATCTGAAAATTGGGTTCACAAATGAAACAGATGACTGCTATACTCCATACACACCTGACATTAAGAAGTCAGGAGAAAAGACATTAAAAGTACTCACATTCAAAAAGAGGAAAATAAACAAAACTTGGAAGTCTCTGATCCATAACAATTGTGAAATATAGCCAGGTATATATTACCAGTTCCTTAATTTGGAATCAAACCAACTTCCTAGGAATTCTCCAAGGCTCTTTGCTCTACATTTGAGTTCTACTAACTCACTAGTATATTTTTTCTAATTCATAAAATGTAGGTCATCTTTCCTGTTGAGCCATTTTCTTGGTCTGCTTCCTTCCTGTAGATATTTGTGGGTTAAGAAATTTCTTTTAATTGTGTACTATCTTTATCCTTTTCGGTACAAGGTGATAAAATTCCTTTAAACATTTTGTGGGTTTCTTATGAATCAATTTATAATCCACTTCATTAAACCAAAGCTGCGTGCCCAAATCTCATTAAAATGAGCCTTTTTAAAACTTAGATCTCTTTAAGAATACCACTTTTAAGATTCTCAAAATCTACTGTTTTATGAAGAGAATCGGTGAAGCACACCATTTTGCACCTTTGTCTGTGCAAAATAATCTATAAGGCACTATATCAAGACTTGTGGGGTCTTAACAAAAGGTTTTTATATCATTTTCTTGACAGCACCCTGGATTTGATCTCTGCTCAGAATCCATGTCTTATTTTAGCAACATTTGCCATCTGGAGAGGCTGGGAATGAGAAACAGTTTTCTTTTCCAACCCAGCAAGTCCTGGCGACTTTATATATAACAGTTCTTTCTTTAGCTCATCTCTCTTCCTTGCATTTTACTACAGGCAGTTAGAAACAGACAGAAGGCAAAGCACTTTCAACTCTCTTTCTGCAAAACTCCTTAGCCAAAAAATAGGTATATTTCCTGTTTTCTACCTCATTGCAGGAGACATTGTTGCTAAACTTTCTGTCAGTGTATAACGAGAATTTTCCCTTCCTCCAGCTTCCAATAAAATTTCCCTCTCTTTCTTTTAAGTCCTCACCAGCAGTCTTTTTGAAGCCCTTTTCCTCTAAAAGTCTTCCTGAATTCCTCAGGCTTTCACTAACCCTACCCTAAAGCCCCTTTCCATACCAACCTACCTCTATTCCTGAGCCTCCCACCACATGCATCAGCTTCCTCTGGCTATGTTTCACATCCTGGAACCAAAACATGTTCCAGCTATCTACTACAGCCTATATATAACGTGATCTGAAACTTAATGGCCTTAAGGAATGACATGATTTCACTCCAAAATCTGCAGTTTGAGAAAGATTCTGTGGGAATTGCTCATGTCAGCTCAACTCAGGCCTTAGCAGGGAAAATTCTAAAGCTGAGGGCTGAATTTACATTTGAATCTGTTCTGTGATGTTTGTGACATCAGCTAGTAGAATTAATCCTACAGATAACTTGTTGGCTGGGCCTTTGAATCCTGTGAAGACTTGTTCAGACTCATATCTAGTGGTGGTTACTGGCGATTGGGTGAGATCTTTACCAGGTTGTTGGCTGGGACACCTATATGCAATATTTCTAGGTCTCCTGGACTTCCTCACAACATGGTAGCAGGATTCAGAGAGTAAACATTCGAGGGAATAGCAAGCCAGGAAGTTATATTACTTTCATGACTTTGCATCAGAAGTCATATTTGTCACATTTGCTGTTTTCTTTTCATTGAGGCAGTCACATAGGACGAGAAATAGATTCCGTGGCAGTGGGGAATGGCAAGGTGCTGGAAGACCATGGAAGACCAAAAATATTGTTACCAGCATTTTTGTAAAATACAATCCACCTTAAAATGGTTAAATGAAATAATTAACACTAAAAAATACTGTAGGTGCTCAACACATGTAAGTTCCCTTCCTCAATCAAAATATGGGTTTTTTTTCTCATCTTCTTTCAAAGTGTTACTTTAACATGGAATTTATGGATGATCTTTAGAGACCATTGGGTTGAATATTAAAGCTCATGAACATATGTGTGTATATATAATTTATTTTTAATATGGGAGAGCCCATAAGATTCTTAACATATAAGCAGGGAAAATAATTACTGCTGTAGCATTGAGAATAATATTTCTAAATATATATTTTGGGAAAAGGATTTCCTTCCTATAATACTGAAGGTGAAGTCTACAGATTTTTGCTTTAGAGAAATTAGCAGAAAGAAGATCAATTAAAAAAGTTAAATTTCAATTTTTTATGATCCAATAGATACACATTGCATTTATGCAAGCAAGTTTATGTTATCTTTTTGGGGGGGGGGGGTACCAGGGATTGAATGCAGGACCTTGCGCTTGCAAGGCAAGGCAGGTGTGGTGCCACTGAGCTAAGTCCCCTGCTCAAGCTTATGTTATCTTTTTTACTCCTTTCTGTCTTTAAATAACTATTTCCATTTAGTTTTTAACTATTTCAATTTAAACTTTAATCAATTTTCAGTAATTCAGAATTCTTATTTCATTAGAGTGGGCACCAAAACAAGTACAGAACAATAGGATTGAAAGCCATTGGAAATGGTGTCAACCTGCCCCTAGAGTTGTTCTTCCTCAAATTTCAATAAACAAGTTCTGGCTTCATGAATAGACTAAAAAGCTTTGTTAGATTTTTATATAGGTTATGATTCAGAAGTGGCTAAGCCATATAAAGAGGAAGTGATGAGACAAAACTCTTTCCCCTTTCAAAACTTATCTTAATGATCAAAATCCTTCCACTGAATTGCTTTTTGAGTAACAAGGATTAAGAAAATGGAAGAATACACAAATTCAGAAAAGAAAGGAAAGAAAAGTGGGTGTAAGAAAGGGGAGCATCAGTGTCACATTAGGGGGCATGTCAGGCACCTGCCACTCCAACCCCCAACGTTCCAGAGAAGAAAAAATTGTGACTGTCAGAAATAACACAGAAGTGTCAAAAGTATATGTAATTACCGACATTCGTTTAGAATAATAATCAAAGGTTTTGTTCTAGGATTTTGTAAAAATGGCAAATTTCATAGAGAACTAATACTAAAGATCCAAGTAACAGACACAATACAAAATATTGTGTTCCAATTGTGACTACAATAAGAGAAACAATGCAGGGATAATTTTGGAGATGTTTGCACTGCTTACAAGGAGTTCATCCCTCAAAAGTTATTGTCACTCACTACCTGCCACTATCTGTCTATTCAGGTTTCTCAGTATGAACAAATGATTGTAAAACACTCATGATCTTTTTCTCTCTCATTTTCATTTCCTCCTCCCCTTCCCCATCTCCATTTTATTAAAATAAACACATTTTAATGAATTACACATGTTCAGGGTTTTATTCTAAGTACTTATTATTCTCAGTATATCTCAATGTCATGCTTCAATCTCAAAAGATCCAGTTCAAAGAACAGACAAGCATTTAAATAAATAACTGGAGAAATATAGAATTAAGAACTTTAGAAATAAAAACAGACTTGTACTTCCATCCATTACAGACTATCTGGCACTATAATTTCCTTCCTGCCATAAACAGCTAAACATTGGGGGGAGGACTATATATACATATATATATATATATACATATATATATGTATATATATGAATTAAACATATACATATGCAACATATGTGTAAAATATACAAGTGAAATATATAAATATATGTATATTTATGTATTAAATAAAACTGCTTCAGGCATTTAACAACAGGTGGCAGCACAGGATTATAATCCCTAAAATAAGGGAAACACATGACACAAGCCTCACCATGCCCAGGATCTTTCTTTTTCTAAAATACTTCTTGGAGGATTATGAAGAACAAGGAAGAACCAAGCTGAGCATGGCAGTCTTGCTAAATTGGGGAGACATATTGAAAAGATAACTGATATTTAAAGAACAGGAGAGTGCTTCACAGAGAAACAAGTCTACATGGTGGTATCCTTGAGTGTTTTCATAAATGATACAAAGCACATACTCTGGTGACTTTTCCTAAGACAAGGCAAAGAATTTTTGAGAAACTATTAATGGAACAATTCCTATAGTGCACACTGAGCTGAGAGGTTTATGAGTACCAAATAGTGTATAATTTATTAAAATTTGTGTCATTTAGTTGGAATCCCAGGAGGATCACAATTGTGTAGAGGGATTAAACTAGCCTTACAATTAAACTTACTCTAGACTTTTTCTAATAAAGCTTATAAGAATTGAAAGAAACAACTATTCTACAAGCTGCTTAATGCCTTCCAAATCAAAATTCAACTCTCCATCACTATGGCAATAAAATTCAAACTCTCAATAATTAACCATTGCAATATCCAGTGTCTAATAAGAAATTACTAGACATGCAAAGAAGAAGATTGATACACAGAAGAGTAGTTAAAAAGAAAAGATCCAGAGAAAGACAAAACTTGGAAATCACTTGCATGAATGCACTCAAACACTAAAATAAATACAAAAAATAATGAGAAGACAAGTAAAAAATGATGCTTTTAGACATGAAAAATATAGTACTTGAAATAAAATTTTCAATAGAGCATATCAGATTAGAGAACACAAGAGAAAGAAGTAGAAAAATGGAAGAAATAAATAATAGAATTGAATCACAGTGAGACACAGGGAAAAACCTACAGAAAATTGAATAGACCCTCAGCTACCTATGGAATATTATAAAGTTGCCTAATATAAATGTATTTGAAGCACTCTGAGAGAATATAGGTATAAGATAGAAAAGTTTTAAAAAGTAGTTACCTCCAGAAGTGCCACAGAATTTGAAGAAAACTGTAGACATTCTAATATAAGAAGTTTAATGATCAAAAGTTAAATAAAAGTGGACAAAAACTAAACTGATCATAATTTCATTGCTGAAAATTATGAAGGAAGAAAAATCATAAGATTGTAAGAAAGGCAACAGTATAAAGGGAAAGATAATTACCACTGACCTTGTCAGAAATAATGAAAATTATGAGTGCTGACAAATTACTACAAAAACAAGAAACAAAACCCTGTTAGCTAAAAAGTCTATACTCATTGAAAATATCCTTAGTCAATGAAGACATTTTCAAATTAAAGCAGTTAAGAGAAGTCAGGGCCCCATAGAAACTGGTCTAATAAAAGTCATTGTTTCCAAATATTAACACAATGGAGAAACTCAGAAATGGAAAGACCTTGTACAATGTTACTCTGAAAGCATACAATCTTTGTGGATAAGTGAAACAAAATAAATGCAATACAAAAAAGTGAGGCAGATAGCCCCAAAATATTGCTGAAAGATGTTAAAGAAAACACACAAAAAATGCAGAAATACATGATGCTCATGAATTGAAAGGCTTACTTATTTTTTTTTAAGAAAACCACCTCCTCAAAATTGACAGGACATCCATTCAGTCCCAATCAAAGTTACACAGACTTTTTTTCCTTTTGCAGAAAATAATATTTTGTTGGTTCTAAAATATCTATAAAAATTAAAAGACCTAGAATACTACAAAACAATTTCAAAACAGAACAACAAAGTTGGAGAATTTACACTGTTTTGAGTCTTACTATAAAGTCAGAAATAATCTAGATAAGGTGTAATGGACAAAAGTATAGACATAGATAAAATAGACAGACCTACCGATTTAGAGAAAGATCAACTTTGACCGAGTTGTCAATATATTTAAAAATGAAAGTTATTCTTTTCAACAAAAGATGTTAGAGTAACTAGACATCCTTATGGATGTGATTCTTACTTCACACAAAAATTAAGTCAAAATGTATTGGAGATTTACAAAACAAAAACCTTAAAGCTAAAACTGCAAAACAAGATGAATGTGTAGGATAGAATTCTTCTTTATTTTGGAGTTGTCAAACATTTTAGCTAGAACACTAAAGCAAATCACATACACAAAAATTATAAATTATTCTTCATTAATTTCATTAATTTTAAAGATTCTGCTACTTGGAAAACACCATTAACTAAAAGGCAATCACCAACTGGCAGAAAATATTTACAAATCATAATCCTGAAAAAAAAAAGAGTTCATATCATATAACTCCATTCATATTGTTGACATTTGGACATAACCTTGTATTTTGTGACCTTGCTAAATTAATGTTAGTAGTTGTAGTAGATCTGTTAGAATGTTTACATAATCATTTCACCTATTTATTTCTTCCTTTCTCATCTGTATTTCTTTTATTTCTTTCTCTCACCTTATTTCATGGATTAGCTTTCTAATAAAATGTTGAACTGAAGTTGCAAGAATAAACATTCTTAACTTATTCCTGATGTTACAGGGAAAGAATACAGCCATAGCAACTAAATATGATGTGTACAAATTTTGGTTCTGTTCTGATATTTCCTTGTTGATTTTTTGTCTAGTTGATATATTTGTGACGGTGGGGCATTGAGATCCCCCATTACAATTGTATGAGTGCTTATCTGATCTTTCAAATCCATTAATATCTGTTTTATATAGTTGGGTGGACCAGTATTTGGTGCATATATATTTATGATTGTTATCTCTTCCTCTTGGGTTGTTCCCTTAAAAAGAATGTAGTGACCTTCTTTGTCTCTTCTGATCAGCTTTGGCCTGAAACTCAATTTGTCTGCAAATAGAATAGCTACCACTGCTTCTTTTCAGCTTCCTGTCATGTGAGATATTCTTTTTCGTTCTTTCACTCTCAGTCTATGAATTTCTTTTTGAGTTAAATGTGTTTTCATATGTGGTATATTGTTGGATCTTATTTATTGATCCAATCTGCTAATCTGTTTTTTTGTTGGTGAATTGAGACTATTTACATTGATGGATATAACTGACATACACTGGCTTATCCTTGTCATATAATTTTCCTGTTGTTGGCTCCCTTACTTTCTCCTCTGTTTAATTTCTTGCCTTGCCTAGTGGATTCATTCTATTGGTGTTCATAGAATTGCAGTCTTTGTTATCTCTTTCTAGAATATCCTTCAAAACATTTTGGAGTGCTGGTTTGATGGTGACAAATTTCTCCAGTGTTCTTTGCCTTGAAAGTATCTTATTTCTCCATCAATTTTTGACAGTTTTATGGAGTACATCCAAAGGGTGAGAGGTTGTTTTATTTTTTTAATTTAATTTTTTGGGTACATTTTAGGTATACAATATAATGACATTCATCACTGGAAATTTACACCTCTACATAATCTCTCTTGGTTCTTATTTTTCCCCCTTCCTCTGCCTTCCCTTCAACCCCTCCATCCCTCCCTATTTACAAAGACTTTCTTTACATTTTTTCATTTTCTCATATTAATTCCATTTCCTTCTTTCCTTTCCCCTACCCCTCCCACTTCCTCTTCCCCTTTGCCCTTTTTCTTCCTATTTCACATTATCTATTATACATTTTAGTCCTTATTTACACTTTGTTTCTCACACTAGAGAAACTATTCTGTATTTACACATATGTGTCCTATTTATTTGACTTAAGAGTATGGCCTCAATGTGCATCCATTTAGCAATAAATATCTCTGATTTCTTGTTTTTTACGGGTGAATAGTACTCCATTAAAAAAAAAAAAAAAACACCACATTTTCTTTATCCAGTCTCCAATTGATGGGCATTTGGGCTGTTTCCAAGTTCTAGCTATTACAAACTATGCTGCTGTGAACATGGGTACACATATATCATTGTGGTATGATTCTCTTAAATCTTTGGGGAAGATACCCAGTAGGGGAATAGCTGGGTCAAATGGGACTTCCAGTCCTAGTTCTTTGAGGTA
>NW_004624732.1:8241675-8256169 GCF_000247695.1 Heterocephalus glaber | reverse complement strand
AGAATCAACAGAGATTATGTAAAGTTGCAGATTTCCAGTGATGAATGTCATTATATTGTATACCTAAAATGTACCAATAAAATAAAATTTTAAAAAAGGAAAGTGGTGAAATTGCAAAATGACATCTAAAGAAATAAAAAACTAATAATAATATAGCTGAAAGTAGAGGATTCATTGTATTTCATCCATAGGTTTCACATTCGATAATAATATAAAGTAAATAACATAGCTTTCTTTACAGCCACAAGAATAAGCTAATCTTGAAGCCAACTGAAAACTTGACTTAATGATTGCTAATAAAAAATTCAATCTGGTTAGTACCAACTAAATGCATGATAGTCTGGATGCTTATTAACAAACCTGTACTCAAAATGGGGAAGGGGGAGAATCAGAAGTAAAAGACTTTACAAACCTTTATCAAAAGTTAAACCAACACAGTGTTCTGCCTCTTTTAAGCTAAGACCCAGAGAACATTTATTGTGTAAGGTTACAGATATAAACCAAACATACCCTCTTCTCATAGTGTCATTCTGGAACACCTACCCACCATGGATTAGCCTAAACTATCTTTGACTGGGTTTATAACTATCTCTTAAGGTTTATTACAGTAATTTGGGGAGTAATAAGTTTCATAGAGCACTTCTCTCTGTGCAAAGCAATGTATTACTTTTCGTGTTTTGAAAGTAAATCTTCAAGTGTAAAAAGAATGACCTCTAATTCTAGTGCTCAACGATTTAGTTATTTCAGTACTATATTATCAGATATAGGATATCACATAAAACCAATACTAAGTGTAATAAAAAACAAAAATAGGCTGTGTGTAGTGAATGACAAAGGGTACTACTTTAGAAAAGATGACATTCTACTGGACACCTACACTATATAAATATTTAGAGATAGAATATTCCACACAGAGCATCCAGTCAAGGCAAGGCCACTGGGACAGGCATTTGTTTAATAAATTCAAGGAACATCAAGAAGCAAGAGATTGGAGAAAAGCTGGGGATGGAGCTGGCAGACACCAGAAATAAAGGCAGAAATGTTGTTCTGCATCTTGAAAAAGCCTGTAGACCACATGTGTACTTGACTTTATTTAAAGTGATAGAAGCTATTTTAGACTTAAGAGCAGGTCAATTGAGTAGTCTTTCAATAAATGTTTGAAAAAGTAAAAAATACTGTAAAAATTTTACAAATTTATTGTCCTTAGAGCCATCTAGACAAACATGTTAAATAAGTGTCTTTTCCAGCTCTAAAATTCTAGAATGCTACAACTCACTAGCAGGAAAGAAGGAAGCAAAATTCCAGTGCTATTGAGCCCCTTTTTAGTTTCCATCACTCTCTCCTTACTCTGCACACAAATATAAACACAATTTTGAAATAATGGACCATAACTGGCTCAGGGTGATGCTGCCTGTAATCTCAGAACTCTGGGAGGCTAGGCAAGAGGACTGCAAGTTCCAGCTTAGACTGGACAATTCAGTGACTCAATATGACCCTGTCTCAAAATAAAAACTAATAAGAACAGGTTGGAGAAGTAGCTCAGTGTGAAGAGTCTGGAGTCAATCCCCTGTAACACAAGAAGAAAAAAAACTATAACTGTGTGGAAACCAAATTATGACACATTTTCTTTTATTTAAAATAGAGCTCTATATGCTTCACTGTAACAAGTGCAAGGAATGCTTAATTTACTATCTTTTCCACTTTACAAAACAATACATTTTCAGAAAATGCATACATAAAAATATAACATTTAGGCAGATAAGTATTTACATCTGGAGGCAGCTGAAAGTTATGCAGTAATATTAAAATGCTTTAAAATAAATATTTTTATGACTTGCTGTTGGCAAAGTTATACATTTTGGTATTAAGTTTATCACAGAGTTCTTAATAAACTCAAATACTTTATAATTTCTAAATAAAATAAGTATATATGTTGCTATAAAATGCATATTTTCACAGACTAGCAATTAATAAACATTCAAATATCATTCATTTCTCTTTGGAATTTGGAACTCTTTTACCTTCAACAATTAAATTGCAGCTATGTACTAAAATCCCCATCTGCATATTTTTGATACAATTTATTTCCCAGTTCTCATTTTAAAACCTTATTTATTTTTTCATATTCTTTACATACATTTATTTGGGCCTCTCTGTTGGAAGGCAATACCTTTTTACATACTTAAGAATAGCAACTAGCTTACAAAGTCTTTACAACAGTGATTCTTTTCACAGTAGTTCAAGAGTTCAAGGCATGTTTTGCAATGTCAAAATGCAATGGTTTTGACATTTGTAATATGTTCTTAGGTATAAGAAGAGTCACACTACCAAAAAAAGTATAATTAGTATTAGTACTTTGAAAGTCAATCGAAAATTCCTTTTTTTTTTTTGAGATCTAAGTCTAATTTTTTGTTTCTCGGGCATTTTAAAACCTGAAACACACATCAAGTTTGAATAATTTTATTCAGTCTAGGATCAGAAGAGTACATAAGCTTGACACTAGTCATTGTGGAAATGAAATAGAATTTAATATTTTGATTCAGATACCCACATTTTATAGAGAGAAGAAAAGTATTGGATTTTTAAAATTGCTTAAATGTTATTACTTAGGCTATGGAGAAAACAGAAATTCTGATAACTCTCATTTTATATTTTTTTGACAATTTTAGGCACACAATCTTGTTTTACAAGTCAATGAATAGCTACAATATGAATGAAAACTCAATGAAGACATCAAAATCAGGGTCCACGTGATTTTCTCCAAGTTGTCAAGGTTGAAAATTTAAAACAGCAAGAAAAACATCTAAATTCACTTGTTCTCTTAGAATGCTAGGAAGAAAAGCCAAAGCAATTTTTTCTTCTAAGCTCTTGTGTTCAATTGGCAGATGTTAAGAGTCATTTTGAATTTTAAATCCCAATTTTCTGGAGATTTATAAGCAGAGCCATTTTTGAAGATATATAAGTATATAAGGTGCTTTTTTACCAATTAAAAACTTGTTTGGGTTGAAGAGCTAATTTCAGATATTTCAGCTCCCACCTGCCCTGTAGCTGGGAGTACTTTCGTGTAGCACAAATGCCCCAACTTCATCATGTTACAGTGGAAATAAATTTAATTTCCTACTGTAATCAGGTCCTTAGTGACTATACTAACAATCAGATTTCATAAAGTTCAGGGTAAAAATCTTGCAGTTAAAATTGCTAGATATGAGTGGAAAATCTTCTGGTAGTATAACATGGAGCAATTAATCAGAAAATGTGGTCATATGTGACAATATTAAAATTAGGATGCAATAGAACCCATATTTTCCCAAATGGTGTATTCATCTACAACTGAAATAGGGAAGTATCCAGCCAGTTCCTTTAATAGATGAATTTTTAAAAGGGATTGTTACTTAATTTCAATATAATATTATATTCCGAACTATAAGGCATAATGGTTTAGTTTTTAAAGATGGCAAAAGAAAAACAAAAAATGGTAGTAAACATAGCAGAAGTAATTTTAGTAGTCATGTTATGAGATGTACATTTAACATTCTCTTTCCAAGTCAACTGGAATTTAGCATTAAAGCAAAAGTAGACATTCTTTATATGTTAGCTAAAGCTAGAATATAACTAGTCTTTGTAAAGTTTAAAAGAAAGTCATCTCTGCTATTAACAGAACCCTTTTTATAGTGCCAAGAGAATAATTACTGGTGAAGTTATGAGGCAAAACCTCTCATACATGAGTAGGAAAATTAAAATCTTCTTAAGAAGTCAAATGTGTAAAAATCTGGACAGGGTTAGAGTACAATTGAAGAGAGACAAGAATTGTGAAGTGATTTAGAGTTGATGGAATCCAGTAAAGATTTCTTAGTGTGCTGAAAGAAAATGTATACTGAAAATAAAACTGAGAAGAGAAAAAGAGAAAAAGTCAAATAATATGTCACTAGACATAGTCTCAAATTCATCTACCAAATCACTTTTCAACCCATCCAGCTCATAAAGACTAGACAATCCTTAGAGAAAGGGGAGTGGGCAAGCTTATCTAGTCATTACTTGCACTGAACTTCTGTCCTCTCCTCAGCCTTCAATTGTACCCATCAGCTTTGTTGGCACTCCAATGGCTGCCTGTCTAGCATGGCAACCATTTCAAAGTTCATCCTTTGTCTATTTTAGTTTTTCTCACTAAGCAAATTATTTTATCCCAAACAAATTATTTTAGTAGAAACATAGAGAACAGTAGAATTTCATCATCATCATTAAGTGGCATATTTATGTCAGTGCATAATCAATGTAGGTTCAGATGCATTTAACTAACTTTTTAATTAGTAGAAATTGGGCAAGACACAGTTTTAGGTATCACCACTGGATTTCTGAAATAAATAGTAGTCATTTAATGTCCCACCTCTGGTTTCTGTATAATATTGGAATCAAGTTACAAAATCTCTTAGATTCTAATTCCTAAAAATTCTGGTTTTCATTTTTAGCTATGACAAATGTGAAACAATTTAGACCAATTGAAGATCCCCTTTGATAAAAAGCCTAAAATTTCAGAATAATTAAGTAAATAACTGTTATGGATTACAATTAGAAATAATGATAATTTTGAAGATTAATGAGGACATATTTTTAAAAGGAAGTGAGAAAATAATGAAACAAAGCTAGAGGGAAAAAAAGAAAGTTAAATATCTGAATATTTGCATTAAAATGCTTTGGAAAACTGCCTACATTATAGAAATTCCTAATATTAAAATTTTAATGAAAGTTTTATATTTCTGTTGGTATTTTTTCTGTTTAAAAGCCCTTAAAAAAACCCCTCAATCAGAAGGTTTACTGTCTTCACTAAAATAGTGAATAAAGTCCAAGTAGGTATTAGCATATGGATAGAACAAAGTATTATCAAACAAAGAAAGGTCTGACACACGCAAAAAGATTAAGGATATCAAAAAAAAAACACACAAGCCGGGGATTTAGCTCAGTAGTTTCCCTGCCTGCTGTGCAAGCGCAAGGACCCGAGTTTGATCCCCGGTACCAAAAAAAACAAAAAAACAAAAAGATGCCCTCAGAAATCTCTCTTTGGGGCTGGGGATTTAGCTCAGTGGTTCTGCCGCCTGTCTTGCAAGCGCAAGCACCCGAGTTTGATCCCCAGTACCAAAAAAAAAAATAGTTAAACAAAAAAACACACAACTCCATTTTAAGATAGTAATACTAAACATTTCTAAGTAACTTATAATGTTTTAATTATAAACTTACATAAAGGAAAAATTATTGAAGATATCAACTGCCAACTTTTATTCATTTGCTACTTTTACTTTATTTCTTAATGGCAAATAAAATTTCCAGATTTTAAATAAATTCGTTTAACCAAATAATCAATCAGAAACTATTCCCTGACAGGTAATTATAAGTTGAACACTGCATGATGACAAAGGTCAGCCAGCTCCCTGATTTCAAGTGATTGGCTGACAGGTCCCTGGTACTTAGGTGTAGTCTCCAAGATAGCCCTGAGTTCATTCTCCCCCAATAAGTCACATGGTGGCAAAATTCCAAGAAAGTAGGGTTTTTTTCCTTCTGTTTAATAATTCTACGATAGTAGAAGTTATAAAATAATAAATTACTATGGAACTTCTAACCTAAGGAATCCACTGTAGAGTTTCATTTTAAAATAAAAGCTGATTTTGAATTCTTCAGACACTGCACCCAGGTTACTATTTTCATACAATCATGGAAATTTAAAATGCAAAGTTAATTGAAAGTATAAAGATGAAAAGCAAGTTCTATGCCTAAAATAGTGCACGACAGTCATGTTTCACTTAACTCTCAAGTCAGAACACAATTAAGAATTCTAGGTGTGACATGCCAAATATTTTAGACATACAAGAATGCATACAACAGAATCTGTACCAATTACAAACTTAAACACTTAACTTATAAGGCAATAAGTCCATGCTTGAATGTTGACAACAAGGAATGTTTCTCATATTTTCAGAGAGTGATGCTGCATATAATCCCATTACCTCTTTATACAGTACTGAAAATTCATAGTCATATTTCCCCAATCTTTGTATCATACCCCAAAGTCAAAATAACTAAAAGGAGCAAAAGATCACTGATACTCTGACCCTAACCTATGAAGAATTTCTTTCCTAATAACAAATTTGAAAAGTAACAAATATTACACGATGGAACACCATTAAGAACAAATCATATAAAATTTAACAGCATAGATATATACAGAAAATCTGCCTGATGCTCTAAACTTTATCCTATTTTTATAAGTGAACACTCTTTTTGTACAGTTATGTTGAGAGTTAAGGAAAAATTATAACTTTTAATGTTTTCCTTATCATATCTGTTGCTACATCCCTTTCATTAAAAGATGTATTTCATAATTGAAGCATAAGATGATTCAGTTAGAAGTCACTGCTAACTAACAAAAGAAAAAAAATACTGTATGTCAAAATGTACCAATGTATTGATTTATCAAGAGTGAAAGGTAGATCAGTAAAATATAGAATCATATTTATATACTCTCAAATTATAAAACATCATGAGAAATAAAAGACATTAAAATATCCTCTTAAAAATTCAATAAGTATCTTTGCCCAACATACATAAATAAAACAAGAAACATTATTCTTGTTTCAGACTAAAGTAAGACTATAGTAAATAAATAATTTCATTCTCTTATATGCAAAAACAGTCTATGAGAAATAAAGTAATAAGTACAAACAAGATTACCCCTTCACATCACATATGTTCTTTTTAAAATCCCTTTTTAAAACTGGTGATATATTTAGGCTGTAATATCCAAATAAACACACTTTCTAAATGTGTTGTAAATTAAAAGTGATTTTCACACCTATTCTTGAAACCCACTGTCATACAAACCTCAAGACATCCCACTTTGTATTTTATCTGTCAATTTACTTCTTTCCCACACACTCACATCAATTTTCCCATTCCCAAGTTAGATTTTCAAATCCCTGAGGGCAGGACCTATCTATCTTTTTATTCCCCCTTGTGCCCAATATTGTGGCAGGCAAGATATGGGGTGCTCCGTGGTTATTTAATAAATGGAGGAATGCATGACTAAGAAAGAAAGTATCCCCACAACTGTCAGCTTTTTATCTTTCCTATCTCAACTGAATCAAATGAAGATGGATTCAGTGACGTATTTCCACAGTGAAATGAAGTATAATTACTAAATTGTTCTCTATGTGAAAATACATAACGCTATCACCCAATCTGTACTCTGTAGAACCCTTACATGTGAGATAGTAAAATGTTTCCTCTTCCCTTAATAAAGAGGTTCCACTGTGGCAAAAAAATTTGACGAATCCAGTTTTTTAAAATATTCAAGTAATATTTTTTAAATGCTAGACTTCTTCAAGCACATGATATGCTGGTGTTCAGTATCACTCTCTATCGAAAAATATTTTTGGTTGTGGATCACCTCAGCAGAAGAATTTTCTAATGAAGAAAGTTTGAGAAGCAACATTTTGGAAAAATAAACGACAGTATGTGAAATTTCCTTCACCAAATCTCCTTTACTTGATGGAAATATTTAGCATCCGCTAAATATTCATCACTCTGTTGCCACAAAAAGTACAATGAAGGAAAGCTATCATGAGCATTGCTCTGCACCCATCTGCTCATGTTGAAAGGTTAGGGAAATATCTGCTCACTGTGTCTGATACTCTGCAGGGTCTGGTTATTACAGATTTTGAAGAGCTTTTTAAACTTCTCTCAAAATATTTCTTTGCTTCCTCTCCTTTTTCTATCCTTTTCTTCCAACTTTGTATGTACAAAAGTAATACGACTTGTGAATGGCATCTTAAGACATCTTCAGACAATGGATACTTATGTTTGGTTAATCTTTGGACATGTACAAAAAACATAGTCATTAACAAACAGGGTAACTATTACATTTCTATGAGGAAAATGTCATATCTATTAGATATGCTTCTAACACTTCATGCAGGTCAATTATAATTCTGTAAAATAATTCAATATACTTTCTATATGACTAAACTATAAATAGCATACTGAAAGATGTTTCTGTATAAGGAGAAAAGTACTTCGGGAATCAAGAAAAAGCAGGAGGCTGGCTAACTCTTCAGTGTTGGCTGTCACAGATCTGGGCTATTGCCAACTGTGCCATTAGCTGTATGACTTCAGTACTTTCCTTAGTATTTCAAGATATCAGGTGTCTCTTCTGTAAATGAGAGGAAGTAATAAGTTTAGTGGCTTTCAAATTATTTGCATTACGGACTGTTATGGTAGTGGGTTATGAAGAACAGGGGAATGGAGAGGAGACACCAACCAAGTGGGACTCTGACCTCAGTGCCATGTTTCACTGAGCAGCTTCATCATTACCAAATGTTTTATATATTAAAATTCAGAGCACTGTTTGTTTTTAAATGAATATCACTAATTTTAACAGGGGAAATCACAAATTGCATGATGTAAAGAGATGTTTAGCTATAATATTCTCCAGTTCACATTTTTATGAATGTTTTTAATCTGAGGAAACATATATTTTTACATTGTTTCTATTCATTCATGTGCTGTTGGTTCAAGTAAAACAAAAGCTTAATGACTTATTTTTAAATAGCTTATTCTATAGTATTATAATATTTTTCTCATTAAATAAAATGATGAGTTCATGTGTTGCTTTTCAAAATAAACATAAAGAGAACAAGAAGGCTGGATAAAGTCAGCTCCTGTCCATGCTTAACTTTAGAGCTATCTTTTCACACTGCCTTTGGGCACTTAAATACTGTACTGCATTATCTTTGAGGTAGAACCAAAAGAAAAAAGGAAATAGCAAAAACATTCAAATAAAGAGGGAAAATGGGAAAGAAAGCTGTAAGAGATTTCTTTTTGACAGGATTATCATCAAGCTTTGCAGTCCTCTATGACACAGAGTTGAGAAATGGTCTTCTTAATCCGAAGAGCAGTTAAGCGTGCTGCCCCATTGGCATACCAACACTCGCGCATTATCCTCCCCATGACTCGGAGTGCCTTTAAGAGAGGAAAAAAAATCAAACAATTAGCTACTTACACAGACAAAGTACAAAAGAAGCAAAATCACAAACCCAGTGATTAATTCTAAGCTTGATGAAAAAACCATAGATTTGAAACAATACAAAGAGATTGAGATCAAACTCCAAAAATTCTCTTAAAACTCCAAACTATTAACTTCATAGAGACCAACTTAATTGAAAATTCAACTCATTGTTGTCTGAGATTGTGGCAGAATAGCTTTTTAAAAATTCTCCAAGAAAAGACATGAAAAACATGAAGGAACATAGAAAGGGTTGAGAAATTCCCTGTGTCTTGACCTGAGTGGTAAGTACATGTGGTTATATATGAAAAAGGTGCATCACACTCTCGACTAAGGTTTATGCTTTTTACTATATGTAAACTATATCACAATAATAACAGTGCTCCAAGCATAAATATCAAAAATACTCATTTTAAGTCATCATAAAAATATTGACAAAAAAAGAAGATAAATACTTAGGGGGAAACAACATGAACACATGAAAAAGAGAGTGACAGGCATCTCTGAAGCAGGTAGCTGCTTTGGTAGCATCTGCTGATTTTGTGGTCTATATTAGAATTTCAGAACTGGTGGCACATGTGTGAAAGACAGGAAACTCAGCCTAAAGCAAACAGAAAATGTCAAAGATGCTTAAAGCCCCAAATTTTAGGATGAGTCTAACCTAGAAAGGAAGTTTGTAAGAGAAATTGCTGAAGTCTTGGCTTTTGGTGAAGAAAAAAATCAAGCCCATAATTCTAAACATTGCAGTAAAGCTGAGCTCATAGTGAAAGTCCACAAATATCTGAGAAAACAAGCTACTATAAACAGAGCCAATTGAAACAATAACCAATAAAATAGATCCATAAGTCAAATACATAATTAAATGATATAAAGTAAGAATATAAAATATGGTTTGAAAAAGAAAAATTCCAAATATGAGTAAAAACCAAAAGTATTTTTAAAGTACCAATAAAATTTCTTGATATGAAAAATATAACAAAGTACTCAATGGATGGGTCAAATAGCAGATTAGATAAATCTGAAGACAGTTAAAGAACTGGATGATAATTCTGAGAGATAAAGCATAAATACACAAATATGAGCAAATAAAAAACTAGCTAAGTATAATGAAAGGTTAATGTGAATCCAATGCATTGTCAAAAAATAAGCATTAGAGACAATGAGAAAAGAAAGTATTTAAATAGAATATTTCAGAACTGAGAAATAACACAAATTCTTAGAATTAAGAAGGTTATAAAATCCACTCAAGATTAACTAAGAAATATCACAGAGAAACTGCTGAACACTAAAGACACAGAGAAGTTCTAAAGAGTAGTCTGAAATAAAACATAAAAATAAACACAAATTGGTAATTTTCTGACATCTCAACAGCAATAATGGAAGTCAGATGACAGTGGAATAGAAACTTTAAGGTATTTATAGAAAACAACTGTTACTCAAAATTTGTATGCCTAAATTAGTTCAAGATTGAGGACAAAATTGAGACATTTTTGGACAAGCCAAACTGGAAGAACTTAAAACCACTACGTCATCACCTAGGGAGAAAAGAAAAACTTTTAAAGGATATCAGGAAGTCAGAAAATGATTTTAGAAGAAAGCCCTGAAAGAAGAAATAGTAAGCCAAGAAAATGATAATATCTAATATAAAGGATTAACCTAAAACAAGATATAAATAGTTACAAAATTGCATGTATCAACAATATGCAAAATTGATCACACAGAAGACTATATGGGGTGTATGCTAGAAATGCATATTGGTTTAACAGTGGTAGTCTATAAATGCAATTCATTCCTTTAAAAAGCTAAAGCAGAACTACATCAGCATAAACAAATCAGATGAAAAATCTGAAAAGTTTTCTAATATACCTTCTGGTTTAAAACTCAAAAATCAGGGGCTGGGGATTTAGCTCAGTGGTTTTGTTGCCTGCTGCACAAGTGCAAGGACTCAAGTTCAATCCCCAGTACCAAAAAAAAAAAAAAAAACTCAAAAATTATTAATGGCTCAAGACACATTGGTAAAAGGAAGGAACAAAAGAAAAGAGGCTGTGAATTCTGTTGCAAGAGCACAATAGACTTGCAAAGTCTAACTTCACATGGTTTTGCTGTTAGAGAAGTGCTCAAAATTACAGAAGCTTCCACTTATTTCCACAAAATTTCCTACATGTGTTGACATTAATGTGTGGCAACCAGTTCCTACCCAGATAAGTGACAATTACACTTTATTTTACTTTATAGATATTTAATGCACAGGCAGACACTGCTGTATTTAGAAGTTTCTATTTCAGTTCATTAAAAACTTCAAAACCAATCTGTATCATGTACCAAACTGATTTAAAAAAAACTAAACCAGAAGTGACATGATATCACCTTATCAACAGGGACCAAGCCTTTATTAAAACCAAACCTCAAGTTTTATTTAATCTAATTGTTTACAACAAATTAAATTTTGAAATGAATTATATGTATATATAAAAATATATATACACACATATATATACACTGATATATATCATATATCATACTCAAAAGTGAAAAGTTAAAAGTTTTAAGGAGGAAAATAAAGATACCCACTAGGTAAGATAAGTACAAAACATAAAAATACAAAGATTTACCTCATATAAAAAGTTTAGAAATAGAAAAGAGGAAAAAGATTAGGAAAAAGGGGAAAAGGCACTGATATAAAACAGTAGTTCCAGTTCTGGGATAACAACAACAAAAAAATAGCACTGGTCTCTGCTGTGAGGGACCTTTTCTGATGAGGGAAATTGAGTTCAAACTTCAATAGGTTAGGATTAGGAATAATCTATAGATTATAAGGATGATGAAAACTAGAATTGGGATTGTGTATTGGCATAAACATCGACCATCCACTGAGTTTGCCATGACAACTTGGGATCCCTTCCTTGCTGGGACCATGTGACTGGTTCTGGTCTGAAGCACAAATGGAAATATGTCCCGTGCCAAAGCATTATGGAGCCAGTGTGTCATCCTCAGTCCCCTCTCTTCTGACCTTGAGACCTGGGAACTGTGCAGGGAGACACACACCAAGGATCAGTGAGCTTCCTCAGTGTGAACAGAGGTCTACCTATAGTGGAAAGTTGCCCATCTATAGAGGATTCAATGTAAGTGAGATAGGAAGCCTTGTTGTATAAATTCACCAGGACTTTAGGGAGCGTTTGCTATGGATACATACTGCTAAAGAAAATAAAATAATTCTGATGACATATATGGAATGAATGGGATGGTTAAAAAAGTATTGCATGGTCTCTCAAAATTCTCCCTGATACTCATGTGAAAAATATAACAGATGGAAAGAACACCCATAGGAACATAGCTTAGGACTGCAAACAAAAGCAAACACAAACACAAAACAAAAGCCAGGAAGCCTTACTTCACAGCTTTGCCACTGGTTTGGGATGCTTGGTCGAAACTTCTGGTCACAAACAACTTTCCTCATTTCCTCTATCGAGGGATCTGAGGGCACCATATCATAATAAGGCAACTGGTACTCCTCAACAATTCCTGTAAGAAATTTGCATAATAAGTATCCCTGTATAAATAATGAACAAAGATGTCCACCTAAAAATATCATTTAGGCACAAGTGATACTCTGGGAAGTAAGGTTCATTAAAGTAATGCGGTACTATAAAGACCAAGAATTCAATTAAAAACACTCAAAAGACTAGTTATGTAAAGTTATGAAATTTTACATTGTGAAAATATAAAAATCGATGTAATAGCATACACAATGTTATACAAAATTTATATAATTTTTATCATTTCCCAAAATTATATCTTTTCTACTATAAAAATTATATAAATTTTTACTTACATAAAATTCAACTTTATAATTCAAAAATAATAGCTGGGGAGCCACAGAGACGGCAGGCTGGGCGCGCTGGCAGCCTGAGGCGGGCCCTCCCGACCCACAGCCCTGCCGGCCCGGGGAGAGCAGAGAGCTCCTGCCCACGACGCGGCGGCTGAGTAGAAGAAAGCCAACCTGCTGGTTTGCTGACCTTTTGAGCCAAGAGACCTCTTCCACAAGCTTCATTAGGGCCAGATTCTCGAGCGACACTCTGAAGGTGGCGTTTTTAATCAACGGGTGGGCGCTGATGAAGCAGGCCCGTGGCAGCCAACAGTAGGAAACCTCCGGCTGCAACCGGCAGGTCCTGGTGGCCGATGCGTGCCCCTCGAGCCCGGCCTGTATGGCATCCTTTCCCACAGAGCTCTGCAGCTCCAAGTTACCATCCCCAAGCCTCCCTTGAGCCAAGCTTGGTGGTCTGCTCACGCCAGTGCCTCTGCATTCTCAAGGACCCAGCTCCAGCCTGGGGATCTGGACCAAGCCAATGAAAAAGTAATGTACTGGAAGGTGAGCCGGTCCCAGCACCCGGAAGGAAGCTCCCCCACCACCATCCCAAGCTCCTAGGGCAGAGAAAGTGAGCCACGCAGGTGCCAGAAGCACCCCCCACCCCCTTGGAAATGAGAAGACACATAAACAAGCCTCAAAAACAGACTTCTGGGTGGCACGGAACCTGACAAATCAGCCCGTTGCAGACAGGCAGGTCTGTGCATGCCCTACCAAGGTCCCAAGTCATGCGGAACATGCCGAATCAGCCCGCTGCAGAGAGGCAGGTTTGCCCACGCCCTACCGAGGTCCAGAGTGGCACAAAACATGCCGAATCAGCCCGCTGCAGACAAGCAGGTCTGTGCACGCCCTACCAAGGTCCAGAGTTGCATGGAAGATGCCGAATCACCCCACTGCAGAAAGACAGCCACCTGGTTCCACACTACAAAGATGCAGAGGACACAAGACCACCAGACCAAGGTACTGAGTCCCGCTGCTCCTGACCCAGTGGTAGGGGCTTCTGAGCCGCCGTCCCACTGCTCCTGGTCCAGAGGAAGGGGCTTCCCGGTCACCATCCCTCCCGCTGCTCCCAGCCCAGAGGAAAGGGCTTTTGAGGGGCTTCTGAGCCGCCGTCCCACTGCTCCTGGTCCAGAGGAAGGGGCTTCCCGGTCACCATCCCTCCCGCTGCTCCCAGACCAGAGGAAAGGGCTTTTGGGCCACATTCTGTCCCACTGCTCCTGGGCCAGAGAAAGGGGCTTCTGGGCCACCATCCCTCCCACCGCTCCCGGCTCAGAGGTAGGGGCTTCTGAGCCACCATTCCACTGCTCTTGGTCCAGAGGAAGGGGCTTCACAGCCACCATCCCTCCCGCTGCTGCCAGCCCACAGGAAAGGGCTTTTGGCTCACCATCCCTACTGCTGCTCCTGGCCCCTGTCCCACCTCTCCCAGCTCAGAGGAGGTAATCCGTGCAGGCACCAACAGCCCCCCGCCCCAGTTGAAATGAGAAAACACATAAATAAGTCTCAAAACCAGACTTCCAGACAACCTACAGCAACCTCAAAGGGAAATGAGATGGAACACTCTGATACTCAACCACCTGGAC
>NW_004624732.1:8209835-8227509 GCF_000247695.1 Heterocephalus glaber | reverse complement strand
CTTTTGTTGCCAGTTCAGCAAGTCCAGGTGTTATAGTATCAGAGTGTTCCATCTCATTTCCCTTTGGGGTTGCTGTAGGTGATCTGGAAGTCTGGTTTTGAGGCTTGTTTACATGTCTACTCTTTTCAACAGGGGTTGTGGGGCCTGCTGCTGGTACCTGTGCAGCTCACCTCCTCTGTGTTGGGAGCAGTCATACATTAGCCCGGAAGCCTCCTACTCTGCACTGAGAGTGGTGGCATGTCGACCCAGAAGCCTCCTCTTCTGCATGTATGCATTTCTGTAATGAACTGGGAAAAGCAGGACAATGTAGAGGAACTGAGAGGGAACTGCAAGCACATCCTCGGACAGCCTTCCAGGAGCTCAGGGGCTGAGACAGCTCAGCCTAGTCTTTAAATATTGAAAGACTATAGTAGCACATAAATATATTTGTTAGAGTTCCTCACCTGTTTATTCCAATATATTTATTCTCTGTCTGCTGTTTAGAACCTGAACATGTAGTAGCAAGCAGAGTTTCAGACCATTTATGAGGTATAAAGGCTTTGGAAGAGCTATACATTGCTGAGTGCTTTTTTCTTTTCTTTTCTTTCAATTTTTATTTTTTGTTTGTAAATTTTTGCATTACATAATGATTACATTCTTCATGGGAAGTTGGTACAAGTACATAATACATCTTAATTTTTTTTTTCATCCCCTTTCCCTCCCTAGCACCATCTCTTGATCCCCTTCCCAGCTCAAAAAAATCTACCTCCCTATTTCCTATTATCCTTTACTAGTTCTTTATTTCTATTTTGGGTGATATTTAACCATGTGATATTTAAGTCTGGGTGCTTGACTTATTTCACTTAACATTATGGTCTCAGGGTGTATCAATTTACCTACAAATGACTCAAGCTTATCCTTTTTTATGTAGAGTAGTACTCAATGGTTTGTTAGTACCACATTTTCTTTACCCATTCATCTGCTGATGGACATATAAGCCACTTCCAAAATTTAGCTATCATGATTTGTGCTACTATAAACATAAGTATGTATGTATCACTGTAATATAATGTCTTTAACTCTTTTGGAAATAGCTAAGTTAAATGGAATATCTAGTTTTAGTTTCTTAGAAATCTACATAATGATTTCCATAGTAGTTGTACTAGTTTATACTCCCACCCACAATGTCAGAGTGCTTCTTTTTCTGCCACAGCCTCACTAGCATTTGTTATTTTTTGAATTTTTTATGATAGCCATTCTTTTTGAACTAAGGTGGAGTTCCAGTGTTGTTTTAATTTGCATTTCTCTAATGGTCAGTGATCTTGAACATTTTGTCATGTATTAATCGGCTATT
This sequence comes from Heterocephalus glaber, assembly GCF_000247695.1. The sequence continues at coordinate 8,226,176 of NW_004624732.1, read as the reverse complement.
TGTACTTCTTTTGAGAAGTGTCTATTTATTTCACTTGCTCATTTTTGATTGGGTCTTTTATTTTGAGGAGTCTAATTTTTTTAAGTTCTTTATATTCTAGATATTAGTCCTCTGTTTGAGGAATAGCTGGTAACTTTTTCTTCCATTCTGTAGACTGTCTCTTCACTCTTTTGATCATTGCCTTTGCTGCACAAACACTTTTTAATTTGATACGGTGACAATAAATCAGAAAATTCAGAAGAAATATATAGATTCCTAGAAATATGAATTACCAAAACTGAACCAAGAAGATATAAAAACCCTAAATAATACAGTAACAGGAAATGAAATTAAAGCAGTATTAAAAATCTACCAAGTAGGAAAAGCCCAGGTCCTGATGGATTTACTGTCAAATTCTACAAGAACTTCAGAGAAGATCTAATGTCAGTACTCCTCAAACTATTTAATGAAATCAAAAGGGAAGGAGTACTCTCAAAATCATTACTGGATGCTAGCATTATCTTGGTTCCAAAACCAGAGAAGATCCAAAAGAGAAATACAGGCCAATCTTTTTAGTGAATACAGATGCAAAAATCCTCAATGAGATACTAGCAATCAGAATCCAACAAAAATCATTAAAAAGATCAAACATCATGATCAAGTATGCTTCAACCCAGTGATGCAAGGATGGTTTAAGATACACAAATCAATAATAGTTTTTTATCCATCCAAAAATGCATTCTCTGGTGACCATTAAAAATAATACATCATTATCTCTTCCACTATTCTTCTTCACTGGACTCTGCAGCCAAATGGTTTCTATTTGGCCAAGAATGCCAACTCTCCTATTTTACAGTCATCATGCCCACTGATTTCTCAATGACTCAGAAAAGACTTCTTCTTTTCTTGGGGCCAGCATTTTTTCATTTGGTCCAGAGCTTTCTATGCATATATCATGAACTTTTGTTTTTCTCAGTCAATCATAGGTCTTAATACGCTACCAAAGTAAGTCATCTTACCTCTTGGTTCCCACTTTAGGATTCTGAGGTATATCTATAGTGTTCAGAATGGAATCATGTTTCACAGCCAATCCTAAATCTGCTATGGCACAAGTTTCACATTTTTTCACTAAGATATTCTTTGATTTTATGTCTCGATGAGCAATAGCAGGTTTACCTATGAAGCATTAAAAAAAGCATATTCATCTTTTTCTTTACCAAAGACTGAATCTGAAGATTTAACTCAAATGTTACTTAGACCACCCACTCTGCGTTCCAAGTCATTCTCCAATAAAGCATCCCATTTTGATGTTTTCAGAGCTCATATTACTATCTATATTATCTGGCTTATTCATGTGTATGCTTAACCATCTGTTTCAACCAAACTGTTAGCTGAATGAGGGCAGTGATTTTGTCTTGTTCATCACCAGCCTCCAATGTTTAGAACACTAAGTGACATTTATAGGCACTAATAAATATTTTTTGAACAAATTGTGGATGAATCACCATGACTATGTACTCATAGAACATGGAAAATATTTTCTTACAAAACAAGTTTCAAATTTTTACTATCCTAGATTGGGGGAACCTAGAGACTATTTTCTAATGATTTATCTATCTAATGGCCCCTTTTCTTCAGTTCAACTAAAACATGTTGGAACAGATTGAATGAAGACTAGATATGAAAATCGAGACATTAAGCCAAAGTTAGAGATTTGCAAATATCTAAAATAAAAGTTATTTTCACTAGATAGGTTTTTGCATTAGAAAACAATGACACTTTAAAAAGCTGTTATCTATGTTAACTTTTACCTTCTAATACTTTAAGCAACTATTTTTAATCTCTTAATTTTAATATAAATATTAACATTACCTATATTTTTAAAAAAACTTTCAGGGTTCTCAATTTTTGAACATATAAATGGATCATGAGTTACAATTTGAGACCCACTACCTTGTTTATGATTTTCTAGAGTCAATTCTCTATTAAATAAGTAAATTTAAAAAACAGTATTATAGGGCTTCAGATACATAATGTGCAAATGTTTTTTATGGTCACATTATCCTTCCCAATTATTTTTTAGTTACAGAATTTAGTTACAGTTTTTAGTTATAGAACTAAGAATATAGGCTAAATGTCAAAGATGGAACAACTAGGAAAAAACATATTACGAATAATATACAAAAGGATAAGTACTATGTGAAAGCTGGCTGTATCATAAAACCTTCAGCTTTATAAAGTACTTTTATTGTTTCTTTATATTTGATCATTGTAAAGAACTGAAATGCAAATGAGTAATTGCTATCTTTGCATTCATCAAGAAAAACAAATTGAAGTACATACCTTGTGTACCAACAATCTCCATATGCAGGTGTGCCAGACCACTAGCTATTGAAAGTGCTAGTTTGATCATTCCAGCTGCTGTGACTATGTTTCTATTCAGATAGTCATATAGGGAGCCTTGTTCATGATACTCAGATACGAGCCAAAGCTGAGTCCAAGTTCCATTGTCTAACAGGAAAACATACCTTATTACTGAAAATATATATTGAAAAAGAAGCCAAAAGCTTTTAATAATGTCAATATTTAATCTGTGTTGTTAACAAAGCAAAGTTATTTCCTTCAGTAGGGGCACTTACAGACTTAGTAAAGTAAAAAAATTTTCAGAAAATTACAGAAGAAGTTGATATTTTAGACCGCACTGTAGAAATAAGAAGTTGTGAGGCTGTGATTCTAACAACTAGAAAACTTCTTTCTTATTCCCTCTAATCAATGCCTGCTGGCAATGAACACATTATATGAGACACTACTGAGAAACACGTTCAGGCTGCATGTTGTATTATAAATTACTCTAAGCTTTTAAGAAAGATCATACATACAACTACCAGAAATACAACAAATTTAGACAAAGTATTATTGTTATCATAAAGGTCCTAACACTCTAAGAATATTATTTATCTTTCAAAATATGAAGTTAATGATTTCCTCAGAGGCTTATATAAAAAGCTAAATACAATTGGTAGGTATTTTTGAATAATTTACTTCATTTATCCAAAAGTGAATCCAGAACATTTTTTTAAAATTAGCAGAATAGAATGTTGCATAATGTTTTGTTAGGTATTAATCTAAAAAAGTTGCCTACAATAACCTGGAGAATCCTGACTAGTTTTGATATTCCAAGAAAGAAATCTATAATGAACACTTGACAGACTCTGCTGCCAGATGCTTTATGTACAGAAGTTGCTTGTTGTCCAAATATTTAATTTCCAAACCTAGGTAGTGATAAAATTTCCTAGGAATACAGGTTGGTACTACATGATAAAATTCACTTTTTTAATTGGTCCTATACACAACTACCCTCACTCACACTCTCTTCCTGTTCACATCAGTGGGTATCTTTGCCCTCTACCACTAATGCCTTTGTCAGACAACTGACTAAAATGTAAAGCTGTAAATGTTGCAAAAGTATAGGAATTCATGGAGATGCAAGTGAGATTAGAGGCCATTTGGTATTATGCACAGAGTGATGACAAGAAATAATATGACAGAGGTAGAAGAGAAAACCAAGGATGATCTCTTTTTTGCATATTATTCTATAATGCAATAAACATCATTTTGAATTATCCCAGAAACATGAATCATATAGCTACATTCACCAAATTGGCTGTATTGCTAATTAATCTAACCAGTATGTAGCTTGGCTCAAGATTAGGAGGGGGGAAATAAAGTTCTTCATAGCTGAATGAAAATGTCTCATTTTTCAGAAGCTTGAGAATAATTTTTAATTTGGAAATTATATTTTTTATCTCATGTGGGCTTTAATCTATTTTACCCTAGCAAATCAGAAATGACAAATCATCAGCAAGCATAATTATGGCCAAAATTTACAATACTGAACCTCTCTCTTTAGCTGAATAGTCAGTAATGAATACTTTCATATTAATATGGATCTAAATAACCATAGTTTTTTAATTTTCACAGGCAAAGGTAGATATCTGACATCCACAAATAATTTGTTTTATCCCTTATTTTGGATGAGGTTATAGCTGTGCAAAGTTTTTCATGGGTACTACTGAATAGAGTTATAATTTTAAAAATGATGGGATCAAGTTTTGTTCACTCTTGTTCCTCATTTGCATTCACTTAAATGAATAAAAGCTTTGAAAGGAAATGAGAGAGCTCATAGTAAATCCATAGACTTTATATCCAGTCCTTGATTACTCAAACATATATACAATATTCTAGGAGTACTAATTTTTAAGCACTAGAAATCTGATGCTTTGTTTTGTTAAAGTGAACTAAAAAAAAAAAACACTGGTTTTTCACTTATTAATGTTAAACTTCACAATGTAAATCACGTTCAAAGTAACACTGGTAGAAAACGTTACTGAAATTGTTTTGCTTACTATAATTCTACTGTAATCTACAGATAACATGCATTGAAAACTTGAGTCTGGAGGACAAAGCCTGTTACATAGATAAAAAAATCCAGTCCTAGCAAAAGTGACTATTCAGCTAGCATTCATTAATATGTCTATACATGCTATTAAAATACTGAAATATTTGCATCCCAGTTGTTGTGTAGCTGCTACTCAAAACTCATAATCACATTCCCTTGTCCTGGGACAACAGAGTGCTCCTGCCTTCTAGTATGTCTCTAGATCATCCCACAACCCAGCAGCAACTAAGTAAATGAATTTAGCAAGGCAGGGATTTCTAGCACTGGGCTCCAGTTGGGGCTTCTGCATTAGTTGGTTGTGTCCTACCCACAGCAGCTATCAAACATTTTAAACATCAGGCTGGCTATTGTATCATCATGTCATTCATGTGTCCTGCTTTATTGTATGATTATGTATATTTATTTGTGGAAAATAAGGATTTTCTGTCCTCAATAAAGAAATTATTTTATGTAGTTTTTGTTAAAACAAAGAGATTATTTATTCTCATCGGTAAGAGATGCAATGCTTTGCTTATTAAGCCCAATTTGATGTAAATACCTTTGTTGTCAGCAGCAATGAAACCAAGGATATTTTCATGTCGAAGCATAACCGTCTGATAAATTTCTGCTTCACGAAACCAAGATCTTTCATCTCTGGAGGAGAATATTTTTACAGCCACGTCTTCCCCACACCATCTTCCATGCCACACCTCACCAAATCTACCTTTTCCTACTATTTCTTGAAGTACAATTGTCCTTGCAATTGTTCTCTGAACCAGCAGAGGCAGACCTAACCAGAGAAAAGGTGGAATTAAAAGTAAATGTCAGAAAAGAACTGTCATGATGACCATTCCTCACACATAAAAAAAAAAAAAATTAAACATTTTAACAATTTTATCAATTTTGAAGAAATAAGCACCATTATAGCAAAATTCACTGTCAAATCAGGCCAAGGAAAAATATTCTAAGTTATGAACATGAATTTCCATTCTATTTACGAAAATTTTCTGAAGATACTCTGCTGCTGTATTTATCAGATTTCAAAGAATTGTAAATTTCCCTGAATTTTTCATCATTGGTAGACATATTAATAAATATACAAAGGAAAAAAATATCTTGTCAACATCTAAAATAAAATGTATGGTTCCTGATACAACTGGGAAGGCAAAAGAATTCTTTCTGAGTTTTTTCAAACCAAATTAAAATTTAAAAGTAAAAAATCAAAAATGATGGAGTCAGGTAATGATGTTACCCTAAAAACATATTTTCTATGGAATAAAAAAATCAATAAAACATATTCCAAGTTTATGTATAACAATTATAGTCTTTGAGTCAATAAGTCTACCTCTAGGAGTCTATGCTAAAGATTTAATTCAAAATGTAGAAAAGATGTCAAAATACTGAATATATTTTATTATTTATAAGAAACAATAAGTAAAAGTGTCAAGTGATGAAAAACTGTGGAATCTTACAAACACAAATTAAAAAGTCCTAGGTGTATATTTTAGCTATGTCATCTGATAACCATAAGCAAATTATTTCACCTCTCTGAACTTTAAATTCCTTCTCTGAAAAGGAGAGGATATTGAAATTTCCTATCTCGTGAGGATAACATAAGAATTAATAAGCATGTTAAGCACATAGCATATCCTCTGACATTATATGTTTAATATTGGTTAGCCCTCTAATATTATATTAACCTTACCATGGATTACTTAGAGCTAATAATAATTATTCTGCTTATAAAGAGGTATTCTTAATGATATGGGAAGTTAGTTTTGCTATAGTATTAAATGAAAAAAACCTCATAAAAATTGTATCCATACAAATAAGTACAAATAAGTGTATCTAGCTTCTCAAAATGCACAGAGAGAGACTGAAGAGGAAATATCCTAAATACTATGGCAGTTATTTCTATTTGGTGGAATCCTAGTGAATTGTGATATTCTTCTTTATAATATTCTATATTTTCATAATCTCCACAATGTGTATTATTAGTCTTATAAATAAAGAGGCTCTGAGATAAATCATTCTAGAAAGTCAGTGTAGTTATTGTCACTGTACTTACATGAATAGCGACAGCTCTGCATCTCCTGGGGGCCTTGGCCCCTGCTCCAAATATGAGCCACTTTATTTAGATGTTTTCACCTTTCATGAGAGCCACCCACTGTCACTAAATAGGCACAGATTAGAAATTCGACGTGTGGGGTCTCAATGATTAGTCACAAAGCCCTAAATCAGAGGTTCTTTTGAAATCATCTGGTTCACCTGAGTATGTGTTGTTCAAACTGACTCCCTGGAAAACCATGTTACCACATCATGGACTCTCGGAGCTCCTTACTTAGCCAAAATCTCAAGTGTTACCAATGTGAATAATAAGACTCTTTCTCCATTTTTGAAAGGACTAAGAGTCCTTTCTCCAGCCAATGAGAGGAAATTAGTTGAATTTGGAATGTTTGACATCTATCCTTGTATATACTTCTTTAAACTTTTTAATTACTATAGGTAGTTCATTTCTAAAGAAAAATAAAATTTATGTAAGATAGAAAAAATAAGTAATCATCTGGTTCAGACTTATCATTTAAAGATGAGAAAACTGGGGCCCAACAGCTATCAAAGCCTTGTCCAGGACTATGGTGCTGCCAGGAGACCAGCCCAGAACCAAAACACTCTTGCTCGAACTCTGCTCTCTCACCCTTCAGTGGATGTGACTATAACCCTCCCCTTTAGAAAGACCTCCCATCAAATACTAAGGACTATTTTTGTAGGATATGGTCAATTTTCCTATTTGACCACCTATTAAGAGTGAAAATAACAATTATTAGGCCAAATTTCAATGACAGACTCTCCTTCCCCTATATCCACTCACAGACACTGAAATATACATCACTACCAACAACACAATGACAAATGGATAGAAAATGGATAAATTAGTGTTCTCAAATTGCAATTGCTCAAACAAATGGTCAATGGTATAGATGAGAGACACTGAGAGACAATAAAGCTAAGAAACTCAGAAAAGCATTTAAGTTCAGATGGTAAAAAAAAAAAACGTTGCTTTAGTATCTTTCAACAAAACCACCAAAAATGAATCTGAGTAGTTCTTGTGTTATAAATCTAGACACTTCAATTGAAGATACACAGACTTCATTTTAATCTTTTCACCAAGGCATCACAGAAGCCAATGCCTGTCTCTTGTTACCATCCATCAGAATTGTTTACCAGGAGAGAAAGAACCAAGCTACCAAGTCTCATAGATGTACCCTGAGGCACAATCTACACCCAAAGACACATGAATAAAACATGTTTTTTCTCTCAACGGGCACTATATCTCTTTGAAACATGTCCCTGACCAGGTCAGGGATAAGCTTCAAAATTTTTGTTTCTCAACATCTCACAAGGCAGCCTCACATCTAAGGTCACTAACCAATTATGAAGAGCAGTATGGAAGCAGAAGCATCCAGGTTCCTCCCCTCCTGTGAGCTTTTCACTGAGATAAACCCATTCTCTCAGTATCAAAGGCAGAGACACCTTAAGCTACATTTTAGCCAGTGGTCACTGTCAGGCATATGCCATCAGCTTTTGCAAAAAAGAAAAAAAATGTCTAAAACACATTTATTTTATTTTTCATTTTTTATTAGCACATGTTTGCAGCACATTTATCTTGGGGAGTTGGTACATGTACATAACACATTTCAATTTTTTCGTCCCCTGTCCCTCTCTTAGCTCCCCTCTCCCTCCAACTCTCTGTCCCCTTTGCATTTGCAAAAGCTTGGTTTCTGTTTTTTCCCCTTCAATTCTTTTCTTTCCCTCCCTTCCCTGCTCTGTCTCTTGTTCCCCATTCCATTTGAAATTATTTTGCTATGTTTAAGTCAAACACACAGGCTTAAATATTGCATGGTTTCTCCTACATGAGAATACCTAAAATATATTTAAATCACTCTTTAAAGAAATAATTTATACTTGTACATGTTTATTTATTCCTATATAAGATCTTTAGGATAATCTATAGAATCTAGACATTAATAAATTCAAATTCAGGTTTAAAGATACACAAAATATTAAAAAAACTTTAACGTGAATTTTTAAATTTTATACCCTACCTCATGACTACCTTCTTACTAAGTACATATGCAATATTTAGTTTTTAAATCTGTATTATTTTTATTTGAAAGGGAAACAATTTCCTGAATATGTTTAAAGAGTAGCTCCAAAATGCACATTCCTATCTAACTTCTTCAGATAAACTAGAATGTTTTAGTGGGGATTAAATCAATGGTTATTGACCTTTATAAACTAAGTATAAAAGTTTTCAGGAAATTAAATACAAATCAGAGTTTTCTCTGTCACTAGAATGTTGTCAGTGCTCAGAAAATTAGGGCACAGTGAACTGCAAAATATAATAATGAAAGAATGAAAGAGTATTGAATCCTAACAAGTATTACTTTTAAAGAAAGATTGCTAGCCTTCTATCCAATAGTTTAATTGGGATTCCAGTTTTATAAACTTTGCAATTTCAAGATTTTCTTTCTAGATTTCCGCTTTTGAAAACAGACTACCTAATTAGGTATTAGATGTTAGCTAGGCAAAGGAAGGTAATCTAGCCCCCATGAGCAGTCCAATATCCTGACTCTCTGGCCTCCATGATCATCATCCTTTCTTTTGATGAATCCAAACTGCTTTGTCTTAAATGCAGATGTTCATAGTAATGTGATCACCACTCTGTCACCTGCCTCTTTCTGTTCTCTGCCTGGCTGGAAGCTCCTAAAGGCATTGGCAGGAGAGTTCCTCAAAATTTGTTTGGTTAATAATATTAATGATCTTTCCAAAGCAAGAAAGTATGCAGGGTGCTGCTGTACTGGCTCTTCTGGACTTTTACCCTTGAGCATATTTCTGCAAAGCCAAGGGTTGGCAGGATTTCTGGATATAAAGAGAGAAGGGAATGGCTTACCATTTTAGAGAGTTTGTTATTTCTGTCACTGTCAAATTTTTAGTACTGCAAGAGAGGCTCATTTAGGCCAAAATACAGCCTGGCCTTCTGAATTGCTTTACCAGGGGTTCTACCATCCACCAAAGAAGAAGGGAGTTATCATATAATCTTAAGCAGCAAAAGCCAGTGCAGGAGTGCTAAGCTGCTTTCTCAAATCTTCTTACTGTGCTTTCAGGCCTTGCTGTCAATTCCAGGTCAGCTCCCTGTTATAACCACAAACATGCCCAAGGGTACCTATAGATCCTGATGACCTTTGTAACCATAAATGAGAGCACTCCCAAGCACTACTCTGCACATTTAATGTCTTTCCCCCAGAACTCACTGTCTTCAATACATTAACTCTCTTTTGTGCCCATAAAATAATAACAAAAAAAACCTGTGATCATTACTAACTATATGGGGGGGCAGGGCTGATTTCTTGCTTCAAAAATAAAAATAAATTTTGTGGGAATATAAAACTGAGAACCTGAACACAAAAGCTATAAAAGCCAAATGAGAAGACTTGTAGATCATAATAGTTTTTTTTCTCTCCATGTAATCCTAAATGAAATTTCTATACCAGAGCTTACTATGTACCTTACCAAGCATTTTAAATGATGAAATTCATAATATATAGGCACCGTTTTGTTAACAAACATTTTTGTTTATTTTTAAATGAGTTTTCTCATTTGGACAATGAACACATACCAGAGCCAGAGCCAGAGGCGGTTACATCATAAATCAGATCTTTAAGGGTTTTTCCAGCATTTACCAGGTTGCATTCAGAGAGTGGTTCCTCAATGTTGTGCCTCTTTGGCCTTCGGTAGGTGCACTGTCGGCTTTGGCATGTCCACACTGTCAGCATGGCAACTATGGACAAGAGGCAGACAGGCACAGTGATGACAATGGTCAGCTCCAGGGATCTGAGTTTGGGGCTATCTGGTGAGGCTGCAGTCAAAAAGAAAAGAAAGGAAAAACCATAATTCAATCCATCTTAATTATTTTAGAGACCAAAAAGGCAATCACCAAGATTTCACAACTAGAATATCCAGCTACATAGTATGCCCTAGCTCATTAGCAAAGATGCTGAGATATAATAAGCAAAGATGGGGAGAGTTGAGAATAGTTTTCAGTGAGGAATGTTTATGTTGGTAAAGATGGGAGACATAATTAGGATCATGAAAAAACACTAACATATAAAATATTTGTGTAAGCCTTCAAAGTATTAGACACTTTTACTTATCTTGTTTTCTCACTGCTTATTCAGCAGCCCATCTTAGACCAACACATTCATTCATTCATTCATGCCACAAGTAATTATTGGGCTCTTGCAATGTGAGGCACTATCTCAGGTACTGGAGAAGCAATGGTGAGATAAGTACTTTGAGGACATATGTTCTCATACACACAGTGGAGCAGACAGACATGTAACACAAAGGTAAAGACAATAAGGGCAACAGAGATGAAGGAGGAGTGGCAGCAAGAAGCCACTTGAGATTTAGTGGTCACAAAGGGCACTGTGGAGGCAGAGATGCAATAAAACAAAGTAGCAACCACTGCATTGCTGCCACTGTGATTCAGGGGAGGAGAAAGCACACTAGTGGTGTCAAGGTGGTCCATCTCATCTCTCCCCAAACACCCACAGGTCTGTGCCTGCAGGATATCCTGCCCATCTCCTGCCACTCAGATGCAGTACATGGGAACTGTCCCACTGCCCAAGCTCACAAGCTAGATAGTGAATCTGGGAGGTGCAAGGAATTTGGGGCAGATGGAGGGCTGGGGAGGAGCAACATAGCTAGCTAGAGTGCTTTGCGCTCACCCAGAGTGACACAGAAAGAACAGACAAATGCAGCTTCAGGGTTTATGGTGGAAGCACAAGGGCTGAGATCAAGAAGGCCCTTTGGAAATCAGAGGAAGGCTGGGAACTTGAGCAGCCACACTGCACCCACCCGCCTCTGACACAATTGAAGGTATGGAATCCTAGGACAGAGGGAAATCCTCAGCTAGCCACACCTACAGGAGCAGGATGGACCGCAAGCAGAGGCCACCTGCAGAAGGAAGTAGAACAGGCTTGGTGCCCATCAAGCTCATTCACTCCATGGCAGACAAAAGAGCAAGCTACAACAGAGGGACCAGCTCCAGCGCTAGTGGACACAGCCAACCTCCTGGACTCACCCGCAGAGGACTGAAACTCAGCCCCCAGCTGCTCCAAGTCAAAGTTTTCCATTTGTGAATATAGGGGGGAAGGCACACTCATCAAATCATGAATGTGGTGCAACTAGGACCTGCTCAGCCATAAAGAAAGATAAATTTGAGAGGGCTCTCGTTTTGTGTTTGTGTGTGTGTGGTTGTTTTTCTATCTCTCTTTTTTCTTATTTCATCTGGTAGATAGAAGGTATTTGTATATATGAAAAGGAGAATAAGAATTAATTAAAGCTTTAGGTGGTAAAACTCTTGAAGACATAGGCAAGGACTTTCTGAACAGGACCCCAATTGCACAAGAAATAACATAATTAACAAAAGGAAATAGAGCAAATTGAAAAGCTTTGGCACAGCAAAGCAAACAGCCTAGTAAAGGGACAACCTACAGAATGAAAAAAAATTTTTTCAGCTATTCTTCAGACAGAGGACTAACATTTAGAATATATAAAGAAATTAGAGCTAGGCATGGGATCCAGCACTTGGGAGTCTGAGGCAGAAGGGTCACCATGAGTTCAAGGCCAGCCTGAACTACATAGTGAGCCCACGCCCAGCCTGAACTACAAAGTGAGACTCTGTCTCAAAAAAAAAAGGAAGAAAGAATTAGAAAATTAGGCAGATGCCAGCAGCTGCCGCCCATGCTGGACCACACTGCTCAGCAGAGGTGTCAGGAGGGAAATAAAGACCACAGTTATGAGCCCCAGAAGATAGAGCAGAAGTGAACAACAGAGAGGGCTACTCTGAGGCTCCTCAATGAAAATTGAAGCCCACTGGGAAAGTGAAGAAAATCTCTTCAATTAAAGCACATTGGACCACCATAGTTGGTAAGTTGGTGAGATCAGCACCTCCCATAGAAACCCAGACTCACTTAGAGGGAGGGCAGCTGGAACCTGCAGTAGAACCTTGCAGAGTTTAATCCTGAAGGAAGTCAGCCACCTCAACTTGGACCTGCAGCCAGAAATCAGCCTGAATCTCAGTAGACTACAGCTGGCTTGCTGAGACTAATCAACTTGGATCTGCACACTACTGCACATTGTCTACCAGGACAGCAGAGACATACCCTGAGGGATAACTTTTTTTGTTTTGTATATATATTTTTTTTTTCTTTTCTTTTCTTTTCTCTCTCTCTCTCCCTCCTGGCTCTATATTTCTCTCCTTCTTTGTTCCTGTTCCTGTCCCATTTTGAATTGTTTCTCTCTCTATATCCTCTTGACTGTCATTGTTATAGGAAGGTGAATACAATTTCTAGCTTCCCTATTGTTGTCAATTTGTTCTGTAATTGTCTCTGTTCTTTTGCTGTCTTTTCCTCCTGTCTTCAACAGATTCCACAATTTGCCGGATCTTCCCGTGTCCTCACCTCTAACCTTTCCCTCTCCCTCTATCTCTCTATCCCTCCCTCTCCACCCCCTTCTAAATCCTTACCCCAAAGGGAAAATTTGCCATATTGAAAGATTTACTTACTACAAAGGTATTTTGGATTGGCCCTAGATTTTGATCTACCTCATGTGGTTAAAGGGGATAGATTAACTGCTACCACAAATTGTCATTTTCTAAGCTGTGTTTGATGTTATTGTTGATACTCATTGTGTCAATTGGGCTAAGGTGCCATGATTGATCTAATTAGTCATCCTCTTTGGTATACTGAAAATGAGATTGCCTAAGAGTCATTAGAGACTCAAAGCCTAAAAAGTCCAGCTATACCTGGAAGATATCTCTGAGAAGCAGTCACTCCATAGGGGCTCTAAACACCAGTAATAAAGATATTCAAAATAGGAAATATTGGAGTATCAGCCCAGGAATTAAAGCAAAAAACAGCACTGACAACAGAATTAAAAATGAGAAAACACCTTTGCAGGACACAAACACAGACTTCCAGCTTACCAAAAGCAAATTCTGGGGAAAATGAGGTGGAAAAATATGTTAATCAACCACCCGGACACCCTGAACTGCTAGCACAGGAAGTAACAAAACAGATGAATGAGGCTCTAGAAAAATACAAAACAAATAATTTCACACATAATTACAGAGATGGTGAGCAGAATGAAAGACATGATTAGAGACTCTAGAACAGAAACAGATAAAAAAATAGATGAGCTCAGGACAATGCTGGAAGCCATGAATGCCCAGCATAAGAAAGAAATGGAAATCATGAATGCCCAACATAGGAAAGAAATGGAATCCATGAAACAGATTCAAACAGATATACAGGAGATTAAAAAACTCCATTGAAAATATTCACAGCAGATTGAGCAAATGTGAAGATAGAATATCAGATATAGAAGACAGGATTCAAATTAGTGACCATGAAAACAGAGGTTTCTTAAAAATAGTAAGGGACCACAAGAAATCAATCCAGCAGCTGCTAGATGATGCAAAGTAGAAAAACATAAGACAGATAGGAGTCCATGAAAAAGCAGGAGAAAGTACAAATGACATTTAAAAAAAAACTGTTCACAGAAGTAATAGTAGAAAACTTCCCAGACAGAGGTAGAGAATTGGACATACAGATAAGTGAGGCATATAGAACTCCAACTAGCCATGATCAAAAAAATCTACACCTAGACATATACTAGTCAAGATCCCAGAAATCCAATAGAAGAACAAAATCCGACAAAGCAGTTAAAGAAATCACCTACAAAGGGAAGGCCATCAGAATCACAGCAGATTTCTCAACACAAACCTTCAAGTCATGGAGAGCCTGGAGTGTAGTATTTCAAGCCCTAAAAGAAAATAACTTCCAACCTAGACTGCAAAATTATCTTTCAAAATTGATGGGGAAATTAGATACTTCCGTGACAAAGAACAACTGAGAAACTTCAGGAATACCAAACTAGCACTCCAAACAATTCTAAACAATATCCTAGAAAAAGACAATGAAGATCACAACTCCATAAGGTGCAACAGAATGAAGCCATCAGGCAAGGCAAGAAACTAAAGGGAAAGGGGGGAAAACAAAAAATAAAAGATTCAACAACAATAAAACATCATGACAAGGATGAGTCAATATTTATCAATTATACCATCAATGCTAATGGCCTCAATTCACCAATCAAAAGAAATAGACTGGCAGAATGGATTAAGAAGTAAAATCCAACAATATGCTGTATACAAGAAACACACCTAAATCAAAAAGAAATTCATAGACTGAAAGTAAAAGGATGGAAAACAGTTCCCCATGTCATAGGAACCTGGAAAAAAGCAGGGATAGCAATCTTATTTGCAGAAAAAGTAGATTTGAAACCAAAACTAATTAAGAGAGACAAAGATGGTCACTACACCCTTGTGAAGGGAAGAGTCCAAGAGGAAGAGATGACAATCATAAATAAATATGCACCAAAGACAAATGCTCCCAACTACACAAAACAAATATTAATAGACATGAAAAACCAAACAAGCACCAATATAACTGTAGTGGGGGACCTCAATACCCCACTATCACAAATAGACAGATCATCTAGACAAAAAGTCAATAACAAAATTCTAGAACTGAACCAAGCTTTTGAACTAATGGACTTAATAGATGTCTACAGAGTGTTCCACCCCACAAAATCAAAATATACATTCTTTTCGGCTGCACATGGGTCATTCCCCAAAATACACCACATGCTAGCTCATAGGACAGGTTTAAGTAAATGCAAAAGACTTGAAGTTACCCCCTGTGTATTATCAGACAATAATACAATAAAATTGGAGATCAACAGCACAAGAAACCGCAAAACCCCCACAAACACATGGAAATTGAATAACACTCTCTTAAACAACCAATGAATCACAGAGGAAATTAAAGAAGAAATTAAACAGTTTCTATGAGTAAATGATAATACCAGTACAACATACAGGAAGATATGGGACACAATGAAAGTAGTTCTATGAGGGAGATCCATAGCAGTGAATGCCCATATTAGGAAACAGAGAGAGCCCAAATAAACAACCTAATGCTGAACCTCAAGCTCCTAGAAAAAGAAGAGCATGATAAATCCAAAGCTCATGAAAGAGAGGAAATTATAAAGATCAGAGCAGAAGTCAATGCAATGGAGACTGAGAAGGATATAAAAAAATCATTGAATCAAAAAGTTTGTTTTTTGAAAGAATAAATAAAATCGATAAACCGTTAGCCAACCTTATCAAAAAAAGGAAAGGAAAGGCTCAAATCCATGCAATTAAGAATGAAGAAAGTGAAGTCACAACATATCCAGCAGAAATCCAGAGGATCATCAATACCTACTTCGAGAACCTGTACTCTAATAAAATGGAAGACATGAAAGAAATGGACAGATTCCTAGGTACATATGAATTGCCAAAGTTAAACAAAGAAGATATAAAAATTCTAAACACTCCAGTTACAATCAGTGAAATTGAAAACGTAATTAAAAATTTACCAACAAAGAAAAGCCCAGGTCCTGATGGGTTCACTGCTGAATTCTACAACACATTTAGAGAGGAACAACTGCCACTACTGTTTAAACTCTTCAATGAAATTGAAATGAAAACAATACTTTCATACTCTTTCCTGGAAGCAAGTGTTGCTTTGATTCCAAAACCAGGGAAAGACCCAACCAAAAAAGAGAACTATAGGCCAATCTCCTTAATGAACATAGATGCAAAAATCCTCAACAAGATACTGGCAAACAGAATACAGAGGGTAATCAAGAAGATCATACACCCCAACGAAGTCAGATTTATCCCAGGGATGCAAGGATGGTTCAACATACATAAATAAATAAATGTAATGCACTATATTAACAGAGCCAAGGAC
>NW_004624732.1:8179673-8191634 GCF_000247695.1 Heterocephalus glaber | reverse complement strand
AAGAACCAAGAGACTCATGTAAAGGTACAAGATCCCAATGATGAATGTAACTGTATTTTATACCTAAAATGTACCAATAAAGTTAATGGGGAATAAATAAATAAATAAATAAATAAATAAATAAAAGAAAAAAACCCAAGATATTCAGTTTCTGATGAAACAGTCCAATATAAGAGAAGTTGTAACTGCACTTGACCAGAACATGAAGTTGAAGGGTCTAAGGAGCTAGTCACGAGCACTGGTTTTATGTGACACTCTCATGTAATTTTGTACTCATTGACTGTAAGCGGACAACCCAACCCACTCTCTTACCTCCTGCTTGTCCTAGCCTACCAATTCTTCACACTGACCACTCTAAGATTTGCCAGGAACAATCCAGTTACAAGTTAATTTGGTTAGATTTCTCCCACCGGCTCCACAGCAAGGGGTAGCAAATAGTTTTCTCCTGCACAGCACACTAACAATAACCATGTCAAACGTGTTGGGCTCAACATGAACTGTGCATGTGAAACAAGGGCAGAAGACTTTCTAAGGTAGGGAGGGATTCCACTGAGCCATAGCAGGGACAGGAGTAATAGCACATCCAATTGGCTGTGGTGATGACAGCCCATTCCACTGTGTGGTGGTCAATGTGTAAACAGCTATTTACATACACTGTCTTCATCTGTCTTGGTGTTGTCATTTTACAGCATGCAGGGTGAATCACACAGAGAGGTATTTCTTGCACAGTTTCACTTTGTGCTTGCTGCTGGTTTTCTCTGAGTATATGAGAAACACCCAAAGGCTGTAAATATTTTAGCCTTTAGAATCTGAATTTAAGAATGATGCGTTTGTGTGGGGGTCGTTTGCTTGTTTCTTTGTTTCTTTGTTTCTTTGTTTTTTGACACAGGGTCTTGCTATGTAGTTCGGGTTAGCCTTGAACTCATGGCTATCCTCCTGCCTCAGCCTCCCTCCTGCTGGGATTAGAGGCATGTGCCACCATGCCCAGAAATGTGTGTGTTTTATGGACATAAGACTATTGGATTGAAGAATATAATCATTGAAACAAGGGGTATGAAGAAGTTTCACTCAAGAAGAGGTGAAATTAATAAAATGTTGGTAGGAGAATTTAAATGGATTTCACAATTAATTTTCTTTAATTTCAAGGCAGTAGAAATTATAGTCATTTTATCTCTGTCATTAAACACATTATTCTCAAATGATATGTTTGTAAATAAATTAGATAGTAATAACTTGAGGAATATTGGGGTTTTCCCCTAAATCAGCCCTTTGTGTGGGAAAAATGAAAGTTCCTTCAGAGTAGTATTCACGTCTCATACCTCTGTGTCCCCAGCTCACAGCAGAGAGCCATGTGCAATGAAAGTACTTGAAATACTGACAACAAGGAGAAAGTCAAACTTCTCTGCTCTATAGTCTATGCCACTGTAACTTCTCCCACAGTTAATATATTCACACAAAGCAGCTGCTCACCTGGAAAAGACTGATGTGGTATAATCACACTTTGACCTACCTCTATGTCCTCCATAGTATAATCACCCAAATATATCTGAGTAAAAACACAATAGTATTTACATGACTGAGAGAGGAGAATCTTATATAAGGTAAAATATTCAG
Organism: Heterocephalus glaber; assembly: GCF_000247695.1. The sequence goes on along the minus strand of NW_004624732.1, from coordinate 8,190,020 downwards.
TTAGATACAAATTTTATTTTCAGTTTCCTATTGCATCTCTATAAAATTTTTCATAATTTAAATCAGTGTACTTATTTCTGGAAACAAGAAATGCTTCCTACATTAAATTTTTACAACACAAGTTTGATTTCTTTGAATGCTTAGATTTCAGAGCAGTTTTGAAAAAGTCAGAGCATCTTTCACTTTGTGGGGTAAAAAGTCTGTCTGGCACACCTGCCAGGTGTTCACTGAATCTCAGAGTGCCAGCTATAAATGGATTTGTTCATGTGATGACAGAACATTTCCACAAGGGGTCTCATGAGTATCTCTCAGCATGCACATGTCACCTGGTCCTCATGACAGCGGTTTGTCTCAAGTAGAAAAGCATAAGAACTTTAAAAAACAATGGATACTTTTAAAAATGGAATGAAGACAGTAAGACTTAAACCTCCAAAAGAATAACTCTCACTTCCTGAGTCTTCATTTTTTTAAATTATATCATGATTTAAAATGACTGATTTTTGACAAATTTCACTCTATTTTGGCAGTTTATCTTCTTCAGATGGAAATCTTTGTTTCAATTTAAAGTCTCATGCAGACATTTACCTTGCATTAGACATTATTAGGCATAGTATACCTAACATAAATTATATAAATAATCAACCTTTTTTCCCATACACACTTGGGAACAGATCAAGAAAGTAATGACTATACTAAAATCAACAAAAATCCATATTTTAACATTGTGCCTCTATTTTCTTTACTAAAATTAATTACTTAATTTAGTAAAAATATACTAGTGTTACTAAAATGGTGTTTTGAAACCTGGAAGGGAAAATCAGAAATTATTACTATACTTAGCCTTTCAAGTATTGTGTGTTTTTGATAGCAAAATGAGAACAAAGATAACTGAAACTTAAAGATTTTGTTGAACAGTCTATTTCCATATGAAGGGTTGTAATTAGCATAAATATTCAAAATAGATTCTATAGCCTAGGCAGGTAATGGCGAACCTTTTAGAGCTTTCAATGATACAAACACCCCAGTGCAGCACATGTACCATAGGTTCATCACCAGTGGCCTAGGCTTTCTGGCCTATTGCTAAATGAACTTGTAGACAATTTCAGAATGCTTTAGATATTATTTCATATTGCAGCTATTTCTCTAAGCACATCTCTGGTATGACCTAGAATTACCAAAAATTATTTGTTGTAAACAACAATGGAACCCACCCATAAAAGAAGCAACAAAATCTGTTTCCTTCACATAGAAAGACTTTTTTTGTGTGTATAGTGTAAGGATTAAATCCAGGGCCTTTGCACTGAGCTACATCCCCAACCCTTTTTATTTGTATTTTGAGACAAGGTCTCACTAATCACCAAGTTTTCCAGGCTAGGTTCGGACTTGTGATCCTCCTGCCTCAGGCCCCTCCTGCCTCTGTATAGACATATATTTTTAATATTAAGGAAGAAAAGTAAAATATAAAATTATGTTAAACAGAACAACTCAACTGTATTAAAATATCCTAACTAGTGATAATGGGAACTCTAGGACAGTGGATATAAAGCTCCATATATATATTGAATGAAAGAAATGAATAGGAAAAGCCTATGGCCAATAAAGAAAAGCTAGTCACTGTGCAGCTTCAACCAGCTGAAAGCCTGAGGGAGAGCTCAGGAATGCTAAATCTTCTGATTTTTCAAGACAAGCTAGGAATCTTGGCTTTTATGCTGAGACTTGGTCCTAGTCCATTCAGCTGCTATAACAAAATACCATAAGCTGGGTAACTTACAAACAATATAAATGTATTTATCACAGTCCTGGCTGGGAAGTCCAAGGTCAAGCATCAGCAACACCCACACTTGGTGCGGGCCCACTTGCGTGCTCCTAAGTGGCCCCTTATCACTTTGTCCTCATGGTAGAAGAAGTTCCAAGAGGTCTCTTCCATAAGGGCATTGGTCCCATTCATGGGAACTCCACCCTCATGACTTAACCAACTTCCCCCATGGCTCCACCTCCAACTTTATCACCTTGGCGGAGGATTTCACCGATGAATTTCAGTGCTACACAAATATTTATACCACAGCTGACTCTTAAATTTTTCAACTTTATAAACAAATGCATTTCTATTTTCCAGAAACTATACAGATCACATGAAACCTGTCTGTTGGCTCGCTACAACCCACAGTCAGATCAAACGCTGGATGAGTTGCTTTGCTGTGTTCATGTTAATTAAAACTAGATTGAACTATAGATGACAAAGGAAATCAAATACAAGTTTCTTATCCTCTCCTATGTAAAAGACATTGGCAAATGGGTACATCAGTCAGCAGGGTGTCTCTATGAAGTTTTCAGAGCAGGTTCCCCTGCTGCCATCCCTACGGTGTAGCAGAAATCCTCACGATCCAGGGCAGCTGCTGAAACTCCAGCCATTACATCCAGACAGCACGGAAGAAGATGGTATAGTGACCTGCCAATTCTGTTTTAGTGAACTTTCTCTGAAGCTCTCCAAATGACCACCACTCACCTTATTAAAATAACTCAGTCAGATGGCCACATTTAGCTGCAAGAACAACTGAAAATATTGTCTGTTAGGTAGATAGTCAAAAGACTGACTGACTACAAGTCTAAATTCTACAAAATAGTCACTGAAAGAAAACAGCTGTCTTTGAAATATTTATTGGGAAGTCATTTGTTTTAAGCTTGGGTCATTAAGGAAAGAAAAAAGCCAGATAGTATAGGAATTTACAAAGAAAGAGTTAAATTATGTCCTCTGTGAGTTCTCTCCATCCCCAAATCCAGATGTCAACAGAATGTGTAACCTTCCACAAATTTACTGATAAGCAAGCATAATGTTAAAACTTGATGTTTCTCTTTTGTTGTGCAATTTAATGGATATACAGAAAAGTGAACATAATACATAGATAGAATATAACACACACCATCAGACCTGGGTAACTCAGCCACTTTGAAACTCATCCAATTTGGTTCTCCACTCATTTTGACATGAAAATATTGTCTGGGGACCCATCATTTCTCAGCTCACAAACTTTACAGTGAGAACTCATCAGTGTCAATTGCTTGGTGACTTGCTACTCCTTCCAGCCCAAGCAATTGGTTCGGTACTCATCACTTTTGGTACTTCTACACCTTCTGGAACTGATGAATGATGATCTCTAAATACTACTGTAATTACACACTCCCGTGGATAACCCACTCTTCCCTCCACCCCTGCTCTGAAAGATCCTGATATTATCACAACCTCCTCCTTCCTGCAAGGCCGTATGGTAGCCTTCCAGGGAAACCATTATCTTCATTTGAGGAATAATTATTTCCTTCCTTTAATAAAAAGTCATTTCATCATTCTTTTATCATTTGGTCACCAACCTGAGTAAATTTGAACTATGGTTCCCAGAATCTCATTTCCATTCTGGTTCCAGGTCAAATTTCTGATATTTGCAAACCTGAGTGATCACGACACAATTTTCTTTTTTTTTTCCAACTGTCTTTGTTGGGTTTTTATTATCAATGTTATACATATGTGAGATGTGGAGTATTTTCTACTGTATGTTTTGGAAGAGTTTATGTAAGAATTATCTGTTCTGGAAATTTAGCAGAATTTTCTGGTTGATCCTCTTAGGCTCTGAAATATTCTTAAAGGAAATGTTTTTGTACTGCTTGTTTAGGATCACTGGCTCAAGTTCTTTAACGTCATTAGACTGTTTGGGTTTAGTAAATTATAGTTTTCTAGAAATTTATCTACCGATTACCAAAACAGTGCTATATTAAAATCTCTCTCTGAGATTATGGACTTCTCTACTTCTCCTTATAGAACTGTAAAGCTGTATGCTCTTTATTTTTAGTCTCTCCTCATAAGTATACATACATTTTTCTTGGTGCCGGAGATGGCACACAGGGCCTCATGCATGCTAAGCATGTGCTTTACCACCAAGCCACAAATCAGGCCCTTTAACACAAATAAGATTCCCTGAACTCAAGTTTATCTTGCCTTCTATTAATATAAGTAAACCAAAATATTTGTTTGTTTGATGTATAAGGTATACTGTATTTTTCCCATCACAAGTTTCACTATTTCTTTTCTTTTTCTTTAATTTCAATATTTCTATAAACTTTCATCTCAGAAATTTGTGTGTACATGCATGCACACACACACATGTGTGTGTGTTTGTGTTTCTGGGGATCAATCCTAGCACATTCACACCAAGCTTCAACCCCAGCACTCTAGCATTTTTATTTTTTGTTCTGGGACAGGGTCTCATTAAGTCACCCAGGCTACTTGAACTTGCAAACCATCTGCCTCAGCCTCCCAGACAGTTGAGATGACAGCAGGCACCATCAAGCCTGGCTGAGTTTCTCTGTGGTTATCTTTTTGATATTCATTGAATTTCTGAGATTTATGAACTGTTGTCCTTCATAAATTTTGGAAAATTATGAGATCTGCAGATACTAATTTGGTTCATTTTTTCCTCTCTTCTCTTTTGGACCACTGTGTAAGAGCACATGCTAAATCTTTCATTTTCCTCTATTTTGTCATCCTCTTCATATTTACATACTGCACATAATTTTTCTGGCTATATTTCAGATTTTTAATTCTCTCTTCAATTGTTGTCACACTAGTTGTCGTTAAACCTATTCCTTCAGTTTTTAATTTTAGTTATTGTATTTTTAATTTTAAAACATTTTCTTTGTTATTATTCATATCTGCTAGATCAACTTGGTATGGTTTCTTATGCTCTAAAAATATATTCAAACTTGCCTTTTGTTCCTTTAAACATAGAAAAATATTTAGCCTATAATTATTGTCTGGTAACTGCCACCGTTTACTGTTGACGTGTGTGCTTTCCTGACTCTCCCTCGTGCTGTCTTGCATGCCCATGTGCTCAGTTATTCCGCACTGTGTCCTGGTCATGTCCTTCGCAGCACATTTATCGTGTTTTTTTGAGGCCCAATATTAAAGGACCTTCCTCCAGAGTGACTTTCTTCTGGCAGGCAACTGAGCTCACCAATAAGAAGATCTTAAATTAAAGGAAGTGTTTGTCTGGAGAGCCCCACACCATTGGGCAGTGGGACTCCACCCTGAAGTCTGCGTGACACTCAACACACATTCACAGCTTCTCGGGAACAAGCTATTATTTGTTCATATGTTTGTTTGTTTGTTTGTTTTCCTGTTCTGCTTAATAATAAACCCAGCCCTCCTACCTTAGAAAGAGTTGAATTTATAATCAGTTTAAATTTGCAACAAAGAATAACATTTTTGATATCTCAGCTAAACATAAGGGTTTTCTACTAGATTAACTAACTTGGGCAAAACTTGTTTCTTGACTTTTGTCTTTCTTGAAACTTAAGGTCCTTAAGGAACAACAACAAAAAACCAATTCTTGCTTCATTAGTAAAAGTAGATTCCATCAAGAAAAGAGTACAAGATAAAACATATCAGGAAGTTAGTAATGCCGTGAGCAATCTGGACGCTCACTAACTGACAAACAGGAAGCCTGAAGTAGGCTGCTGACATTGTTCAGTCTCTTTATTAAGAATACATAGAACCAGGCTACTTCCAGATTTCTTATCATGTGAGTCAGTGAATTCTTTCATTTAAGGTATCATTATCTAATTTTCTAATACTTTTATTTGGAAACATCTTGATGGACACATCACTTTTTTAAACTTCTGTCAATGGAATGGGTGGAAAATATGTTATTTCAATTTACATCTCTCCAGCTACCAGTGAAGTTTAACAGTGTTTTACTCACTTTGGATTTTCTCTTCTGTAAAATTTCTGTTGGTGTCCTTTGCTCATTTTTTCATTTAGCACCTCCTTCTCTCTTTCACCTCCTCCAATCCTTCTTTTGTCACACACACACATACACACATGCACACACATGCACATGCTCTTCATCTTTTAAACAGATATTTTTTCCAGTAATATATTCTGCAAATATTTATATCCAACATTTTATTTATCTTTTGGTCTTATTCATATTCTCTTTTATAATTCATTTTTTATTTTAGTTTTCATGGAGTCAATTATATCTCTTTTCCTTTAATAGCAGCTGAGTTTCCTGTCTTACTTAAGAACAGCTTTCATACTATAAAGTCCTGAAAATCTTTTTTCTAAATTTTCCTCTGACATTTAAATTGTTTTATATGTCACAATTAGATATTTAATCAAGCTGTAATTTATTTTTGTATATGGTATGACACTGTGGTACAATCCTGTTTTCTTCCAGATGGATAGATAATTATGCCAGTATCATTTCCAAAATAAACCATCCCTGAATTTCCATTTTTGCCAAGTTGCACTATAGAGGCTCACGGAAACCCTTTTTGGTATAGTACACATGAAAATGTTAAATGAAATATAATTGAAAAAAATGTTTTCTCTTTTGTGGTTAGACTGTTAGAAGAACAAATGAATTACTTAGCGGCCAAAAATATGGTTTAAATCCACAGAGGCATCCAAGCATTGGCAATGCCATTTACCTGGAGGTGTCTGCCAGTCCATGCTGGCCAAGTGCTTGGTTTCCAGAGTCAGGAGATAAAATATGGCTCCTGAAACAGCAGAAGGGCAGAGCAGAGTTCCTTACCTAATCCAGGTAACTGTGGATAAATTATATTACCTTGGAAACAAAACAAAACAAAACAAAAAATGTTTCATACGGGGAGACAGGGTACATACTCCTGTGTGTCAACCCTGGCTTTGGATAGAGAAGAAAAATCATTTCTCTGTGAGAGTTCCTCATGGGGAGTGTGTACCCCTACAGCGGGTTTACAGTCACAACTCACCCTATATGCTGGCCCCAAAGACCTGATCAAAACACTGGACAGACCTGGGTTGGTAGCACACCCAATCACCTGACAAAAACTAATGTAAATCTTTTCTGAAGGAACTAGTGTTAAATACACGCTTCAAATTTCCTCCATACAAAATTCCCAAAAATGAGAACTTACAATCAAAAACTCAAACCGCACAAGAAGCCACCAAGAATATGAGTCTGCAGGAGCAAAAGTCAGTAGAATCAAACCCACAGAATCCATAGATATTGAACTTATCAAAGAGTCAAAGATTAAAAAATAAAGAACAAGAGTTCAGGAGATACAGAAAATAGAGAGAGAAGGCTCAATTTATACCAAATAAGTAAAGGAATTGTTAGAAGTACTGAGAGGAATGGGTTACAGTACTTCCAGTCAGAAAACACTGTAGGAACAAACACCCAAACTTCCACTGAGTATGGAACTTTTTCACCTATTCATTTACCCTGCTGGGATCTTCCCTTCAGTGCATACTAATTGTGCCCATAATGCTTTTCTTTCTGAAATGGAAATATTCTTGGAAGGTAAAGGTTAAATCATTTACTTCTGAAGATGAGTCTTTCCCAGAAAAATAGCTTCTCTTTTCATCTCAGAGGAGGCTGAGAGTGGACTATCTTGCACTCACTGTGACCATTCGGAAATCTAATAAAATCTGGAAGAAACAGATCAAAGGACACTAGAGTCTGAGCAAGAACTGCAGCACACAGGAAGGGGGGCAAACAATATTGAAATCGAAGGAAGTTGTGATCTGGTCTAAAAATAAATAAGAAGAAATAGGGTGAGCTCAGTTAAATATATGTTTCCATTCTTTATCTGATTTGTATAGTCTATATTCAATTTTAAAATATCCAATACTACGCTTGTTCTATGACAATAATAACATATTTGTTGTTTATAAAGACATAAACTCCAAGTACTGTTTCAGTAAATTGCAAATTTGGAAAATGTGTATTGTCTTCTGAGTTTAATATAATATTTAAAAAAGTATTTATGAGAACCAGTTCAAGTTGGAAGATTCCTTCTCCTGGGCTGGGGGTGTAGCCCATGGCACTGTGCCTGCCTCGTAAGTGTGAGGTCCTGAGTTCAATCTCCGGTACCAGAAAAAAACAAAGATTAAGATTACTTCTCTAACGGCATCAAAGATATATATTTTAATAAGGCTTTGAGAAAGAGGTCAAGTTTTCTAATATTATATTTCTAACAAACATAAAATAGCTTCTATCAAGTTAAGCAATTAGCTCCTAAAAATTGAACCCAGTGAAATATCAAATAAAGAGGTATTTTGGGGCCGGGGATTTAGCTCAGTAGTTTCACCGCCTGCTGCACAAGTGGAAGGATCTGAGTTCGATCCCCGGCACCAAAAAAAAAAAAGAGGTATTTTTAAGGGGCAAATGATTGAATTTAATGTGATTTAAATTAAATTTTTCTCATAATGATTTGAATTCATTTGATTTCAATCTATTTTAATATTTAAAATAAAGAGCTAGGAAGGTTTTATAAAGGCCACTTAAAAAGAAACATATAAAATTCAAACAGTAACTAAAATTTTAAAAAGTCTTTTTGTACTAGTGAATTAAAATAATGTGTCCTTGCTCCATTTGAAAACACTACATTTTAGATATCAATTAGAGTTTCTTAAACTGCAAACAAACCTACTAGGGAGACCTGACCTGCATTTATATTTAATGAAACAGCAAAGATCAAACTACCTTATGTGTTTTAAGGGTGAGTATGCTTGGTAAAATTCTTGTTTCAGTTTTTGTACATGTGCAGGAATTATGTAAAATGCATTTCTTACTGTTTGCCACAATAGAAACCTGTATGAAAGCCACTAACATTTTAAGAATTAGCATCGTACACTAAGAGGATTTTCAGCAGGGCAAGAGTAAGTGCCAGCCATTCTCCAATTATTGAGTTACTAAGGTACCAGCAGCAAGGGGATGGGGCACCAGAGGCACCTGCTGCATTCAAGGCAGAAATTTTGTCACAAAGAAACAAAGCCAAAGTCTAATCATTACATACAGGATCTAAGCATAGAAGAGGGCCAGCTGAAACATGCCAAGACTGAGGAGGCTCTGAACCTGATTGAGTCCACTAACCAGAATTGTCCCTGCTGGTCCAGGATGAGGGATGAAAGAGACACAGCCAAGGATCTACTGGACTTCCACCTGGGCCCCCAAGGGAAGTCCCAGATTTTACCCAACCTCTTCTGGTCACTGCATGACCTTCTTCTACTGCTCTGCCCTTGAACATCACACCAACTATTAAGTACTGCAGCAATGTTACTACCTAGTTCTCAGAGTGCTTTCCTGTGTGTGTGTGTGTGTGTGTGTGTGTGTGTGAGTGTGTGCTTATGATTACATTTTAAGTTGACAGATCCCTTCTAGGAAGAGCAGGGGATATCAAATGCACTTACAGATGACACAGAAACAGCAGAGTGGTTGGCCAGTATTGTGTGGGTGCTAAGCTTGGAAGTTCTCATCTCTTCTCTAAACAGCTGCTGTTCCAAATACAGCTAATAATCATGTAATGCTACCTCACAGAGAGAACAATCCCACACAAGATGACTGCACCGCATGTACCACATGGTCTCTTTTTCAATTTAATATCCACTTACTATATGATGACATTGAAAGAAAAAGTTCTTAGCTTAAGTAAAGAAGTTCGAATTCAATGAAACATCATGTAGCATTAAATGTAGGCATATTAATTCGTGGCTAGGCAACATATACCTTCCCTGTTGTAATGTTTCAAGTTCAATTATTATGGCTTGGTTCAAGAGTATCTCCCAAAAGTGTCATGTGTTCAGAGGTGGGGCTTTGGGCAAAAGACTGGGTGGTGGGGACAGCATGTTCATCTGTGGATTCATCTATCACTGGTTCCCATTTGACTGTGCTGTATGAAGTGGGGCCTTAATAGCCGTGAGTCACTGGGGGTGTGACAGGAAGGGGATATTCTTGTTGCCAATCTCTCTCTCTCTCTCTTTCTCTCTCTCCCCCCCCCTTCCTGGCTACCATGAGTTAAGCAGCTTTCCTTTGCCATGTCAAGCCTTGCCAACCATGGGCTAAAACTGTGAGCCAAAAGTAAACGTCCTCTCCTGTTAATGGCATGTGTCAGGTATTTTTGTCCCAGCAACAGAAAAGCTGACTACTACACCAATTAATGTAATCCATTACATTGAGAACCTAAAGAAGAAACATTATATAGATAACCTCAGGAAATTTATGAAGATGCTTGAAAAAGATTAATTTCCATCAAGATGTTTTTAAAATATCACCAAATTAGAAATAAAAGCAAATTTCTTCAATTGATAACAGGCATCTACAGCCTACAGTTAACACCACATGTAAAAGGAAGAGACAGAATACCTTCTTCTTAAGACCAGGAAAAACTGGTTAAAGGGTGGAAAACAATACTCGATGTGACGGGAACCCCCCAAAAAACCAGAACTAGCTATCCTGTTTGCAGATCAAGTAGATTTCAAACCAACACTGATTAAGAGAGACGAAGAAGGACACTACATCCTTGTAAAGGGAA
>NW_004624732.1:8153985-8175695 GCF_000247695.1 Heterocephalus glaber | reverse complement strand
TTCCCAATGAGAAATGTAATTGTGTTGTATACCTACAATGTACCAATAAATGAATTTAATACAAAAAAAAAAAGAATAGACATAAAAAATTGTCTGGATTCACATATAGGATATTTGTATATGTAGAAAGCTCTACAGAATTTTTTAAAAACTACTAAAACTAATGTCATTTTCTCAATCATGTAGGATGTGAGATCAATATATAAAATTAATTTTTCATACAATTGCAATTTAACATTTAGAAATTGGAATATTAAAAATATCATTCACAACTGCTTCCAAAAGCATGATAAATTCAATGAAATATGAATAAGATCAGTTCTCTGATAACTACAAAACACCACTAAAAGTAACTGAAAAAGGACTAAATAGATGGGGAAACATACTATATTTAAGTATCAAAAGATCCAACATTGTTAACATGACTATTCTTTCCAAATTAATCTGTGTTCAACTCAATCATAAAAAAAACTCATTATGTGTTATGTAAATATTCAAGCTGATTGTAAAATTTAAATGAAAATGCCAAGGTTTAATAACAGTCAAATCAATTCTGAAAAAGAACAAAAATAAATAACCCAATTTTAGTAGACAACTGAATAGGCACTTTATAAATGAAGATACATAAATGAACAATATGGACATAAAAAATAATTTAACATCACAAGTGGTCAGGTAAAGGCAAACTGAAACCCCAAGAAAATACCACTAGACAACTATGTGAATGGCTAAAATCAAAAGAACTGTTTACACCAAGTATTGGCAAAATTATGGACTAATTGCTTACGTATTTCTGTTGGGGATGTAAAATGCTATGAGCCGTTTGAAAACTATCTTTAAAGCTAAACATATTCTTATCAAATGATGCTGTGTTCTACTTCTAGGTTATTTTTCAAGAGAAATGAAAACATTGCAAAAACTTGTATATGAATGTTCAGAAGGTTTTTAATAGTAGCCCCAACTGGAAATCCCTGAATGCCTGCCAACACATGAAGAGATTTTAAAAATTATAGAATATCCATACAATGGGATATTATTGAGCAATAAAATTAGGTACTGATATACCCAACAACATGAATGAAACTCAGAAATATTATGCTGAGTAAAGCAATCTAAATCCCCCAAAATTATGTTCTGTATTACTCCTTTCATATGAAACTCAGAGAAAACACCTAATCCACAGTGGTATAAAATAGATCAGATATCAATAATTTTTATACCCAACCCTTTTAACTGAAAAATATTTACTTCATACAGAAAGTATCACTAGCACAAATTAAAAGCTAGTTCACCTTTTTTTTTTTGGTACCGGGAATCGAACTCGGGACCTTGTGCTTGCAAGGCAGGCAGTGGAACCACTGAGCTAAATCCCCAGCCCTAGTTCACTTTTTATAAATAGAAGATAACTATGCAGAAAAACAATGTTATTGCATTCCAGTTAAGTATGTTATGTTTTCTCTTTAAGAGAGAAGAATGAAATGTTATAGACACACTAGCAGCAAATAAGATACAAAATCAGAAAAATTAAGAGAAGTCAATATGTAATAATTCAATGCGATTTACTATCATGTTTTTTTACATTTATCAACATGAATTAATTATACATGCTAACGGGGTCCAGCATGACTGTTCAATATACATACACATCATGCATTGATCCAATCCAGTATCATGCTTGCAACCCTAATTCATCTTAAAAACCACTAATATTCTTCCATGTACTGCCACTGGTACTTGTGTCTCCCCTTAGGAAACACTATTATACAGCATTATCTTGTATATTGCAAACTCAAAAGTTATAGTTGGTCCATTTCTTCCCCTAAAGCCACTTGCATTCTTGTTTTTTAGGTCACCCTTATTCTCTGACTTATATTCTATAGACTTCCTTGATTTGGTGGTGATCTGAGATTTATTATGGACATTTTTCTTTGTGAACATTTTCTTCCTGAGTTTATCTGTGGACAAGAGACACCCTAAAATGAAAGCTCTTTATATTTCATACATGACCAAATATAAAAGATTAAGGGGATGAGGACAGAAATCTCATTAGCTGTGGCAATGGCCTCTTTAATGTGTCTTCTCAATAATGAACTGTTCATCAGACCATGGTTCTGTCAGTATGAGTAAAAAACAGTACTCAGACTACAAAGAAATGTCTTAAGGGACAGGAAGCTTCATATGCAGTGGTGAAAATCACAGGTACTTAGTGTAGCTAGAAAGTAGGGCCCTCCCAGTCCAACTCTGAACTTTGCTTAAATACATAGAAGACAGTGTTCTACTCTCAAATAAAGTAGGCACCAGTGTTTCTTCCTTAAAAATCAAATTTAGGTCTGGGGATTTAGCTCAGTGCTTCTGCCGCTTGCCTCGCAAGCACAAGGACCTGAGTTCAATCCCTGGTACCAAAAAAAAAAAAAAAAAAATCAAATTTAATGAAGTATAATTTCAATGTAATAAAATATACATGTCTTAAATGTATAGCTGATGAATTTTGATATATACATATGACCATGTAACCACCACTGGATTTCCATTACCTCAACTCATTCTCAACTCATCCCCACTTCCACCAAGCCTGGACTTTCTATCACTGTAGATTAGATTTTTGCTCATTTTCTCCCCCTTTTCCTCCTTGGTATTCATCTCAATTCTTTCCCTTTAAAAGAATCCATAAAAAATTTACAGTTAACTTTAGGTTCATTAATCACTTCAAATAATACAAGTCATGCGGACAACTTTCTTCCTATTGTTATGCTACTGTCAATGTTTTGACAATGATATGCAATATTTTTTAAAAATCAACCTCAGTAGACTCTAGAGAATTTTGCCAGTCAAAAGCAAAAGTACTATAAAACAGATTTTCTTAAGAAACATGAGACAGTTTGATTTCTATCATGTTTAGAGTTTTTCAAGAGTAAAATTAAATTTGGAATGAACAAAGATAAACCCCTTACCTGTTGGCAGGTGCAGTGTTATGTTGTTGCAAAAATCTGTGAAGCAGCATTCAGTTTTGGTAACATTGTTGGAACTATGGCAGAAGACTTGAGCACGTAATTCTGGGACAGATACACAGGATTTGATCACCTGTTCCTTTCCATTGGTTAGCATGACCGAGGCCCAACATGCTCCTTCTGTTTGGCAGGTAAAATTTGAAGAGTCACACAAAAGACATACACACTTCAATCCTGGAAGAGTAAGACAAAAAGCTTTAAAATGCAAAAGATATAATGGAAAATTATTTTGCAGTACTTGAGAATAGAAACTCAACCTTAATGAAATTTGAGGAAGGATTTAAGTAAACAATACTTTACACACTATACTTTTACACTCTCAGTCTTGTGTTTTATTAAATAAGCTGCCTAATTACCTTTTGTCATCATTAACATTTTTGTGATTTTATTCAATTCCTACTGTTTTAATATATTTCCCTCATCTGTGTTCTAAACTCTTCTTTTTTTATTTCTAAACTCTTCTTAAACTCAGTTTATTCCTAAATCAATAGCTCCTATGAAAAGCCAGGAAACAGTATCACAGCAACCAAGAGGTGCTGTCCAGCATCATTTGTAAAACATTAAAGTGTGTTATGGCAGCTGTGTAACCAAACAATCTAGTGTGTCCTGTTCCCTTGTCTTTTTCCTTTAACTTGTTAAATAAATTTTCTAAACACAATACTAACCATTGAAATTTACAGCTCTAAAAATAATTGCGATTCTTCATATTCAGTGGTATTTAAGAATTATTGTTATTGTCACAGCAGCTTTATAAGGCATTGATGAACCATTATTCTTTCCCCTCTTCACTAAGGAATACATTTTAAAATGAGAATCATTTGAACATAGACCATGACCTTTGGGCAATCTTCTCTAAAGCACACATGTATTTCATAAAACAAGCATATCAAAAATATAGTTTAATATATTTCTGTAACACTAAGACCTTCAAAAATGACCCTGCTGAATTAATCTGTTTGCTACCACATGTCACCACAATATCCTCCATTTACTACACACACACACACACACACACACACTCACACTTCAAAGTGGTTCAGTAAAATATTTCTTGATGTAAAATATTTGTCAGCATAAAGAGTCATGTGGTTCTAACTTATTCAATTTTTATTTAAATATATTATTTCTAAATAGTAAAATATTAAGTAAGATTTTTGTATTATTATTTTAAAGAAGATTTGAAAACTCATAACTGCCCCCTTCAGAATCAGTAGACTGTCCAAAGATTTATCATAGAATCAGTGTTAATAAAATTAGACTTTAAATTGTTCAAATGAAAACTTATTGAATCCTCCTAAGATATGTGTTCTATCGGTGAAAACTTTTTTACTCAACTTTTACTCAAAAGTCCTCTTTCATGAGTGTCTTTTCAAGTTTGTGATAAAAAAAAAAATATGATGAATGTTACTGAGTACCATCCAAATGAAAAGCCAAGCTTTTAAAAACATTATGGTGTGTTCTCATCCACCTTATTTACTAGATCTGGCACCATGTATCTCCTGGCTCTTTCCCAAAGTCAAAATAGTCATGAAAGGTAAATGTTTTTAATTTATTCAGGACACTCAGGCAACCCTTTTAGCACAACTAAAGTCACTAAGATGACTTCCAGAACTGCTTCAGAAAGTGGCAGGAATGATGGGTTAAGTGTGTTGGAAGTGAATGCAAGTATTTTGAAGGGAATTAATGGCAACCTGTCTTCTCCTGTAATCTTTTTTAAATATTCACCATATTTTGTAATCACACCCTGTATAACTCATATAAAATCTAATAATTTAGTTAAGGCACTTCCTTGCAGAGTTCATAAAAGGAATATTCATTAACCCAGGTATCCTCTTGCAGTGGAATCTCTAGTATTTTTTATTCGGATTTGACAAAGACTTTCAAATCCTGGTTATACTACCTTTGTAATCTTAGACAGTACCTGGTCCCTCTGGGATTCCATATTTTTATATGAAAGGTAATAAAATGTATTGTTGAAGAGAGTAAATTAGTCAATCTATGTGAAGCTCTTAGACGACTTCTGTCACACAGAAATTACTCTATAAACAATAATAACTATCCTACTACTGAAGAGGGTAAAGCTAATTGCCTTATATAAGTAATTGAAATGTGTTTGTAATCCATATATGAATAGCTGAATGAATTGGAGTGCAGAAACCATTTAAGTGGCATAAGAAAGAAATGCATCTCTTTGTGCTCTGCCAAGGACCAAGGACAAGTTGAATACTCTCATTCTTTTGATGGTACATACTAGATCTAAGACAGTCGCACAGCAGGTGGTGTCTGATGATAATGGAGACAAAGAATTCAGGAAAGGACAAAAGTCTCAGCCCTACTTTGTCATTCATTTGCTGTTGATTTTAGAGATAGCATGTAACTTTACAGAGCCTCAGGGTTTTCCCCTGAAAGTGGATAATGACACAGGATAGGGGCGGTGATTCCAGAAACCTTGAAGTCTCATATACCACCAACATTTTATGACTTTAAAATTACAACTTATGGAAATCTGCTAATACCAAATATGGAAAACAGTTGGCAAGGGAGAAACTTGCTCTTCTATGGTTACTCTCCACTCTCATTTTTAAGGGGCTGAAGGTGGGAAGTAAAGTAATCCTTCTGACACACAACCTTAAATTATTTGTCCCTAGACTCATCAGTCTCCTTGAATTTTCCATTTTGAAGAGAAGCTTAGCCAGGAAATCAAGGCAACTAACTAAGGAATATGGATCCACTGAGTGAAGATAACCATAAAGTAGGCAACTATTAAACAAATGTTAGTTTCATGTGCTTTTGTTGTGGCATATAATTCCCAGTGCAGCTGTGGGAGTTATTTCCCATGATCTCCATTTTACAGATATGAAATGAGCCTCAAGAAGATCAAGTGATTAACTTAATGTAACAGCCTCTAGACTATGCACACAATGTTGTGTCTGTCCCACTAATGCTGCAATTTAAAAAAACAAACTCTCCTACTCCACCAGTTTCTACCAACTGTGAATAAAATATAATTCTAGTGAAACAGAAATGAATAATTGACAAGAGTATGATGTATTATTTAAATATTTTAAAAACTCAATCATATTTTTAAACATATTCTATTTTTCAGCAAGGTGGTCAGATAAAAGTCGGTACCATGTGTCTTGCCTCTAGCATAAACAATCCCACCTTTCAGCTTATCTGAATTCTGCACTAAGTAAGCCTCTAAGTACCTATCCCAGTACTTTCTTTTCCTAGCTCTACTGGCTCCTTAGAAAATGATTACATAATAGTTCTGATCAACAAATAATGTGGATACTCATTAAACGTTTAATAGGTTATAAAAATTCCCTTCAGTTTAAAGTGAAAAACACCAACAAGAATAATATAGACCTAGGTGAAAAAGACATAGAAAATGACACCATACTTTAAAACTTACACAATGGAAAGCACTGACAAAATTGAGGATTTGTTAATGATAATGGCTTCAAACATCTGCTAAATGTTTCCATTTATTCTAGGTCAATTGGCAGTACTGATGCACTGACAGAGAACAAACAGCAGCACTAAATGGGACCTACAATGTATAAGTAATACATGGCATATTCAGTCTCTCGTTTTTCATTTCTGTCTAGTCCACTATATGATCACATTTGTATACGACTAAATTATATTTATACCAGCCATCCTCAACGCAAAGTCTTTGTGCTGCCAATTAAAATATAGGTTGCCATTAGTGATTAGACTTGGGCTTTCAAAGTTTGTTTTGTAAAAACCTGATGTTGGTCAATTACGCTAGAATATTCTATGACAGGCTAAATCTGGTTGTTAGCAGACAGTAGTTCTGTCTTATGATTCTTTATCTTATAGTTCCTCATTACAATGTACTCGACTCATATGGAAAGGGATAGCAAATGAGGTTGAAGAAAGAGGCAATTACCCATAATAAGGAAGTGTATTAGATTTTTCCCCACAAGGAAGATTGCACTTTTCTTGTGTCTCCTCCACCCCTTTAATTATCTCCCTTTCTCTCCCTCTTTGCCAATTAGTCTGTAAAAGCCAAGACATCTGTTACTCACAAGACATCTGTTACCCACATCTACCAAAGGATGTGCACATTTCTAATCAACCAGAAAATAAATTTTCTTCCATATTTAAATATGATGGGTAGCACATCCCTCACACTTCTGGTGTACAGAAGTGTAAAAACCATCAGCGTACAAAAAAAGAACCAAATTTATTGATTTGTATTTATGTACTATTTTGGTTTAAAAGCCAAATACTTGTTTGGCAGGTAGTAGTAGTTTTGAGCTAAATACTATTTTCAATAAGTTGGTTTCACATTACCTGTTTCCTATATTATTATGAGCCTATTTGCTAATCTACTGACCAAGGTTAACACAAGTATCTAATAATTGCCCTTTCTTCTTTCCCAAACATTTATCTGTTCTATTCAGTTTTTCTAATTTTAGACTAGGCTATCTAAAACACAAAATAGGTTTTTTTAATTGAAAAAGTGTCTACCTGCTAAAAATATCTTTTCATTACTTGTAGACTTTACCAACTGGAACAACTTAAGCTCATCAGTGTGCTGATGTGAAGAAGCTGGCATCAGCGAGTCTGAAGGACAGACAGTCAAAGACATCAAAGGCCCGCCTTCCCTTTCTAAGGTAATTTCTAGGGTTGGAAACGTGAGCACCCACAGGATAGGTTTGTACCTTCAAATTCACATACTAATGATTTCACTTGGTAAGTGAATCACACTGGTTTACAATTCAGCAGATGTCCTCCAGTCAGTATTAAATCTTATTTGTCTTGTCCTGTATTTATCATATAAGAATGTAACAGTCTTTCCACTATCGTGAAATTTTGGAGAAATGGAGAGAAAGTAACGGAGTACTGAGTCTGTGGTTTATGTTAGACCACTGCCTAATCCTTTAATCACAGTGTATACCCCATCACAGAAACAGTACACAGGACTAAAAGCCATGCAAAACAACACCACTCTTTAGATGTCTGATTACTCTGCACTCTATTAGTAGAAATAAAAACATCTCCCAATGACATCTGAAAGGATGGAAAAAATAGTTTAAAACCAGCTAGAATGAGGTGGTTTATTTATTTATTTATAGTCTGTACATTGTGACAAAGTACAGAAAGGGTAGGTATGAAGACATACTGTCGTGAAGCTTTTAGTGAAATTTAAAAATTATTTAACAGAGAAAAATTATCAATTGAATGTTTGATCATCAGCATAGTTATTAGCTGAAAAGGCCACTTTTCAAATGTCTTTCCCAAAATTACTATTAACAGCTTTGGTCTCTCAGCTCCTACAATATTGTATAAATATGATTCAACCATAAAAGGTTGCAACCTAATCTAAAACAGTTGGTGACAAAATTATTTGTGTGGGCGCTCTTAATTTCTTTCAGAGAAGGAAAATGCAAGAGTATGTTTAGAGGGGTAAATGACAGCCTTCACCTTCCTACCTTTGAAAGTCAGACATCAGTGAGCAACAGGTTGGCACCATGTGACTTCTGACTCTTCCCCAAAGTCAAAATAACTATGAAAGGTAAATATTTTTAATCGCCTCAGGAAATTGAGGCAGCCACCACAGTGCAACTAAAGAAACCTATAAAAGAAGACCTCTGGAACTGCTTCAGAAAGTGATATGAACAACAGAATAAGTGTGTTCCAAACAAAGGGGGAGTATCTTCAGGATGATTAAAGACAATGGTTTTTTACTGTAATAATTTTTTATTTAAACATTCACTATATTTTTTATCACATCTCATATGATTTGATTGCTTTCAGACACTTAAACCTTAAGTTTAAATGAAATTTGGATATGGATTATTCAAATTATGGGCAATACTCAAATCTCTTTGACAGCTCTTAAATGAATTACTTTACAGTAAGTCTTCAAATGTTACAAAGGTTTGTTTTTTTTTAATTAGAGTATTCTGCTGTGTGGCAAATACAAATTAAAAGAAAGCAGGGAGAGAGAAGACGTGATAAAAGGACCTTTGTGGAGGAGATTAAAGATATCAGAATGGGGCCGGAGATTTAGCTCAGTGGTTTTGCCGCTTGCCTCGCAAGCTCAAGGTCCCGAGTTCGATCCCCGGACGTAAAAATAGATGTTAGGATGGTGTGGTAGCAACCTGGCCGGTGCAGGACACCGAGTGGGTGGGGTGGGAAGGCTTTGAGGCGCATCTTGAGGACACACCTGCTCCTCGGCACCCCGGCTTGTTCATAGTTCTCCAAACCATCCACCGCCCTGGGGAAGGCGCGGGAGTCCTCCCCGTCCAGGCAGTGTGGAAATCTCCTATGTGAGGCTGAAAGGGGGTGAGGGGGACACTACCCTGCCTCCACTTTGTCAAAAGCCTGGGTCACACTTTCCCTCTAGCAGTTCATCGCCAGTCCCCAACCCCACAAGCACCGAACTGGGTTGCGGGGTGGGGGTGGGGGTGGGGGTGGGGGGCCTAGACTGTGAGGCCAACCGGGAAGGTTCAGTCTCCCTCCTTCCCTGGACTTGCAGCTCGGGGCTCTGAGCCTCCCTGACTCCCTGAAAGCCAGTACTCCCACCTCCTTCTGCCTGAGTCGTCTGGGGTCACCGGGCGCACAGGCTGTCAGCTGGGCTTGGGCGTGGGGTGCGCTCCTGGGACGCTCCCCGACCACCTGGGGACCATCTAGTGGCAGCTGAGGAAGGACGCAGGCTGCTTTTTACAGAATGACCTCCCGTCACATTAGCATCTCTTAAGCATCTTAAAACTCGATATCTCCTTAAAATAAACAGTAGGATCTTACATCTTCAACTTTTACTTACTTGAAATTTCAAAATAACAATGTCTAGAAACCTACCAATACAATGAGGATTTAAATGTGCTTTTTCATCTGAAAAAGTAACTCACTGCTCTAATCCCCTTGAAGATCGCAGCTCTAGCCTCAGGACAATAGCTTTGAAAGGTTTTCTTGCTGGATGGGTATTTAAGAGAAATCCCTTAATTGCACCAAAATATTCCCAAATATTGCTAATAAAGTCTTTCCAAATTATAAGAAGAAAACGAAACCTGTGAATTAAACCTTGAATTACATATTCAATTTGAGTATTCATTTAGGTCCTATTGGTAGTATGCTTCCTGTATTTATGTTAACAGCGGGGGTCATCACTTAAAAAAAATATGTGACTATGTAATTGTTCCACTTTGTACCCATAAGTCAAAACGCCACATTGTACCCCACACATATATACAATTATGATTTGTCAGTTTAAAATATTAACTTTAAAAATGAAAAATAAAAGAGCTCAAAAGAAAAGAAAGAAGGAAGTGAAAGTAAGAAAGGAAGGAAGAAAGAAAAAAGAACAAAAGGAGGAAGAAGAGAAAGGGCAAGCATTATAATGCCAACAAGGTAAGGCAGGCCATATATCTCAGAATCGAGAACTGGTTTTACTAAGGTAAAGGATATCTTTCTAAAATTTCAAATTCTGGGCTGGGGATTTAGCTCAGTGGCACCTTGCCTGACTCGAAAGTGCAAGGTCCTGAGTTTGATCCCCAGTACAAAAAAAAAAAAAAAATTCAAATGCTGAAAAACATAAGTATATTTTAGGATGTTATGTTTCTTTTGTCTTTTTTCTAATAGAAATTGTTAAGCTGGGGGTTGGCTGTGTGTTGAAAAGTGGAGCTTGGGTATTGGCTCTTTCTTTGTTCCGATCTATGTTTTGTGTCATAATCAATGGGTATATTCCACATAAGAATGTTGTCTCATGGAAGTGACAACCTTATAAAGGGTCATTTTTAACCAGTATGGAATATTTTGGAGAACTGAGAAAAGCTGAATAATAAATTACCTGTTCTAAATTGCAAAGAAAGTTAGTAGTGGCAGACCACTGTCAGCTAACAAGGGACTTCCTTGCTCAAGGAACAGGGCTGCTAGATATTCCTGAGACAATGAGCTCACTCTGTGCAGATGTTCACCTGCCCAAAAGTGACCTGGAAATGCCTCCATCAGAACCGGGACACATTTTAATAGTGTATTTATCAACCTGCACATTTGGAGTCTATTTTATAGGACTTAGACAATAGTATACATTTTTAAATTTTATTTTTATTTTTGAGATGGAGTCTCACTGTGCTAATAGGAAAGGCCTCCAACTTGAAAGCCTGCTGCCTCTGACTGCTGAGTAACTGGGACTAGAGGCACACACCACTATCCCAACTAAGAAACCATTTTTTAGTTTATCACAGACTTATGTTCAATATATTGTTCATCATATCTGACTTAATTGATGACAAACTCTTGATCAGGAATACACCATATGACTTAAACATTATTTCCATGAAAAGTAATTATCTATCAGAACAAATTCCTGAAGGATATAATTTTTAGAAACATCTTGCTATAATCAGGAATTGCTGAATTGTTGTATGGAAAAATGTGTAAAAAAGACAAAACAATGCAAGAGTCCTGATCCATTCAGGGCATTTAGGGGCCAAGTTAAGGGTTCTAATCCTAGTGCTAGGAATGTGGTTTTTGAAGCTTGTATCTTCAACTAATTTGCCCAAAAATAATTCAATTAGATGACATATTGTGTCCCTTTCAGTTCTAAAGACCTATGACCCTAACAGAGGAACACACCAATGGACACCATGCAGGAAGGGCAGACTGAGTGACTGCATAACAGAGAATCACAAAGTTGCAGTCCTGGAATCACAGTTCAGGAGGAAGTGTGTTCCAAAGAAGAATCGACTCTGATGAAAGCTAAAGTGAACAATCAGAGTGCACATTTTGGTGCTCCATTAAGTCATGGAAGTCTAGTTTTTATTTTCAATTCCACTGAAGTAGAGGAAGTCAAAACCATTTGGAAGAGGATCTCAGAGTTTAGTGGTGGAAGAACAGGAGCCTGAAGCATATTAAAACCGTATCAGAAAGAGAGCATGAAATACTAAATGCTAATGACAAAAATGTCAAAATTTCAAAATCTAAAAAATCTCTGATTTGTTTTTTTTAAAAAAAAGAAATTTAAAATAGTAAAGAAAAGAGTAAGTAAATCCATCATTAACAGTTGGCCAAACCATAGGGCTAAAAGAATACACTGAGAAAGACAAAACTGTCTTCAGTCTAGAGTGAAAGCATCAAAAAAATTTTAAAGTTAAAGTCCTCAAGAGTTTTTAGCAGCTCACTTGTCAAAATTTTTTATCACAATCTACAGTTACACATTTATATGATCAGATATGGTAAAGAATAGATGACTTTCAACCTAGAAATAAAAGGGAACTATCCAAAGTAAGAAGTTGATATACATAGCTAAAAATAGAGTTTCAAATGAGGAGCTGAAAGAAGAAAAAAGGGCAAGTGATTAAGGAGGAAGGGTCTGGTTTTTTTGGTGTTGTTCTTTTCTTTTCCTCTTTTTAAAAGATTAATCTTAGATATGGGCCTTTCCAGCACTGACCCCAAGGCTCAAAGATTTACCCTGGGTAATAAGAATTCATAACGGGCAGCATCACCTACTCCTGTCTTCAAAGAGGCTGGGTGGGAGTGGGAGCTGATGAGTGGGAGATGAATTTTTTAAATCCATAATTTAAAACATTTTAAATATAATTCTGACTCCTAAGGATTATCATAGCTACTTTAGTAGATTGGTTACATGGTTCTTTTGTCTCTTAAAGTATTAATAAACAGAATAACTCTCCGTTTTACAGCTCTGCAAATATATGTCAAGATAAGAAAGTGAAGAAATATAACCAAAAAAATTAGGAAATTTCAAAGAATTTATATTGGCCAGAACAAAAGGAAAGTCTAAGGCAGCTGGTCCCAAGTTTTGCTCCTTCTCTTGTGATAAGCCAGTATAAAACAAAACAAAGCTACAGCAAAGAAACAAAGAATTTATGTTTGTTAGCTGTGTTCATTGGAGTTTAACATTATCATTATTTAGCAAAGTGCAGTAAAAAGATCCTAGTTGAAATCCTCAGCCACTCCTAGCATAGCCATGTGGCCTGGGAGGGAACTGTACCTCTCTCAATCTGTCTACTTGCTGGGGAAGGGATGATAGCTATCTCGAAGAGTGTCATACAGATTTAAACAGATTTTAGATAACACATTTGACACACAAAAAACGTTTTTAAAAAAACGAAAACCTAAAACTTTAGTTCTTGCTATCCCTAGTTATGAGATATTCAGAGCACTACATTCAAGGCTCAAACAACACTCCTTAAAAATATCTTTCTGTGTTTCTGACAATTCTTTCTGGCTTTAATTAACTTTTTGTTTGGTAGTACCACACTGCCACACTAAGGTAATAAAATCATCAGCTCCAAAACAAGATAAATGTTTTAAAAATAGTGACATCTGAGCATAATAAAAGAGTATCTGGTTCATTAAATCTCATATTAGTTACTATCCTAATATTTTTCCGTTCTCCATCAATTACCCCTTGTATCAGACAAATATTTCAATAGAAAACAAGTAGATGAACACAGAAAGCAAAACTACCAATAAATATGAAAAACTTTAATCTCATTAGTATTCAAAACAGAAAATAGACATAATTTTCATTTGCCAAATTTGAAAAGATTTTATAAATTGCAGCACCCAGAAATGGTGGGGATGGGGCAATCAATGAAATTTCATCTTTATACATAGTTGAGAATCCATTGGTAAAAATTTAAAAGAATAATAAAAAATAATCAATAAAATTAATGAATAAAAAAAATTTTTTTAAGTCAAAAGTATTTCAGAGGCATAAGAATGTTTATTGTCTTTGTGGTTGTATTCTCACTTCTGGTAGATGAAATAATCACAAAACAAAGTTTTATTTAAAACCTGTTATAGCTATTTTTCACAATGGTAAAAAATGGAAACATGATTAATATTCCCGAATCTGAATATGTATGTAAGTTTTAATATAGGATTATATAGGATTGTATAATATCCTGTGTTTAAAGTTAATTACAGCGGTGCCTTCTTAGTTCAGCAGGCAGCGTGTCAGTCTCATAAAATTAATCAGAGTGGAGTTTGCTCACTGTAAATAGTAAATGAAAAGTAGAAACAATTTATTTGTGTGTGTGTGTGTGTTAAAATAAAGACTAAAAGGAAATACATTAAAGTATTAATGGTGGTTATCTCTGAGGTGTGGGAGTAAATTTACGCACATTTTTCAAAACTTTTCCCTAATTCCTATAATGAACATGTATTAATGCTATAATCAGAATTGAACATTATTTTTTAAAAGTCATTCCTTGCTTTGTCAAAATATTTAGTTCACAGGGAGTGGTTGATGACACTGTAAGAATCATCAGTCAACTGTTTGGCAAAGTTCTTTAACACTGATGATTACATCTAGGTGAACATCCACAAGCCTAACTGCTATGCTACATCACAGCAACCACAATTCTGTTCTCCAGTCCAGAAACTGGAAGTTGTGGTCTTTAAAATAGGCTAGCATATTGAAAAGCAAGGATATCCCTGAAAACAGAAATATCAACACAAAATGATTCTCATTCTATACTGAAATGTATCTGATCTCTGGGACATAAAGGATCAGACTAGCCTAGCCTGATGCTCTTTCCATAACTTTTCCCCTCACTTTTTACCTGTCTTGCAACAGGGTTAGATTACACCTGGTGACTTTCTCTGACTGTAAAAGATAATCAAGAAAGTGCTGACTGCCCACTGTGTGCATGGTACTATATTGAATAAGAGGTACCTCTAATCTGACTCAGCAAAGTGAGATTTGTTAACACAGTAATGAGGCTGTGTAGAGACTGCAGATGCAAGCAAAATGTTCCATAAGTAAGCTTAATGCTATAGTAAACTGAGAAAAGGAAACCAAGTAGCTCATACATGTTTCCTTGAGATAAATGACCTTTCAAGTTGAACCATGCTTTCACCTTTGAAAGAGTGAGCAGTGTTCCATTTACAATGAGCTTTATCTACATATAATGTCCCTGAGTTGTTATTTCCTTTGCTAAGAGAAGAGCTCACTATTCCATGCTAATGAATTAAACATGACTTACTGTGTCCTAATTTGATTTCATTTCTACCTGCTTCGTGTCATTTTACAGAATAAAGACAATACAAACAAAAAATATTTCCATATGAACAGGAATTCTATACTTACAAAGAAGTTATCCAACAAATTAAGTCAATTATTTGTAATTTTTCAAATATTTCATTTGCTTAACCAATGTCATAAATCCACACGGCAAAAAATAGTGTATCGGGAATTAAAATGAAAGGTATCTGCCTAGTGACCCACATATCACCAGTCTCATTTCCCAAGGGCACTCATTTTTAACGATTTTTTGTTGTTATTCTTTAGGACATTGTCTTAGGAAAATAACTTTTAAAATATGCTACTGTTCTTGACTAACAAATCTGAAACACTATCTGCTAATTTCCTGACTTACAGAATACATTTAAGTTTATATACACACCCGTCAATTTGAAAAGGAGAGTCAAGTTTATTGAGTTGTAATTTACATTTGGAACATTCATCTCTTTTAGTGTACATTTTTATGAGATTTGACAATTGCAGCTCAATCATCACTCCCCTTAGGTTTCCTCCTTTTTAAACAACTCCTCTCCCCACCCAGCTGCTGGCAAGCAATGATGTTTTTGGCTCCTATACTTTTACCTTCTCCAGAATGTCAACTGAATGTAGATATGTAAGTTTGGCTTCTGTCATTTGGCTTAAGGCATTTTATTCATGTTTTTGCAGTTCTCAGTAGCTTTTTTTTTAATAAATGCATGATTTGTTTATCCATTCACTAAAGAACATTTGGCTTTTTCTTTGTTTTTACAGATAAGGAATAAACCTTTATTAAATATTATTATACAGGTCTTTATGTGTAGTAAGTTTCCTTTATCTTTGCTAATTATCTAGGAATAAGATTGCCATATTGTGCAGAAAATGTATGTTGGGCTGGAGATTGTAGCTCAGTGGTACCGTCACCTGCCTCACAAGCGCAAAGTCCCAAGTTTGATCCCCAGTACCAAAAAAAAAACAAAAACAGAAAACGTTTGTTTAATTTTATCAAAATTGCCAAAATGTTTTCCAAGTGTTTGTATCACTGGACTTTCCCTCTGGTACTGCATGAGAACTCCAGCTATATCATTTGCAAATTTCTCATTTGGTTGTTTCTTTATTATTGAATTCAAAGAATTTCTTCTATATTTGAAATATAAGCATTTTATTAGCTTTATATTTGTAGATGTTATCTCCCATCCTGTGGCTTGTCTTTCATTTTTTAGCAGCATTCTTCAAAGAACAAAAGTTTTTTTGGTTGTTTTTTTAGTTTTCATAATCTAAGGTTAGTATTTTCTTTTATAGGTAGTATTTTGTAGCTCATCTTAGAAAATAATCCCTTTCTTAAAATTAAGACTGTTTTCTTTTTAAATTTTTTTGTAGTTTTAAATTTTATTTTTAGATCCATAAGCCATTCTGAGTTATAACTTGTAGACATGCAAAGTATGTTTTGATGGTTTTGTTTCACTTTGTCTGCTTGCTGATGTCCAATTTTTCCAGCAACATTTGACCAAAACAAAAAAAAAATACCCTTTCTCCACAAAATTGCCTTTATTCCTGCCTCAAAATCAGCTGACATATATGTGTGGGTCTATTTCTGGTTTCTCCATTCTATGCCATTGATCAACGTGCCTCTCCTTTTCCAATACTGCTTCAGTTATTGTAGATTTATAAATCTTCAAATCGGGTACTGCCAGAATTTCAACTATACTCTTTTTCCAAAATTTATTTGGTTAGTCTAATTCCTTTGCTTTGTTATGGAAATTTTAGAGTTGGTTTGGTGAGTTTTGCAAAAACTCTGCTAGTATTTTTGTTGGGATTCTGGTTGGGATTAAATTAAATATATAGCCTAATTTGAGGATAACTAACATTAACAACATTGAGCCTCTGTGTGAATACAAAACATGATTCCATTTATTCAAATCTTCTTTAAATTCTTTCAACTGTGCTTTGTACTTAGGGGTTGTCGTCTGGATTTTAGGTGTTTACTGATATTGTCATACAATTTTTCTCCTTTAGTCTGCTAAAATGGTGAATTACAATATTAAATTTTTAAATGTGGAATGAGTCTTGCATTGCCAATTCCACTTGATTATATTGTACTATCTTTTCATTATGCTTTAACCTGGTAAAATTCTGTTGAGGATTCTACATTTTTATAGGAAATATTGGTTTATAGTTTTCATTTATTATGATTAATCATAGTCTTAGAAGGTGCACAGAAAGATATTCTCTCCACTTCCATATTCTAGAAGAGTCTTTGTAGAATAGACATTATTTCTTCCCAAAATTTTTGATAAAATACACTAGTAAAGAGATCTTATTTGTTAAAGTTTTGGGGCAGTGAACTATGAAATGTCATATTCACGTTCAAGGTACCTGTTATTTCTCCAGTGGTCTTTGGTAATTTGACTCTTTCAAGGAATTAGTACATTTTACCGAAATTTTTTAACTGTGAATATAAAAATTCTTCAGTATTCCCTTTTTTGTTTTTCTGTCCACAGGGTGTATAGTGGTGTTCCCTCTTTTATTTCTGGCTAGTATTTGTGTATTTTCTCTTTTTGCTTGGTAAATCTAGCCAGAGGTGGATCAATTGTGCTAATCTTTTTAAAAACAGCTTTTAGTTTCTATGATTGTCTTTAATGTCTTTCTATTTTCAACTTCATGGTATTCTCTTCTGACCTTTACTATTTCTTTCCTTTGGTTTGATTTGACTTTATTTGATATTCCTAAAATTTTTACTCTAAATATAAGCATTGGTTTAGTTACATGCCACAGTTTCTGGTATTTTAATTTTCATTCAATTCAAAAATATTTTATATTTTCTTTTGCCTTCCATTTTGACCTATGGGTATTTAGAATTTTGTTACTTAATCTCCAAATATCTGAGGATTTTCCAGATAAACCACTGTTTTTGATCTCTAGTTTATTTCTATTATATTCAGAGAGAAAATATATATATATACTTTAAACTGTTTTAAAATTTGTTTATTTGCTCTGTGGTCCACAATATGATCTATTTTGGCTAGCATTCTATGCATACCATAAAATAATGCATATAACGTGGTTGGTAGTTGGAATTGTACATTATTTACTTTGTCTTACAATTTTCCTTTAATTGCTTATAGTGTAGGTCTATAGATAAGGAATTCTTGCAGGTTTTGGTTGTCCAAAAATATCTTTATTGCACCTTTATTTTAAAAGATATCATATGGTTTGGAATATTGTGTCAACTTGCTACATCTTAAAGTTGCCACTTCATTATTTTGTTTTGCATAGTTTATTATTACAGTATGCTATAATTCTTAAAATTGTTCCTCTAAGTGGGCACAGTGACACAAGCTTGTAATCCCAGCTACTAAGGAGGTGGTGACAGAAGGATTTTCAAGTTTGGGTTAAGTCTTGGCAACTTAACAAGACTGTCTCAAAAATTTAAAATTAAAAGGCTGAGGATGTACCTCAGTGATAGAGAGTTTGTCCAGTTTGTGTGAGGCCCTATGTTCACCTAGGTTCAATCTCCAGCACAGAAAAAGAAAAAGAAGAGAAAGTGTTCCTTTATGTAATAGGTCTATTTTATTCAGCTGTCCTCCCACTAAAAATTGTCCCTTGATCTGTGGATCTCATCAATTTGAATATGATTTTTCCAATGGTGTGGAGTTTAGGAGAGGTAACTATTCTGTTTGTTTCTCTGAGCTTCCATGATTGGTAATTAGAAGTCTTTCATTATGTTTTGAAAATTACTAACCAGTATTTCTTCAAGTATTTTTCTACCCCACTCTCTTTCATCCCTGTACAGAATTCAATTTATGCATATATTATTCCATGTGATATTGTCCCACATCACCTCTGTGCTCCTTTACTTCTTTTTGGTCTTCTATCACTATCTCCTGACACGTCTCACTGTAGTATAAATATGACTTTACAATGGTATGATTACACAATTATAAAGTAATCTCAATTGATCCATTTTCAAATTCATGATTCTTTTTCTAGCTGTATCAGGTCTCCTGACAAATGCATCAAGGGTATTTTTATGTCTTGTTTTTCATAACTAATATTTCCATATAACATTTTCTTACACGTTTTCTTTTTTTCTTATGAACCATCACATTCCTGCATAATTGTATGTGTCTCATAATTTTTGGTTAAACATACTGTTTATAAATTTATTCATACTCTCATAAGGTTTTTATGCTTAAAGTGGGATATGTCAAAGTAAAGGGGGATGTGTGAAATAGAAAGGTTAAAGTGTTAAATGCAAAGAGTAAAGTATAAAATACTATAGGATGACTCAAGATGAATATCAAGTTAACAAAGGATATAGTTAGGCTGAGATCAGCCATTAAAAGTAAATAAAAGGTAGAATTAAGAAATTAATAAGGGAAATAAAATGAAATACTGAAAAATGACTTTTAAAAGGTCAAAAGGGGGGAAAAGAAGAATAAACAGGAAAAATAAAAAGTGAGACAAATACCAAGACAATTTGCTTACAACCATACTAATTGTACACTAAATGTAAATAGTCTAAACACTCAAAGCAGATACTGTCATATTAAAGTATAAAATCCAAGAACCAACTATATGTCATATACAAAAGTTGTAGCTTCAATATAAAGAAATAGATAAGTTTTAAGTAAAGGTATTTAGAAAAAAATATATATATATAAATACTAATCAAAAGTAAACCTAGTCACATTAATTTTACACAGAATGAATTTCAAGCCAAAAGTATTACTGAGATAAAGAGGGACATCTTATAACAATAAAATAATCATTGTATTAGAATGACATGAAAATTGTAAATGTGTCTGTGCCTAAATAAAACAGTTTCAAAATAAATGACATAAAAACTGAAAGAAACAAAGGAAAAAATTGACAAACCCACAAACATAGTTGGAGATTTTAACACACCCCTCTGTATTGGTCAATTTTCCAATTTCTGAGATCAAATATCTGACACCTGCAACTTAAAGGAAAAGAGGTTTATTTGGCTCATGGTTTTAGAGGATTTAGGCCATGATCAGCTGGCTCCAACACTGTGACATTATGATGAAAGGGTGTGGTACAGTAAAACTGCTTAGTTCACAGCTGCTGAGATAACAGAGCAGTGATAGGTCCACTAGAGAGGAAGGGGCAAGAGATCAGATATAGAACCCAAGGTTACACCTCCATGACTTAACAGGATATACCCAGAAGAGTGCTTTATTAATCCTCTGGGAAGCTCCCAAGCCAATCAAGTTGACAGTTAAGTTTAACTATAACATTCTAATCTTTGTCAACTTGACACTCAAACCTCTCCTTAAACTATACTTAATTTCCAAATAAACAAAGGTTACAATTCCATCCTCCATACAACCAAAATGCAACATTCCATTCCCTCAAGGTCTCAACACTCCCAATATTGTTAAAAAGTCCAAGTCCAAAGTCTCTTCTGAGATTAAAGACAATTCTTAGCTGTAAGCCCCTGTAAAAATCAAAAAGCAAGTTAAATAATCCCAAGATTCTATTGCACAGGATAAATACTTTCATTCCAAAAAAGAGAATTAGGAAAAATGGAATACAAAAGAGTAGGATTGAGGCAAGAAAAAAACTCAGCAGGGCAAATATTAAGTCCTCTAACTCCATGTCCAGCATCTGAGGTACATGAGTACTAGAGAGCTTAGGTGGCTCCACCTCTATGGCTTTGCCTGTTGCAGCCCACACATCCTATCCCTCAGGCTGGATCCACCCACCACCTGCAGCTTTCCTCAGCAGATGCTCCAAGTTCTGATACCTGTGACTTCCTAGGGTCTCCCCTATACCTTTGACTTCATTCCCACAGCTTCAGACAACACCATCTCAGGGGAACATTGCCTGGCCTCCCAGGCCTTTCCCTAAAGTATGGGTGGAAGCCTTCATAATCCTAAAACTCTTTTATTCTGCATGCCTGAAAGCCCAACATCATTTGGGCAATACCAAGGTATTTCAACAGCACAAGCAGGAGCCAGGTCTATTTGGACTATAGCTCCAGTGGCTTTTAACTGTCTGGATGGCTACGTACCATGAAAAGAATCCTGCAGAACCAGTCTGGGGAATCTATTCTCTAATGAAAGTTTTATACTTTTGCACATTTGAGACTATGATAGGTAGAGTCTTGTTGATTCTTGAAATCCTCTCAAAGCATCTTTCTTCTTGTCACAGTTCAAAGTACATGGGTGTCTTTTTAACAGCACTAATCTCTGCAGCAATCACACCTCCTTTGGCCACAACTTTATGTCTTTCTTTTCTGGAAAAACTGTAAATTCTTCAAATTTTTCTGCTCCGCTTGTTTGTTCTAGATTTTCAATATAAATCTGGCAAAAGCACCCAGCAGTACCTATGTTACCCCTTGAATTTTGGGTGCCTTGAAATTTCCTTAGCAAAAATCCTTTTAAAAAAAATTCCTTTCGTGCTGGGACATCATGGCAGTGAGCTGCGCCTCATAGATCATGCCCTTCCGGACTTTGAAGCAGTGATTTAGAAAGGATGTGCAGGTTGCAGAGAAGTTAAATGTGAGAAAATGTGCATCTAAGAATTGATGAAATCCCAGCACCCAGAAGGAAGCTCCCCGGCTGCCATCCCAGACTCCTAGGGCCAAGAAGGTGAGCCGGTCCCAGCACCTGGAAGGAAGCTCCCCACCTCCATCCCAGGCTCCTAGGGCAGTGAAGCTTAGCTGGTCCCAG
>NW_004624732.1:8100818-8136085 GCF_000247695.1 Heterocephalus glaber | reverse complement strand
ATTTCAAAAAAGATTTTTGTAATATGCTTTCTATATCCTTTTAAATTCTGTAAAATCTGTGGTAATGTCTCTTAGATCTTAATATTGTAATTTTAAAATGTATAACTGATATTGTGTAACAGGAAGAAAAGGTCTAAAAGAGCAGGGAAATTGGGAGGGGTAGGGAAGGGGAAAAAAGGGAGAGGAAAAAATATGAGAAGAGGAAAGAAATGGAAACAAGGTCTTTGCAAATAGGGAAGGGTGGAGGGGTGAAGGGAGGGCAAGGGAAGGGGAAAAAAAATAAGAACCAAGAGACTCATGTAATGGTACAAGATCTCAATGATGAATGTAACTATATTTTATACCTAAAATGTACCAATAAAGTTAATGGGGAAAAAAATTTAAAAATAAAAAAAAAGATGGAATCATAGTGTCAGGATCTAAGGTTCTGATTTATGACAATCCCTCTTTCTTTATCCTTAGACTACTTAGTTGCTAAGAGTTTTGAAAAAAGGAATGTATTGGAGTTCTCTCATGTAATTAGGGGCCAAAGCACAAGGGGACAACAGCCTTGCTTTACCATGTTTTCTAGATATCCCCTCTTGACTGAGGGGATGCACCTAAGTCAAGACAATACAGGTATTCTAAGGTTCGTCTAGTAAAAGTGTCATTTCTATATCATGAAGATTTCCTAGATTCTTAAATAATGTAATGATAAATTTCAAGATTGTGACTATTGACAATGAAAAATTCAAAATCTAGAAGGTCAAAGCAATGGAAAATCCAGATGTAAATGATAAAAGAAGATATATCATACATGTGCTACCTTCAGCAGCACATATACTAAGATACACATTCCTTGTGCTTAGAATTTTTCCTTTCTGTTTATTATTTATATTTGGAAATCGATTCTCTTATCATTTATTAAAATAAACTGTATATACATGTAAACATATTTGTTAAAGTTGTCTATGCTTACAGTTGTTCATTTGTAGGTCACTCTAAACTACAAACCTTAAAATAAGGACAATACTAATCAGTTGGCAGTTATAGTTGCAGGTGGAGACTTGGCAGGAACTCAACAGCCTTTGGCTGGTATTTATGCATCCTGGCCCCTTTCCGTAAGGACTTGAAATCACTTTTTTAAAAACAGGCTCCAAAACAACCACAAATTGTATAGCCTCCCTAACCCCAACTCTGTCCAGTTTCCTCTACTCTTGACTTTCTTATTTATAATGAGATGCAAACATACCAAGAAAAAGTATAACCAATTAGATTTTTACTCCTGGCAAGCATTTTCCCTAAAAAAGAAACACATGAAAGTTTGCTGAAAAGCAATATGCTCTAAAAGTGCATCTGTAAATAACAATCACTTTCAAAAGACAGAAAATTTGGGAAAAACCAACTCTTTTTATATAACAATCACTTCCAGACAGTCTAGAGAGTTATCCTTATCTCTTCCACACAAACCTCCATGTTGAGATAATTATGTCCAACTGGAAGGGCTAAGTACTCCTCCAGTTCACAAAGAAGCAGTAACACTTGAATTCAAAGAGCTGGGAGTGACACATCCTGACATACACATGGGGACATTAGCAGAGCTAGAAGACAAGTTCTCAGAGACAAAATAGAGAAAATAGGTCTGCCTTTCTCTCTTTTTTAATGAAAAAGCCAGGAGTTATATGCATCAGGAACAATTCATCTCATCACAGTATTATTTCATGTTAAGTTGCCAGATAAAAGAACAGACTACCCAGTTAATCTGGAATATAAACAGCTATTAGTTTCTAATATACATATGCCCCATGACTCATTTATATTTTTAAAAATCACTCTTTATCTGAAATTCAATTTAACTGGGTGTTCTGGGCTGTTTTTGCTAAATCTGAGAGCCTATTAACACATTTTCCAAAATTATCTGTAAATGATCTTGGCTCAAAATTCTTTACCTTTATTCCAGACATATCTCCTGAACTCTGGAGCCATAAAATTGCTTACCTGGATCTGCTTCAGAGTCTAACAGCATTTTACCTACAACATATTCCCAACTGATCCCCTACTATCTGTCGCCAGCCCCTTTCTCTCCCCACAACAACCCCCACCCCCCGTTAAGAATCCATTCTTCTATTGCTTGGGTCAAAAATGTAATAGTATCCTTAGTTCTTCAAAGTGAAAAAGTTTCTCCCACCTTAAATCCTTCACTTTTTGCGTGATTTTAGCAATGCAAAGGAACTCTTTACTTTCCATGCCTATAAGTCTGTAGCAGAATAATGGGCTTAGGCAGTATGGTCAATGTAAAATCAGCCCCAAGGGCCATCTGCCCATTTCTTCCTAGGGAGTCCCCTGCCACATTTATGCCAATCAACCCATAAATAACTGTGCTAAAAGAAGGGCAAAGGTACCAATATCTTCTGCACTTATAAACTTGGCCCTGGACTTTCACTTTCACTTCCAGAAACATTACTGACAATTTTTTGTGACAACTGCTAATTGTTGTTTGGAGTAGGAGCTTACTCACCACCAACTGAAAACCCTACTTCTACCCAGGTTATAAAAGGGAACACCTATCTTTCCACTTTTTTTCCAACAAATAGCTCTGTAGACTCCCAATAAATCTTTCCTCACCAGACAATAAAGAAGTTTCCTGAAATTGGAAGAGTGTGCACAAAGAGTAAATCCACATCATATCCACATTACAACTTCAAGGTCTAGATCTCCTGGACACTTTTACCAATTCTTTGTTTGGTACAAATAATGATTATTGTGAGGTGATTCCAGGTCACTCTTATCAAACTTCAAGGAATCTAAAACCTAGATAAGCAGAGTAACCTAGTTTTTTTTTTTTAAATCTAGTCCAGACCAATAAATAGTCTGTAAATTTCTACCAAGCTTTTACCCTCTATGATTCTCAACATGGCACCTTTAAAGGGACAGAGGCTAGGGAAGAGCAGCCAACACAAAAAAGTTTCTTGGTTATCATGTTTTCAGATATTTACAGTCTTAGACTGTATGCTCAGCCGGGTCAAAATGAAGTTGGAGGTTTCTGTTTCAAAGTGTTACTGTGTCATCATGTCAAGAACAGCTGCTCATATAAATTCCACCACTGGCAAATACATGTTCCTAAATGGCCAGTATGATTAACACTGTAATTTATAAAAGTGGCCAGGTCAAAAGTGAGGGAGGCAACCATATAAGAAAACCAATTTAAAAGATTATTTTTTTTAAAGCTACCATGAATTCCTTTACCATATAACCAGACTTTTCTGAAAATTTAGAATTAATAATGTAGATAACAATAGACATTATTTATGTGGGACACAAAAGAAGTAAAAGTTTCCTAAAATAATTTAAGAACAACTGCATTGTAGAGGAAAGGTTGTTGTAAGGTTCAACTTTAATAGCTACTTGTCTACTATATTGACACATTAGCTCTGTATTGAACATTTTCTCTTAGATTTCCAATTTTGAGGAAACAATCAAACATGAATGGAAGATCTATATTTTTTCATTTTTCCACATTTCAATGTCAAAAGTTTCCATGCCTTGTCAAGAACATAATAAGGCATGTTATTATGTTGGTACAGTATTCTCAGGGTCTCTGAAACTTTCTGTAGATTCTGTCACACAACAAAATACACATTTCCAGTCTAGATTTAAAAAAACAACTGGTTCTGTTTTTTAAAATGCCTGTAGCCCAGTGATTAGCTCCTGTACATAAAAAGTCAGTCTATAGGAGTAATTTCATATGTGCCCAGTCAAAGGTGTGATAACTGAAAGACTGTGTTTGGGTTTTTGTGGTTTGGGGGGTAAATTCTGTTAGTCAAGAGCACATTCAGACTCTCAAGATAGCGTTTTCACCCGTTTCTTATACAGGCTTTCCCGTGGTCACTTTTCTTCCTAACTCGAAATGCACGTATGCCTCCCTGTCCCACAGTGTTCCTGACAAGCTCAAGGTTAATTCTGATTTCCTAAAAGACAACTAGAATGCTTTAATTCTCAGATATCATCAATTAGTCCTTTCTAGTGATCAATTTTTTACATGGATGTTGTATTTAGTGCTTCTCCCAGGCCATATGAAACACTAAAATCTTCTACATGACAGCAATCATACTATTCAAAACATTCTCCTGCACATGTCACTATGAGGAAAACTACCCAGTTATTAATGTCAAACAGATTGTCATTTGGGAAAACAAAAATGAATTAAAATCAGCTTCGGACAAAGTACAGCTCTATGGAAAAACACCAGGTTTTTATGTGCAAATGTCTTTAATCTCTGATTGAAATGTTTAAAGAACGAGTTAGCAGGGAATCTGTTCCCGGTCTATAAAATCCAGAACAATGTAATGAAAATAGTTTCCGAGACGAAAGGTCTTTGGTCACAGCTGACTGATTTTACCAAACATGCATGTGCCCCACTTTCTAGTAAACCCTGTGAAGAAACGTCAGGATTCTAGCTTGGGTCAGGGGCTCTATTTAACCTATCAAGGCACAGACCTGTCTGTTATAAACGCTAGGGCGCCTGTCAGAATTTTTTCCCCTGAAACTCTGAGGAAAAATCGTACCTCGAAAGCAATATGCGTTGCAACCCACGCAGATTTAAGCTCGTACTCCTGCCTCCCTAGCCTGGCACAAGAGGCTCCTGGGCTATCCTTCACGCACTAGAACTCACCCTAAATCGCCATCCCACCACCACCGCGCCACCATTCTAGCCCAGCTCGGCTCGGCACCCAGCGCCCCGGAGCGTACCTGCAGCCCCGCGAGCCTCCGGGAGTCAGCTCACGGTGCCACCCCGCTGCCAGGCAGGCACGCACCGCCCAAGACTCGCCTACTCCCTCCGGGGCCAACTGCCCCCAGCTCAGTCAGCCACCCTCCGCTGCTACCCACACCCCACGCTCCTCTTTCTCCCTCCGGCCCGGGCTCCGTCCACGTCGCACCTGTCTACCCCGGGCTGCCAGACGTCGGGTGCCCACGCGCGCCTCAGCCCGCGCCCCTCGGCCCACCTGCGCTTTCCCCGCGTCCTGCAGACGGCCGTGCCTCGGGACGCCCTCTTACCCGCACCGCTCCCCGCTCCCACCCCGTACCTGCCGAGAGCTCGGCGCCCACGGCCAGCAGCAGCAGCGCCGGGCGGAGCGCGGGGGCCATGGCCACCAGGCGGGCGCCGGGCCGGGACCCCGACGGCACGGTCCGCTTTGAAGTTCCCGGGGCGCGGGAGGCGCGCAGCCCGACACCCTGCGGAAGGGAGCGCCGGCTCTAGTCAGCGGGCGCCCCGCTCTCCGCCTCCCCATCCCACGCCCCCCGCGCCGGGAGCCTCGCTCCTGCCACTGGCCCCGCAGCCGCGGGGAGGGGGCGGGGGAGCCCGCGGAGCCCGCCTTGCAGTCTCCGCCCGCCGCCCTCTGGGCCGCCCGGCCGGGCTGCGGGGCCGGCGATCGCCGGGTCGGGCGGCTCGGAGCCCGCAGGCGGAGATACTCGGGTCTGGAGGGAAGGGAAAGCCCCCCTGAGACTTTAGGGAAACTTCAAACTCTGCCGCAGTTGCTTTCTGGGGATCTGCTCTACAGTGTCCTCCAGAACATCAACCCTTCGGTCTCTTGATGTTCCTTTATTCATCCAGTGTCCCTACATCTAACCGGGCTGTGCAGTGAGAATAGCTCCCGCATTCCCGCGGACTCGTCCCACCGCCACATCCAGGCTCAGCAAGGGTCTGTGGAAGTGCGCCCTCTCTGTCCATCCCTGGAAATGACCGATTGTCCAACTGCCTTTGGCACCTACAGTTTTGGGGCAACAAACTTGATCTCTGATGCCTCCTAGAAACCTCTGTTCCAAGAATGGCGGCCAAGACTGGTCTACCTGCACCAGGTGATGTGGCCATCTGCAGTGTGTAAAGGAGTTAAAAGATCTGACCTCTGAGTGATCTCTCGAAGGTTGTTACAATTTCAGCAATAGGAGGATGGATGGAGGGGCTCACAGGGTATGATTAAGGGAAGGGGAAGAATCGTTTTAACTAAATAATATATTAGAAACTTGCTTAAGTATCGTCTGAATCTCTACAAGCTTATTTTCAAGTCGGCATGGTTCCCGTCTATATTGCCTAGTAATTCAAAACATAAGGGCATAAGAGTGAATGGTGTTATTTTCACCTGAACAACATTAAAGAAAAAAAAAAACAGAACACGAAACTAGTGCTATGACTGCAGTTAGAAGATTCCCTGGAAGATGACTGAGTCCCTGAAAGATGATTAGTAATTGCTTTAGAGAAAAGGACCACACACTTCTTCATCTAGCTCAGCACTACATGAGGAGGGAGTTCTTTCCGCGGTCTGTGAAAGGCCTATTGTAAGATGGTGTGTATAAATTACCATCCTGTCAATGGATCACAATATTTGAGGCAGGATGGTTGTTAGGCTCTGAGGCATGAAGGTGACAGCCCCAGGCTGTCTTCCTCCATAACCTTGGATGAATCAAAATATTCTTATGTATAAAAAGTTTGGTCCCATTTTATCCTGGATCCAAACAAACAAAAAAAATAGAGATGTGGGACAAGACTGAGCCCTTCCAGACACCCACAAAACAGATGCTTTAAAAAGGCAAGAAAATGCGGGGACACATTATATTTTGTCTGATTTGGCTTGCTCATTATTTGGTAACTGTACCTTGGATTGGAATCAGCAGGTGGATCATGAGAAGGGAGCTTGAGCTTTTGCAGAATTTAGTATATTCTGTGGTTCTGCTTCCTTAAAAATAAATGGAACTTAATTCCTATTTCTTATCACTACAACTGGCTCAAAAAATGTAGTGTGTGAGAAGCACTGTTAAACCATAGTCACTAAGCTACTGTCAGGAATCTCCTCTCTGAATATTTATTTTATCTCAAATACAGTAAACAACATCTCTTCCAAATTGTAAAACTCTTATTTTTCTAATGAAATAAGGTTACTATCCCAAGAAGTCTAACGTTGAATAACTTCAATATTCTAAACAAACAATACTTTCCTCTTAGTCTAATGGCACATTGTCAATATGGTATCCATTAACCACATGTGGATATTGAGCGCTTGAAATGTGCCCAGACCAAACTGACATGTATTGTAGATATAAAATACCTGCTAGATTTACAAAATGCTTAGTACAAAAACAATAATGTACAATACATTATTAATAACTTTTACATTACTCAAAAGTTGAAGTGATAATATTTGAGACAGATTAGATTAAACAAAGTACAGTTGTGTGATGTCTCTATAATGGTCTTCATATAAAACAGTGATCCTATATGATTATAATGGAGCTGCAAAATTCCTATTGCCTAGTAACAGCATAGCCATCATAAAATTATAGCACAACACATTATTCATGATATTTATGGTAAAGCTAGTGTAAACAAACCTGCTTCATTGCCAGTCATATAAAAGTGTAGCACACACAGTTATGTACAGTTCATAATACTAGATAATGATAAACAACTGTTACTGGCTATGCAGCATTTACTGTATTACACTTTTTATCTTTAAAGTGTACTACATAGGTTAACTGTTAAGCAGCTTCAGCCAGGTCAAGCGGAATTTCAGAAGGCAGCACTGTTATCTTGGAAGATGACAGCTGCATACCTGTTGTTGCCCCTGAGGACCTCCCAGAGGAACAAGATCTGGAGGTGGAGGACAGTGACACTGATGATCATGACCCTGTGTACGCCTTGTACCTTAATTTTTAATAAAAATCTTTGAAAAGTAGAACAAACAAATTGTAAAAATCAAAAACTTACAGAATAGAGATAGAAAGAGATAGAGACACAAAATATACAAAGATACAAAGAGTTAAAGACATTATATTACAATGACACATACCTACCCATTTTTATACCAGCACAATTCATAACAGCTAAATCCTGGAAGTCACTTATATGTCTATAAACAGATAAATGGTTAAAAAAAATATGGTATTTACACACAATGAAGTACAAGTCTGCCATTAAAAAAAGATAAACTGGAGTCATTTGGAGGAAAATCACTGCATCTTGAGAGCATAATGTTAAATAAATGAGAGTATAATGAAATAAAGCAGATACATGAGTTTAAATATCACATGATTTCTCATGAGAAACCCAGAATATAGCAAAATAAAAAATAGAGAAGAGAAAGTAGAGACAGAGATTATTTTCAAAGAGGAAAGGGATCAAGAGATGGAAGGAGGGGAGGGAAAGAGATTTTGAAAAAGAATTAATATGTGTTATGCACATGTACCAACTCCCTGCAAAGAATGTAAACATTATGTACTACACACAGGTACTAATAAAAAGAAAGTAGTAGGTGCCTTGCCATCAATATATGGTCAGCCAAGGAAGGAACCAGTATCTTTCAAATTCTTGTTGCAAAATTTTGAGACAAAACAAAGAAGCTAATATGTCAAAAATTAAGTTTTTTATTTGTGAGAGTGTTTTAAATGAGGTCTTCACATGCCATATTCCTCATGTAATTGTGCATGTTCTAATGTCAATACTGTGAACATTTTTAAAGTAAGGCATTAAACACTCACAATGTACTAAATCCCCCAAACTAGCAAATTATGAATTTGGCAATTATAAATATCTGTTATATACTTCAGTCTTTAATGTCACCTTCGTGGCACTCTTCCTTTTAATAACTTTCTCTTAATAATATGTCTCAGTGTAAACTTGATTGACCCACACACATGCACACACACACACACACACACACACATACACACACCTTTATAGAAATGAATCCAGTCTGAATCTATGGCTATTATTAAGAAAATACTCTTTGTAACATATTAAGCTGCTCCTGTTATTCAATATAAACATACAAATACATCACTCAAACTGTGATATAACATGTATTTCACACTTTTGTACATAAAAAAAAATTACATGCAAATTTTTTAATTTCACTAGAAAAAAATTTACATCCAAATGTGTGTCTCAAGATTTAACATCCTCTTCTTAATGATCTAGTTGTATATATGCATTACATCGCAACACTACATCATGATTCTTAGATTCTCATAGCCAAAAGAAAACGACAACAAATAATCCGAGGCATTCATAACCCCTCAGCAAAACAGACTTTGTGCAAGTAAACCTTACGTAAGCAAGAGAAGCAAGTGTAAGGATATTAAACTGTAAAGATTTGATACATTTGAAGACAATCATTCCAAATAAATAAGGCAGATAAATGTGTGTAATAACTGAACTTTGATAAAGACTATTTGTTGGATGTAGTTGTTCAAGAATTTTTATGATACAGATTTCTTTTCTATTATCCCTTTGAGAAGCCCCAGTGTTCTGCATCTTAATTTCTCATTTCATCTTGGAATGAGCATATGGTGAGGAGGCATACTACAATAATTTGCTCAGCACTACCAAGATTGAATCTTCTCTTGTTTTACTGCACTTTTCTTTCTCTAAACTCACATCGTCCCTTTACTCATCTTCACTCCTTCCATCTCTTGATTCCCAGAAATCTTTCCATTGGGAAAACTTGGTTTCACTTCTACTTCTTCTTTTTATTATTAATTTACATTTCCTAAAAATATCCATGTGTTTTAGGAACTTACTGAGCTTCTACAACTTGTACCCTCAGTAAATCTACCTCCTGGGACAGTACAGGTTTCATGAAGAAGAAAAATAATGACCAATCCCTCTATGGTCATGGAGAATGAGGGGGATGTCAAACAGTTCAACTGCCATGAGCTTCAAGTTTATTTTCAGAGCTTACATTTTCTGTTTTCCCTAAGTGGTAAAATGGCTATACTCCTTCACTGAAGTTCCTATCCTTTTAATACTATTGATATAGTCTTTTCATACAGTTCAAGCTTTGTTTTCCCTTTCTCTGAACAGCATCAATGTGCTGGGTGATTAGGTACATTCAGTACAGCCCTAGAACAGGCAGGTCAGAGAGGCAGTTACGGTTAAGCAAGC
Organism: Heterocephalus glaber; assembly: GCF_000247695.1. The sequence continues at coordinate 8,126,172 of NW_004624732.1, read as the reverse complement.
CAACACCAGCCCGATCATTTCCTTAGGATGGACCAATAATTACATCCTACTTGAGTGAGGCCACAAATGGTAAGAGACTTAGATGACTCAGGACAGACCCATCACTTCCTGGAAAATAGATCAAAAATGACAGAATTATTTAAAACTCTGGACAGAAGCATTAGAATTCTGATTATTTTGGCTAAAGTAAATGAGTAGTTAAAACTGCTCATTTAAAAATGTGGCAGCCACTAGCCACTTGTGGCTACTAAGTACTTAAAATGTAACTGCTCAAGGGCCAGGGATTTAGCTCAGTGGCTTCACCACCTGCTGCACAATCCCAAAGGCCCAAGTTCGATCCCTGGTACCAAAAAAAAAATGTAACTGCTCAGATTTGATGTGTACTTTATATGTGAAATATACACCAGATTTTAGAGATCTAACATCAAAAAACAAACAAATAAATAAAAGGATTTTTAAAGTATCTAATAATTTTATATTAATTACATGTTGAAATGATAATTGTTTTATATACTAGATTAAATATATTATTAAAACTAGTTTCACATTTTTACTTCTTAATACAGCTAACTAAAAAATATTAAACATTTGTGGTCCTCATATTTCAACTGGATAATACTGGATCCAATCAATATTCATAAGATGAACATTAATGAACAACATTAATGAATAACATTAACTTTATGTTATCCCCCTGTTAATGCATCCCCAAGGCTGCAATCAGAGGAGCATCCTATTAACATGACTGATTTTGTTCTCCTCTGTCCTCAAATCTTCAGTGACCACCCTTGCCTAAGCAGTCAAGGCTAAATTCTCTAGGATGTTGGCTATCAAAGGTCACTTTCCCTATGCTGGAAATATAGAAAAAGCAAGACCTTCCTTGCAGTCACCTTCTTCCAACTCCAGTTATCTTTCACTTCTTTCATCCTTCAATAGTAATACATATTTAGTCAATAATCAAGTCACATTTATGTTTCTTTTGCTTTGTCCATTTTCATCCCAGCTGTTATTTCTATAATCTGAGTCCCTAATAATTTCATACCTGAGTTGTCATAATTACCAATTAAATCATCCCTGTAACTTTATGTTTCCACATCTTAATGCATCCTCAAGGCTGCTATCAAAGCAGCTTCCTGTTAGCATGTGTCTAATTTTGTTCTCCCTTCACCTCCAATCTTCACTGACCACCTTGCATAAAGAATCAAAGCTAAATTCTCCAGCATGAAGGCTCTCAAAATTTTTCATACCATGACCCTTTTACATTCTTCAAAAATTTTGAGGACCCCAATAAGTTATATCTGTCAATATTTACTACATAGGAAATCAAAATTGAGAAATTCTCCAAGCACAAGAATCTGCAAGGACACATTCCATCAACCTTCAGAGAAATGACATCATTACACATCTTACAACCTTTGAAAAACTAGTGTACACTTGTGTGAGACTGAGAATACAAGAGGCAAATAACATGTTTGTATTATTTGTAGAAGTAATTTTCTCTTGTGGATCAGAAAAGTTCCTGAGCAACCCCAGGGCTTCCTTCAGTTCTCAAGTTTCCCAAATATGTCTGTAGCCCTTATTGCATTTCTGAAGTCAAAGTTTGTATAATTTACTGCCATCTCTACCTACATATGCCAAAGGTAGCCAAAGCCAACATAAAACAGAATATTCCTTCCAAGCTTGCTTGTCCTCTTGGTTCCCTTGTCTCAGTAACTATCACCACTCAAGCCAGAGTCCTTGATGTTTGTTGTTGTTGCTGTTGTTGTTGTTGTGCCTCATCTCTTTCCTCTTTTCCATCCTTCATATCTAGTTTACCAGCAATTTCTATGGAATCTAATTTTATTTTTAAAGAACTCACCAATTTGTTCCCTTCTTTCCAATGAACTGCCACCAGCTTCACTCATATCACTACCTTATTGTATTTGAAATGTAATAAAAGCCTCGTAATTGATTTCCCTTTTTGGAGACTCACTACCTCCTTATCCATTCTGGACTCCATTAACCACAGGAGAGTTGTTATTGCACTGTGATCATTGTCACTAAAATTTACCTAAGGCATAATGCTAGATCTAACACTGGAGTTATTTATCATTCAACTTCTTCAAATTCCAGTTACCTTATCTGACAAGTGAAGGTAATATTTATAATTCTCTCTCCTACTTGCTGTATTAAATGACATTAGCACAGAAATACCAAGGACTGTCTGGAACACAGTAAGCATCAATAAACATTAGTGTGTTAGATTATGAGGGTGATGTTTATAATCTCAATGCCACTGTACACCAATTTAAAAACTCTCCGTGGCTTGACCTTACCTTCAGGTTAAATTCTGAGCCTTTTTTGGTGAATTACTGGCCAGGAAACATCAGTTTTCAGCATAGAAGCCACTATCTCAAGAAATTTACCCTCTTTTCATGCCTCCTCAAAAAATTTTGAGTTACGTGCTCCTTCCTGTAGTGTCGATTATGTCACTTGTCACAATGTATTACAACCCTGTCTCTTCACTTGTCACCCTCCTTAGTCCATAAGCCTCCAGTCTGGAATTATGTCTTCTTCATTTTCTTTTTTTGGCATCTGAAATCAGTTGACTCATGCCATGGTTTGGATATGATTTGTTCACTAAGGGCTCATGGGTTAGAAGCTTGACCCTCAGTGTGATAATTTTGTGAGTCAGTAGCACTTATAAGAGGTAGGACACATTGCAAGATGACTAGATTATCAGGGGCACTGTCTTCAGAAGGGATTAACATGATTCTCATGGAATTTTGACTTAGTCCTTGAGAGAGTGAGTTTTTTATAAAAGAGCTAGCCTGCTCTCTGACTTACCAAGTGATCTCTCCCCATCATGTGCACTCTGGCCGCTGTGATGCCATCCACCATTCAGCATTTACCAATGAAACTGCCTGATTTTGGACTTTCAGCCTCCAAAACTATGAGCTCAATAAATATTTTTTTCTTTTTAAAGTACTCAGGTTCAAATATTTTGTTACAGCAACAAAAGATGAACAAATGCCACACATAATAAGTACTTGATAAATATTTGTTGAATGAATGAGTAAATGACATTTAGGACCATTACCCATATTGGCACAAACTTTCACTCATTACACATCAATGCTATATGTGTTGAATAAATAAGTAAACTCAACAACAGAAGCATTTTTATAGCTAAAGATTTACTCTGTATCCACACTGCCAAACTTGAGTTACAAATTTTGGTAAAGACGGACAAAAAGTGAGAGAGAATAGTGAAGCCAACAGTGAAAAACACCTCAAAAGTGACCAGATATCATCCATTAAAGGAATTATCAGTCTTGGGGGTTAAGTTATCCTGTTTAAAAAAATTTGTTCTGCATCACTCAAGATTTTTAGTTGCAAACAAATAAAACCACCTTCATGAGTTAAAACAAATTAAATTTATTGAAAGCTATTAAGTAGACCATAGCTTCTCCATAGCTCAGACAGAGCTGGGGATTTCTATGGCAATGGATTTTCCTCAAATTGAATGGCTTGAGAGCCAGACTTGGAAATAACACAACCAAGAACATCATGACACCTTTCACATACCATTAAGGATTCAGATTCCATCACATGAAATTTGGGGGACATGAATGAACCATCACGTGATAAGTGAAGTTTGTTTATGTACAAGTACAAGTTTCCATGAGCAACACATTGATAGATCATATGATAACATTTGTTCTTTTACTTGCCTTCTTATTGGGATGCCAGAGTCTGGTAGGGGTTTCATTGTGCATATTTTTCAAAACAAAATATTAAAAATATAGAAGATTACAAGTGATAAATAACCTTAAAATATTTGTCAAAAATATCAGTTTCTGTCCCCTCCAAGACAGCAAATTTGTCTCAAAACTTGGGAATCAGTGGTTCTTCTGGAATCTAGCAGAAAAAGAAATGGAAAAGAAAAGAACCTTGACAGTAAACACTACTGCCTGAGCTTGCAGAGGTGCAAATTTGAGAATGATAGGAAAGATGCTGAGAGATCTCAAAATCTAAAGTCAGTTATTTTTTGAGAGTGCATGCAACCCAATATTGTAGTTTTTTCTATTCCGCTACAAAGTATGGTACTTTTTTTTATCTAATAAGGGCCCTAAAATGTGGTTCTGCTCTTAGTGATTCATCATATTCATTGTCAAACTGCCCATTTCCTTTTAGGGGACTCTTGCAATAATTTTATTAACTATACAGCAATCTAGGAAGTTTTGGAAGATATGATATATTATTTTCTTGTTACTCCCTTTCTTTTTATTGTGTAGAGAAGTAAAATACAATGCTACCTCAAGTTAGAAATTCTCTGGGAGTCATATCCTTACGAAACTCTGCTGCAGTTTGAGGAAAACATCACCCAAAGCTCGTACTATCACTCAAAGCCAAGTTGGCTCATAGTTTATTCCCACACCCCACACCCATCCCTGAGTTGCATGGGGCCAAAGGATTTGGAACAGAGCTCACTGGCCCACATTCAGTTGAAAGGCAATATACTTTGCCCAAAGGAAAAAAGTTAAGTAGTCCTAGCTTATCTTTGGTATTTGCAGCCTCTCTTTTCTCCTACTTTTATCTACTTTCTAGTCTTCCACCTACTACTCCTTTTCAAATAAGAAAGGCTCTGAAATTGTATGTTTATTTTTGACCAGTTGTATTTCAGAATGAGCAAGAGTCTATTGGGTTAATACTATACTCAAGTATTTGTATTTGCATCTGTGAACTTTTGAAGGAAGAAAATTTGGTCTCAAAAGAATTTCAGAAAACAACAATCTCATTAGAGAGAAATTTGAAGACTATGGAGAAGTTTGAAATTTCACTGTCAAGAATGCTATAGGTATTCCTACAAGGAGACTGGCATTGCCTTAATCAAGGCTAAATTCTTCTGAAGTTTTAGTGGAGGACACACTGTCCCATGGAGTACAAATGGATGGATACATTTCTCAGTAATCAATTCTCCTATTATCACATAGGCCTAGACAGTGGGGCCATGAAGGACCACAAATAAAAGAAAATGAAAAATGAAAAAAAGAAAATGTTCGTCTCTAATAATTCAGATATGGAGCACATCTGTTCTCTAAATTCCCAGTGTGGTGATGGCACAGTGCTGAGACATTTAAACAAATACTATCTAAACCTTGGAGATAATAAAAAGGAAACCAAAACAAGAAAGGAACATAAAACCAGGCAATATTGGTCATTAAACATAATTTTCTCATATTTTACCTTGTATTCTCCTAAAGAGGCACTTCCTCCCCCTAACTCCAGGCCCATTTTCCTAACAGGTGGGGAGGCTGACACCAGAGAGAGGCAGGCACCTCCTCTTGCCTTTTGAAAGCCCACTTTCTAAATCTTCATCTTTTCTAAGAATTCTCTCCAGCACATGACTGACTCCAGGAATAGATAGCTCTTTCCTTTCTCCCACCCACCCTAACCACTTCACAGGAAAATCAGAATACAAGGGAAAAAACACAAAAGGAGGCACAGGTCCACACCCCCTCATACACACACAAACACGCCTCAGCTCCCCACATTTCATTGCAGCACCAGATTTATCACTCTGCAAATGACCGAAAGGAAAGTCTATAAGTTTCTCCTACAGAGTGACCTGCTCCATTGTCCTGCTGCACTGGTCTCCTCAGAGGCTAAGTCCAGCAAATAAGGTGGAGCAAAGAAGAAGATAAGCCATTGTCATTTGCTTCTTCAAGGTCATGCTAGGGCACAGGCACATCAGCTAAGTTCATATGTCCTTAGGAAAAAAGAATTGAGAATGAGGATTCTTCATACTCTTTCATAAACCTCAGAGAAGCAACTATCTTACAGTTCATCATATAGAAATACGTGGAAAATTTGCTACTTCCTACCTTGATTTCACCAAGACAATTCCACAGAGCCCCCCAAGCTTACATAAGTTGTAAGTTTTTCAAGGCTATTAATACATCTTCAGAGTATATCAAAGCACTAGTGCTAATATCTTTCTTTTCTTTATTTATTCCATAAATGGAGAAACATCACTATGTTGTGAGAATGATTTCTTGACACGTGGATCAAACAAATTAGGTCCTAGCATCTTCTTTTGTTAAAAAAAAAAACTGAGTAAATGAACATCATTCTTCAGAAATGTTTGTTAAATGCTACCATTTGGACAGGTTATAGCTCTATAATATGCAAGAAGATAAATTTTGCCTTTGAAAAGAGAGGAACCTATTTTTCTAAAACCATTGAATTATTACTATCTCTACAATGTGATAACTATTGAGTGGCCAAATGAATCCTTGGCTCTCTCTCCATTCCACTGGGTAATTGAGAGATTTATGATGTATACTGAAAAATACAGTGAATAATAAATTTTTAAAATTTTATTACACTAAAAGTTACATCGACATTATTCCCATTCAAAATAGCCCCCATTGTTTCAAACACACTTACCTCATCATTATTTCCACTTTCTGAAGCAGTTCTGGAAGTCTTCTTTCACATCTTTAGTTGAGCTGTCATAGCTGCCTCCCTGTACTGAATCCATTCAAAACATTTACTCTTCATGGACATGTTGACTATGGGAAAGAGTCAGAAATTTCATGATGCCCAATCCAGTGAATAAGTGGATGAGGACATGCTGTAATGTTTTTTATGAGCCTGCCTTCCCTTGAATGGTACTTGGTAGCAGCATTCACCATATTGTTGATCACATCATATAAAGACACTCACAAAAGAGGATTTCTAGAACCACTTCAGGAAATGGCAAGACCACTAGGATAATTGTGTTTGAAACAAGGGGGAGTATTTTGAGGAAGGTTAATGGCAATGTGTATTTTATTATAATAAATATTTTTAATTTAACATTCACCATATATCTTGATTACCCCTTGTACATTAGAATTAATTTTACTTGAATGATTTAAAGGCATTTTACATTGCAAGCATTAAATAAATTTAAGTGCCCATACTGTTTCCTAGTTTTTACTATAATTTGTGGTTACAACGGATTTTCCCAATATTAAATTAGAATAGTTAGTAAAATTGATTTTTAATAAATCCACAACGTAAAACCATATATCTATTTACAATCTAATTTTCTAACCTATTCAGATGGCTTATCACTTGTTAAGTAATTCATTTGTTAATTCATTCAACACCTAATATGTGCAACACACAATGCCAAATACTTGGTATAGAAGGTGAAAAAAAAGACACCATTCACTATTCATGTCATTTCATGTCAAACCAAAGAGAAAGGTCTTAAACAAGTAGTTACACAATTAATTAAGTTATGATAAGCTTTAAAAGGGTCAATGTACGGTAATATAAAAATTATAATAAAATTAATCTGTTAGAGTTGACAAGGAAGGTTTTTCTTAGAAAGTGTTAAGTAAAACTAAAGACTACAACATAAATTGGTTAAGTGTGTGTGTGCATGTGCATGCATATGTGTGTGTGTGTGTGTGTGTAGGACTCAAAAAGGTAGCTAATTTTATAAGCAGCTGAGTAAGACCAGTGTTGCAAGATATAGAAAGCTTTAGAGATTACTCTGAAGAAGATGCCTTTACAACCACATTAAGAATTTGGTTTCTAGTACGGTTAAAGTAATAGAAACATTGAAGAATTTCAAGCAAAGCAATGCTGTAATTAGATAAAAATATTAAATTGCCACTATAGCTTCTAGTGTGGAGAATGGGCTGTGTCCAAGCAAGAGTGAAATCTTGAACACTAGCTGGGAGAAATGTGCTGGGTAAAAAGGATGCTGGTAGGCACTGGTTTTGGCAAAGACAGGCAAGAGTATTGTATTGAGGCAGGAGGAGGGAATGGAATGGAAGATTCATGGTATCCCACAGGGTTCTGATATCTATATTTGGTGGACAAAGCTGCCATTGACTCACAGTGGAAACACTGAGAAAGGTCATGTTGGATGCGTACCAGTTCCACTGTGGATCCTGAATTTGAAAGGGCTGTGGTTACTCAAGTAGAACTAAGGATTCAGCAGTTGCATGTATAGGTCTAAGGTGAGAGGATCAGCATTGGCAGAAAGCAAATGTTTGAGAAATATCTTATATAAGGGAGGCAGAGCCAAAACTATGGGTAAGATTTTCTGGCTTTGTGTTTTGAGACCAAACATTCAATTAAACTGTGTTATGCCTTTCTTTGACATTTTTTAGTCTCCCAGTCATTAGTTTAACATGACTTAACAATATTTTGAAGACTCATATATGGTACCAAGCTTTACACTCTTCACTGATTACTTAATGTAACTACCTAAGAAAGTCCAAGGTTATTTCCTGAGAAAAATGTTGATTCCATGTGTAGATACCACTATGTTGGCCAGAATTTGTGATCATATGTCAATCTTTTAGCTGAAATGGACTTTAAATTCATTCAAATTTTGTCCTATCAAACCTAGAAATGTTTTGCTAGGACCATGCAGTTTTTATCACAGTAGCTTTGTAGTATAATTTCAAGTCAGGGACTGTGATACCCCCTGCTTTGCCTTTGTTCCTCAGAATTGTTTTTGCTATTCTAGGTCTCTTCTGGTTCCAAATGAATTTTAGCATTGTTTTCTCTAATTCTGTGAGATACGCTATTGGTATCTTGATCAGAATTGCATTAAATCTGTATAACAACTTTGGGAATATGACCATTTCCACTACCTTGGTTCTTCCTACCTAAGAGCAAGGGATATCTTTCCATTTTCTGAGATCCTCTTTAATCTCCTTTTTCATAGTACTGTAGTTGTCAATGTAATGATCTTTTTACTTTCTTTGATAGATTGACTTCTAAGTATTTCTTTTTTTATGCTGTTGTGATTTGCTTAATTTCTCTCTCAGTAAGTTTGTGATTTGTGTACAGGAATGCTATTGATTTTTTGAGTGTTGACTTTCTATCCAGCTACATGACTGAATTGGATTATTAAATCTAGAAGTCTTGGTGAGTTTTAGGGGTCTTCAATGTAGAGTAACATATCATTTGCAAATAATGATAATTTAATTTCTTCCTTTCCTAACTTTCTTCCTTGTATTTCTTTCTCTTGAATAATTGCTCTGGCTAATGTTTCCAGATCTATATTGAAAAGGAGTGGTCTGAAAATCAATGGAACAGATTAGAAGATGCAGAAACAACTCCAAACACTCTAAGTCACCTTATCTTTGACAAAGGGGCCAAACACCTTCACTGGAAGAAAGATAGCCTCTTTAATAAATGGTGCTGGAAAAACTGGATTTCCATATGCTGAAGACTAAAAAGACCAGTGGCTCATACCATGCACTAAACTAAAATCAAAATGGACCAATTGTCTAAATATTAAAACAGAAATACTAAATCTGCTGGAAAAGAGAATGGGTAGAACTCTTGAAGGCATAGGTATAAGCAAAGACTTTATGAACAAAACCCCAATCACACAAGAAATATTGCAAAGAATCAACAACTTGGATTTCATCATATTAAAAAGTTTTTTAGCAGCAGAAGAAATCAACAACAGGGTGAAGAGACAACCCACAGAGTGGAAAAAAAATTGTCAGCTGTTTGTCAGACAAAGGACTAATCTCTGGAATATATGAAGAACTCAAAAAATCATACAACCAAAGACCCAGTCCAAAAATGGGCAACTGAAATGAATACACACTTCTCAGATGAAGACATACAAATTGCAAATAAATATAAGAAAAAATATTCAATATCACTGGTCATTCGAGAGATGCAAATTAAAACAGTGCTGAGATTTCTTCTCACTCTAGAAAAACTGGCTATTATCAAGAAATCAACCAATAACAAATGCTGTGGGGGAAAAGGAACTCTTCTCCACTGTTGGTAGGAGTGTAGTCTGGTAAACTACCATGGAAATCTGTGTGGAGATTCCTCAAAAAACTAAAACTAGAGATTCCATGTGACCCAGCTATTCCCCTTCTTGGTATCTTCTTGAAAGAATTAAAAGCATCTTACCACAGTGATATATGCACACCCATGCACACCTTAAATCTTGGAAACACCCCAAATGTTCATCAAACAATGAATAGGTAAACAATTAATAGATTCATTAATTTTATTGGCACATTTTAGGTATACAATATGCAGACATTCACTATTGGGAATTTGTACCTTTACATGATGTATCTTGGTTCTTTTTTTCCCCATTCCCCTGGCATCCCTTCAACCCCTTCATTCGTCCCTATATACAAAGACTTTGTTTCTATTTTTGCCTTTTCTCATATTTATTCCTTTCTCTTCTTTCCTTCCCCTACCCCTCCTGCTTCACCTTCCCCTTTGGACCTTTTCTTCCTACTTCACATTATTTATTATACATTTTTATCTCTATTTACACTTTCAGTTTCTCACACCAGACAAACTGTTCAGTATTTACATGTGTGTCCTATTTATTTCACTTAAGAGTATCGCCTCAATGTGCATCCATTTAGCTACAAATGTCTCTAGTTTCTTCTTCTTTATGGCTGAGTAGTACTCCATTTTATTTTCTTAAATACCTCATTTTCTTTATCCAGTCTCCAGTTGATGGCTAATTGGGCTGTTTCCATGTTTAAGCTATTACAAACCATGCTGCTATGCTATGAACATGAGTGCACATATATGGCTGTGGTATGATCCTTTTAATTCTTTTGGGAAAATACTCAGCAGGGGAATAGCTAGGTCAGACAGAACCTCTACTCCTAGTTTTTCCACTTATCTCCATATTGATTTCCACAGTAGCTGCACCAGTCTGCATTCCCACCAACAATGGAGAAGGGTTCTTTTTCCCCACAACCCCACCAGTATTTGTTATTGGTTGATTTCTTGATACCAGCCATTTTTTCTGGGGTGAAGTGAAATCTCACCTTTGTTTTAATGTGCATCTCTGGAATGATCAGTGATGTTGAACATTTTTTCATATGTTTATTTGCCATTTCCACTTCTTTGCATGAGAAATGTCTGTTCATTTCAGATGCCCATTTTTAATTTGGTCTTTTGAATTTAGGGGATATGATTTTTTTAAGTTCTTTATATATTCTAGATAGTAGACCTTTGTCTGAGGAACAGCTGGTAAACCTTTTTTCCACATTGTGGGTTGTCTCTTAGCTCTGTTGGTGGTTTCTCTTGCAGTGCAGAACTTTTCAATAAGATGAGATCCCAGTTGTTGATTCTTTGTGCTAGTTCACATGCAACTGAGGTTTTGTTCATGAAAATCTTTTCCTATGCCAATGTCTTCAAGAGTTCTGCCTAAACTGTCTTCCAGCCAGCTTAGTGTTTCGTGTGTGTGTGTGTGTGTGCGCGCGTGCATGTATTGTTTCTTTTTAATACTTAGATCTTTATACACATAGAGGCCATACTCTTAAGGCCTTAGGGGAACTGGGAGGGGTAGGGGAAAGGAAAGATGGGAAAAGAAAAAATATGAGAAAAGGAAAAAATGGAAACAAACTCTGGAAGGGTGGAGGGGGTTAAGGGAGGGCAGGGGAATGGCGAAAAAATAAGAGCCATGATACATCATGTAAAGGTACAACATCCCAGTGATGGATGTAACTGTATTGCACACCTAAAATGTATCAATAAACTTAGTGGAAAAACATATTTAGATCTTTAATTCACTTTGATTTTACTTTAGTGCATGGTGAGAGGTATAGGTCTAGTTTTAAGCTTTGGCAGGTTGAAATCCAGTTTTTCCAGCATCATTTATTAAAGAGGTTATCTTTCCTCTAGTGATGGTGTTTGGCTCCTTTGTCAAAGAAGAAGTGGCTGAGTATACCTGGAGTTGTTTCTGCATCTTCTAATTGGTACCACTAATCCTCAGGTCTGTTTCTTTGCCAGTACCAAGCTGTTTTTATCACAGTAGCTTTGTAGTATGCTTTCAAGTTGGGGATTGAGATACCTCCTACCTTGTCTTTGTTGCCTAGAATTGCTTTTGCTATTCTAGGTCTCTTCTGGTTCCAAATGATTTTTGGATTGTTTTCTCAAGGTCTGTGAAGTGCTGTTGGAATTTAATTGGGATTTCTTTGAATCTATATAGCAGTTTTGGAAGCATGGCCATTTTCACTATATTGGTTCTTCCTGCCCAGGAGCAGGGCATTTTCTGATATCTTCTTCAATCTCTTTTTTCAAACTGCTGTAATTTTCAGAGTACACATCTTTTATTTCTTTCATTAAGTTCATTTTCTATGATGAATGTGATCATTATATATATATCTAAAATGTACCAATAAACTTAATCAATTAAAAAAATCTGAAGATTAAGCCGCATGGCTTTCATTCTAATGCTCAACACAAAATCTCCACAATACAGCTACTTCCTAGAAAATCCAGCCATGGATGTGAGAAATCCATTTTTGTCTGAGATAATCATTTGTGAATGGAGAAAGAAGACAGGTATCATCCTTTGTTAAACTAAATAGTCAATAAGACAAGTGTTTGTCATTGAAGATTTCAATGCTATTTTATTCTACTCACAGCCCTAACTTGGGATCATTTTCTTGTATCTTTGAAAGGTAAGAAGTTACACAAACCTCTGCTAAGATTCAAAGCTCTATCTCTTTTAAAGCATGGAGTGGTAGAAGAAGGAGAACCAGTTAAATTTTAACTTATATTCTTCTTTGTTTCACAAAGTATTTGAGATGCCTATAAAAATGCATGAAATGATATTTCTCAATATATATTCGGAATGAAGGAAAATACATTGGAGTAGAGAGCTATTAGTGAGGGGAAAGTTAAAAAGTGAATATGTAGGCCAAAGACTCCTACATAAGTACTAAAGTTGGACTGCAGATTTGAGTCTGAAATTACTGCAGTTAAATAAACTGAAGCACCATTATATTCTTTACTATACATAAGGAAAATATTTTCTTTTATTTAAGAGTAAGTTATTGCTTAGGATCTTGTTTAGAGTATATTTAAAATATATATTAGAAAATATTCTCAAACATGTCCCTAAAGTAAAAGCAGTAGTAGATTTTGCATGACTATTTCTAGTAGTATTTCTTAGTTCAAAATTTAAATTTAATTCCAAAAAACAGCTTAATAACAGAAATTCTGCTAGATAAGAAAAGTGAAAGGAAGATGGAGTGACCAAAGAATGTGTCTCTGTGATGGCGTAACTTAATCCAGAGCTAAAATGTGGAGTAGCTGTTTAAGGTTTCATTTGGAAACTTCTAAGGGAATCTGGAAAGCTATGCCCCCCAAAAAAGAACACAGCCATTGCATGCACACACATGCACGCACACACACACATGCACACACTTATGCACACCATAGTATAAAAATGCAGGTGGTGCACAAAGCCTTTTAAACCCCGGTTGGAATATGAGATCTTAAGTGTAGATTTCTTAAAAACATTAGCAGTATAAGAGTAATATTCCAAGAGACTGCTTAAAAGCATTTATGGTCTGGCTTCAAACAGACCTCAGTTTGATTTCTGGCTCTTCCACTTAGTACTTTTACAGCTATGGTAAAGCAATTTACCTTCACTAACCTCTAGTTTTCTTATGTATAAATGAAGTTGGTAACATTGTAGACCTCATAAGGTAGAAGTAAGGATTAAATTAATGAAGATGAAGGGCCTTATCACAATGTCTTTAATGCAGTAAGGACTGAATAGAAGCTATTACTTAGTGGGTTAATTAATTAATAATTCATAGAAGCTAGCTTGGCTAGCTATTACTTGTGTCATTTGCATTTCTGTACATGACAAAGCATGTTAAAGAAAGGGTGATCAATCCACAAAACACTGCGTTTGTATGTAAATATAAGCCATTCCTCTAGGAAGATAATTTCCAAGAACAAAAATGTAAAGACCATGGGAAAGAGACAAACATAAATTTGCTCTGCACTTTACGAAGGTGTTGGCTCACAGCCACGGCTCCTTGCTCTCACTTTGGATAGGACATTGGTGAGCTCAGAGTACATATTTATTTTTTAGGTTGTTTCTATAAAAAAAATAGTTATCTCCTGGATAATAAAATGTCACCAAGATTTTATTGACCTGATTCTATTTCTGGTCTATCCACTGTTGACTTTAATGCTCCTGACTCACCCCAAAGATTCTTGATAGAGTCAAAAATATAGGAACAGTAGAAATGATAGAAAACTCCCAGGAAAGCTACTAAGCTACCAAAAAATATTTTTAAAATGTTGACAGTCACCTCTGCTTCCCGTTTTTGGCTACTCTCTTTTCTATTCCTTGAGTTATGTTAACCTGTGCCTCTAGTCTCTTTTCTTTTCCCTAACTCATACACCCCCTTTTGTCCTTTAAAGTTTGGTATTTGCAATAAGGATATTCTTTTGGGTTGACCAATCAGAGCAAATATTTACTTATCCCTACAGTGTTTATTGCATCATGTTCAAAGATTCTTTTTTGTTTGTTGCTAGACATACAACATGATTTCTTCTTTACCCAATTCAGAATCACTTTGGGTACTTAAAAGAACCTCTTTTCATACAACCAAAAATCTACTGTATTGACATGAAAGTTTAAAAGCTTTAGGAATTGGAAATCTTCCAAAAACCTTGTAAAATTAGGGTTAGAGAGAAGATGAATCTAGGGTTAGTAAGCTTTGTTTCTGAAGTTTGGTTTGCTAATGTGTTTGTGCAATATGTGGCTCAAACAAAACCAATCTACAGATCATATCATTGCTATTTTCTCTTTGTTTCCACATCATAATTTCTGCTTTTAACATTTAATGTAAATTTTACAACCAAGAATTTCTTAGTTCAAGTAATTATTTCATATTTAAACAATATTCCCACTGCAAGTAAACCAGCCCCATATGAGTACCTACAAAAAAGAATAAATATTTATAGGGCATACTATGTGCTGGGACATGCTCTGATGCAATCATACATTATGTTCTTTAATCTCTGCTGCACTCTTGGGAGGACATTTACCCTTGCCGATTTACAGAGGATGTAAACTAAGGCTTAGAGGTTTAAATGACTTGCTGTTGTTCACTGAATGTTATTTAGTGAGTTTTGAGTTTTAACTCATTTGTCTGACTCTGAAGCAGTTGCTTCTCTGGTTAGTCAGGAAGGACCCAATTACTTTCATCAGAAACAATGAAGAAACTTTATAAAATAGTGTATTTTTGAGCCCCTGAAGCTTCTAGTTTAGTAGATCTCAATGGAACCTGGAAAACTGATGAGGACTCAATTAATGATGTCTATTGTTACTTATTAGTTATGCTGCTTTAGTTTTTCTAATAGGACCAAGAACATTACAGTGGAGTTATTAATATTCAAAACATCATGTGAATATGCAAATGTGCCTCTCTGGGAAGAATTCCATAACCTTGTTCAGATTCTCAATGAGGCCCTTAAGCCCAGAAGGTTAAAAATCACTGGATAGAGGCAAATACAAGTTGCTTTGCTCCATTTTTTTAAAATCAAGGTTTCTATTCACATCTGACTATACCTCACTCACCATAAGAATACTGTTCTCAGGGCAGGTATGTTGATTTTATACATTGTTACTCTAAGATCTATAGGTCACTAAAATGTTTCTAAGCTTTTTAATCATTCAAATTACAAATATCTGGCCCATTTCATTTTTTTTCCTCATTTCATTTTTTACATCAATACTCTTCATCTTTCCCAAAGGCCCTTGAAATTTTTAAAGCCTACATGATTCAGAATCATAGATTTGAGATCAACTAGAAATTATCTTGGTATAATGCCCACCCTATTTATTTAACTAAAACCTCTTTATTAACTAACACCAGTTACTGGCTTGAAATAATGGAAGTTTTCCAAAATGCATTTTATCTGGGTGCAGATATTAGAGTAGTCTTTAAAGAGAACACTTCTTATCACTACACTAAATGCATAGTTATTGTGTGTACACACTACCAATACTCCAAGTTATTCATGAACATGAATCTGTCATCCTTAGTAATGCTATCCTTGATGTGAGGTGGCACTCATTATTCTAGCACTGAAACTTGTTCTTTGTATTGATTTCTAGCACATGATACAGCACATGATTTTGGTTACTTCCCCATCACTCAGTACCATCATCTTTCTGATTTGCTGATTGCAATGTATCTAGCCCAGTGAGATAAATTGCCATGGTTAGGTCATTCTCCTCTACCAATGATTGGTCTAGTGATGGGCTTATGTCAGTTCTTCCCAATGAAATACAAAGAAAGCATCTGGAACTTTGGAAAATAGTCCTCTCTGATATGAGAACAATACTCAAGGAGAAAGGTTTCCCTTTCCCTTACTCTCTCCCCTCTTGCTAGGAAACTCTCAAGTGAGATGTCATGGGTGGAGCTGAGAAGTCATCTGAAACCATAAGAAATGACACTGTTGATCCACTGAGTATGGTAGAGCAAAAGGAAGAGAAGAACTTTGGTTCTTTATGACAATGTTGATCCAAACCAACATGGAGACTGCTTACTTCTGTTTTCCTGATAATGAGAACATATGATTATATGATTTAAACTGCTTACTTTCCACCAAAATCATTGTAGCTGTTGTAAGTAATAGTGACCTATTTTCAACTAGCTCTCCACACACATGCCAATCCTCCCCAAAGTTGTGACCAACAAGAGAGCCTGAATAAGGGATGTAGAATAGCCAGTGGATGGATCAGAATAAATAGGACTTCTTAGGAATAGAATAGATAGCCCAGAGAAAGTATTGTGCTTTCTAGCCAAAGACTTAAATTAGACCAGTGTCTACTGAAAAAAAGTTAATCAATTCTTAAAGACTTTCTAGAAATAAAGCTTAGAAGCCTAGAACTAATAGTTCTGAGTCCTGATTCCAAACATACTCACATACTTCTTTCTTTCTCTCTCTCTCTCTCTCCCTAATACCTCTCTCTTTCTCTCTCCCCCCCTGCACCTCTCTCTCCAAAAAAAGCACATAAATTTCTTAGGGGAGAAGGTAGGGCCGTATCATAGAAGGATTTAAATATTATTACTTTTTTATTCATAAAGTTTATTGAAACATTTTATGTATAGGAAAAATGGAAACAAAGTCTTTGTAAATATTATTTTTTAAAGCATAGCTTATCAAAAAAGAAACTGTACATGTACCACGTCTCCATTTTCCTATAGCCAAAATATGCATCACAAAGAGATTTCCAATCATTTCCCACAAAACCTAGTCACAGTCTGACAATCCTCAAATCAGTGTTCCAGGCAGCCACCATTAATGGATTAGAATTTGCATTTAAGACAGATTGCATCTGCCATTCCAATTATAGCTAATTGGCAGCTAGCCAGAAGCTGTTGTTGAATTAACTGTATACAGTCAGTGGAGGAGCTTATAAAATATAGTTTTCAATTTATTACATATGACTAAGACCTAATAGTTTATATTGTTATTAACTTCTATAGGTTGATCTTAGGCACTGCTAGCTTTCAGAATATACAAGACAGAGCATTTGGGACCAAAAAATTGACATAAAATACAAATAGCTATATGCTAAATATGGCTGTTACACAAATTTTATAGAATTGCCTAAGTGATGCTTATATTTTATATTTATATTTATATTTCCCAATATTTAAAAATTGAAAGGAAAAATCACATAAAACTGGAATTTTGCTCCTCTTGAAACATTTGAAAACTTACAATACTGGGCCTCCCTTCCAACATGGTAGCAATCAGCTGGAGCTAAACAGAACCACCTTCTTTGGATGGGCATGCACTCTTGTCACAGTCTTTCCCATTCCCTGGTGCCTCCCTAACACTGCAGATTAATTTCACTAATGTTTACCATTGTGTTTTCAGTGTTGTTTTGCTATACAATAGTTGTCAAAAGCAGAAAAACAAATGACAGACTGAAAAGGCCAGTCTTAAAGGAAGAAAATTCAGTGATACTGAAGTATTAATCTCTTTCTCATGAAATTTCAAGAAAGAAGATTAATGATGTCTTTGTGCAACAGCTTTGCCACACAACTATAAGTCAGTTTCACAATTAATGAAGCCAGAGAGGCTTCATTTTGCCCCTGCTTTCCTTATATGTTAAAGGGCAAAAGTTCAATAGGATTTCAGCAGAGAAGGAAAGTCTACCCCAAAACATGACAAACTTTGGTGTGCTACAGAATTTAGTATGAAGGAGCTAGCAGTTTGTCAGCAAAAGCACCTCACTATTACCTGCTCCTACTCTAATGAGGACCTAGGCATTATCTAAAATATGTGCTATAGCGGGGCTGTTCTTATATGTGGTGGTTTGTGAACAATCCTCTTTTATGCCTCAGATATTTGTGATCACAAATATGTTGTGGTTCTCCAATTGTATTTTGAAAAACTGAATTATCTCAGGCAGGACTTTAGAAATAATCACTCCATTACACTGCACAGCAAGTAGCATTATGTAAGGATAACCATGTTACTGTGGGTTTTCTTTTCAAGTTTTAGTTACATAAGTTCACATGAATACATTCTAACTATAAACATTTTAAACAACAAAGAGATGCAGAGAAAAAAGTGAAAGTCTCTCATGCTCTCTCTTTTACCTCCCTGCTGCCTGCCCTCTTTCCCCTATGGGTCCCCCATCAGAAGCACTCTATATTAACACTTAGGTACACATTTTTCCAGACACTATTATCCATAGTTATGTAAACAATAGATGCTTTTGTCTAGAGAATTTTTCATCACTTATAAAATCACACTATGAGTTTTGGTCTGTAGCTTACTTTTTCATATAATAATATGTTTTGGAAATGAATTTACCACATGATTTGTAACCACTATAAAATATTCCATAAAAACCACTACTCTATTCATGAATACTTAGATTGCTTCCATTTCTTTATGCCATTGCCATTAATTCCCTTAACCATATAGCTTAGTGTACACATGTCAATATGTAGAAGAAATATCTAGAAATAGTATTTACCAGTTCAAATTGTATATATAGATGTTATAATTTTTACTATACTCCCAATTTTATTCTACTTACAGTGTAAATGAATACCCAACTTTCCATGCTCTTAGTTGTTATAAATTTTTGCTTATTTAACCAAAAATATATCTTTCAATTTGCATTTGGACATTTTTCACGTTTTCACTAGCTATTTGTAATTCTTTAAATTTCTACTAGGTTGTCTTTTCCTTCTTAAATTTCATGAAATCTTTAGATATCAAGATTATCTTTTATGTCCATACATTACAAAAGTTTTTTACCAGATTAACAATGACCCTTTAACTTTGTTTTTTGACATCTAATACACAGAAATTCTGATCTTTTAAATATTACAATCTGGCCAGGGGCTTTAGCTCAGTGGTGCCACCACCTGCCTCACAAGCACAAGGTCCTGAGTTCCATCCCTAGTAACAAAAAATAAATAAATAAATAAATAATAAATATTATAATGTATTGATACTTTCCTTTATGACTTCTAAATTCTATGACTTCCTAGGAAGGTATAACCCAATTCAGGATTATAAATATACTCTCACTTTACTTTCTATACCAGCCCTGCTGTCCTGGATTTGAATCCCATAATTAGATAACATGAGTCTGCAAGCTTCTCAAAAAGTTTAGTGGACACAGCATAAACAGGAATCATCAGGGCCAAATGACAATGTACAGTGCACAAATGGAGAATAGATCCTAGGCCCACTTTAACATAATCCAGACTAGAATTTTGTGACTTTGGGAGTATAACATGCCTAAAGATAACATGTTAGACAATGACATTCCCATTAAGTGCACAGCTGGCTTCATTGGGTTCCTCTCCAGATCAACAGAGGATGCTATCTTAATGTCAATCTACTGGCTTTAGCAATAACAACAATAATAATATTAATCATGATAATGATGATTATGATGACAGCTAACATTACCCACTTGAAATATGTCAAATTATTTAATCCTCACAGCAACCTTACCATGAAGGCATTACCACCATCAGGGCCTCCAGCATCCACTGACATTTTCTGAAGTACGACAGCTATAAATAGCAGAATCCAAAGTTTGTTTGAAGGAGAGTAATAGAATGGCTGATGTCCTCAAATCTAGGATGTTAGGGGTTTCTGTCATAATTTGAATGTTAAAGCAAATAAATAAATTTGAAACATTATATAGAAAAATAAATGAAGTAACTTTTAGATCAATATGAGATTTAGATGTGAAGAGAAAATAAGCCATAGAAGAAATAAGAAGATCAAGTGATTTAAAACAAGAACAAATAAAACTCATCAACTACTAAATATAGTTAACAGATTTTACACAAAAATTTAAAATTTTCTTTGTATATATGACCAAATATCCAAGTGACAAATTTTGGCCAGGGGGTGGATTTGTAACTAATATTATTAGTAAAACTCAGGCAACTTTACATGTGAAAAGTACACCTAGCTTAGTAAGTAAAGACCAAGAATTAAATTGAAAGAAATGGAAGATAAATATGAGTAGAAAATGTAACACAGATGGTTCACAAACTATTGTTCAGTCTCATTGATAATTTAAAAATATGAAAGCAAAATCAGAATGAAGTACCCTCCTCCTCACATACCAGTTTGGCTGTATTAAGAGAGAAAAGGAGGAAGAGGGAGAGAAATGAAGGGGAGAGAGAAACTGTTATATAATTGGAGGGAGGGAAAATATTCCCTTATACATGTAGTCATTGGTGATAGGAGAATGTATTGCTATAATCTCCCTTTTGCAAGAGGTTTAAAACTTGAAATTTTCCAAAATAAAATTTCACATTTTGATCAAGAAAGTCCACATTTTAAAATGATGCTACATGGGAACTAGCACAAAGAATCAACAATTGGGATCTCATTTTATTAAAAAGCTTCTGCACTGCAAGAGAAACCATCAACAGAGCTAAGAGACAACCTACAATGTGGAAATAAAATTTTGTCGACTGTTCCTCAGACAAAGGTCTACTTTGTAGAATATGTAAAGAACTCAAAAAATCAGATCCCCCAAATTTAAAGACCCAATTCAAAAATGGGCATCTGAAACGAACATTTTTCAGACAAGGAAATAAAAGCAGCAAATAAATATATGAAAAAACCTTCAACATCATTGGTCATTTGAGAGACGCAGATGAAAACAATGCTGAGATTCCACCTCACCCCAGAAAGAATGACTGTTATCAAGAAATGAACCAATAACAAATGCTGGTGGGGTGGTGGGGAAAAAGGAACCCTTCTTCCTTGTTTGTGGGAGTGCAGACTGGTGTAACCACTGTGGAAATCAATATGGAGATACCTAAAAAAACTAAGATTAGAGGTCCCATTTGACCTCTTCTTCCCAAAAGAATTAAAAGAATCATACCATAGTAATATATGTGCACCCATCTTTATTGCGGCAGAATTTGTAATAGCTAAAACTTGGAAACAGCCCAATTGCCCATCAACTGGAGACTGCATAAAGATGTGGGTTTTTTTTTAATAAAATGGAGTACTACTCAGCCATAAAGAATGAGAAACTAGAGACATTTATAACTAAATGGATGCACATTGAGGCGATACTCTTAAGTGAAATAAATAGGACACACGTGTAAATACCAAATAGTTTCTTTGGTGTGAGAAATTAAACATGTAAATAAGGATTGAAATGTATAATTGATAATGTGAAATAGGTAGAAAAGGTCTAAAGGGGTAGGGGAAGTGGGAGAGGTAGGGGAAAGGAAAGAAGGGAAAAGAAAAAATGGAAACAAAGTCTTTGTAAATAGGGAAGAGTGGTGGGGTGAAGGGAGGGCAGGGGAATGGGGAAAAAATAAGAACCAAGATACATCATATAAAGGTACAAGATCCCAATGATGAATGTAACTGTATTGTATACCTAAAATGTACCAATAAACTTAATGAAAAAAAGTAAAATAAAAATGATGCTACACATCACCTTGAAATAGTGTATTATAAAGATATGCACTTTATTTTGATAGCAAAAACAGGAAACAACTTAATAAGAGATTAATGTTTAATAAATTAAATAAATCATACTATGGGCTACAAGTGTAACTCAGTGGTAAAGCATGTACACCCAGAATGTACAGATCCTGGGTCCAATCCTCAGCACCACACACACACACACAAAACGTTAGACTCTAACTATATAAGGGAATTCCTCATAATCAAGAAAATAAATAACTTATGCAAACTGATCTATATTAAGTTAAAGAGTTAGGTACAGGGGATGGTATTTGTTATGATAATATATTTGGTAGAAATGACATACATAAATACACTCATAGAAAATCTCTGAAAAGATTCTTTTACCAAGAAGGAAACTGAGTGGCTGGGAAATAGGAGTGAAGGGAAACTTATTTTTTGCTAAACACTTACGTGAACTTTTTGACTTTTGAATCAAATATAGATGTTACCTATTAAAATTATAATTATTAATGTTATTGGTAAATAAATCTACAAAGATATCATAGATTTTACCAATAACATTAAGAAAAACTTCAATATCTACCAACAAGGAAATGACTTTTGAAAGGTGACACATGGAATAATAAACAGCTATTAAAAATTAATTTTATCTTTATATGTAGTTGTTCACTTTTAAGATTAAAATACAAGTTACCATACAATGTATGATATTCAATCCTAAAATTTATAAAACAAAAAATAAACACATGTATGTAATGCACACAAACAGTCATAATTGTGAAAGAGGTCCTGGAATTTACATACAATGGATACCTTTAAGTAGAATTTAGGAGAATTTAATCACTCTTTTTTGATTCACTTCTATATTGTTTGAATTTTACAAGGTCATACTCATGATTAAAAATATATACCGTTTATTATTTAAGTCATTGAGACCATCATGGACAAGTCAGGGACTAACTGGTTATATAATATAATTTTATTCTTTTTGTCTGAGCTTCCCAGAGATGCATATTTTCTACTGTGCTTTCTACTTAATAGATTCAAACATTAGAAAGTGCATATAAAATAAGTGAGATGTTTCCTTGTTTACCATATGTTAAAATTTATATGCTGAAATTAACCAAGAGTCAACATTTAGATCTCAACAAAAAGAAATATTTGATGAAGAGCTTAAAATAAAAAGTCCTTGATTGGGTATGAAAATAACAACTGGGATTTTAACTTAAGAAAACAGCCTCAATTCTAACCCAGAATTTTTTTTCTATGTATTTATTCTTTTGAAGCCTTGTGTCAGGCCAATTTGCAGATGGTCTGCTAAGCCACAGGAAAATAACCTGTTTAACTCATGAATCATAAACAGTTACTCTAAATAGTTATTAATGCAACTGCTTAAGGCATATGCCTTAACTCAAGGGAATATTTTACCCAAAAGTTTGAATCTTGTTTAAAATCAAGTAGGAAGATTGATGCCCTGCTTATCAGTGAAACTGCCTCATAATGAAGTCCTTTGGGAACTTCATAATCTAAATTCCTTACCATAAGAAGGATTAAAATTAATTCATTCAAACTAAATTCTGTTCTGTAATTAACAGAGCTTATAGGAAGGACCATGTTTTACAGTTTTCACAACTGAATATCATTGAGCACTCCAAAATACCAGATGACCTTCACTTCCATGTTTATTTACAATGCAGGCTACTTAATGGGCAGAACGTATTTTCCACATATTTTTTAGTGTGCACAGATAAAAATTTCATTCAACAGATATTAAACCATGTATTTTCAAAAGAAGTCACTTATCTTGCATATGACTAAGGAACTAATGGATGAGGATGAAATCCTCCAAGGACTGATGAAGACACATCAAGTCCTACTCAAAATTAATCAAGTACTGTTCAACTTTGGTCCAGGTAAATGGATATTTGAATTTATTGGTATTAGGTACTAGGAATATATATTATGTTTTTGGAATATGGCCCAATATGACTCATTAACCAATAGTATTAAAACAATAAGCATAAAATACTGCACTATAGTCTTTCAGACTTACAGATGTTGGATAAAATGGCTTCCCACTAGAAGGTGAAAAGTCTCCCCCTTTGTTAGAGAAGGAGAATGGGATTAGGAGGAGTGGGTAAGAAAAGGAGAAGGAGGCAATGGGATTATAAATTATTGAGTTATGTTAAATGAATATACCACTTTCCCAAAGTGAATCTCATCATTCTGTATTACTAACATGCTCTAATAAAAAAATAATAAAATAAAATGGCTAAAAAAGGGAGATGGATGACTATCCTATGCTATCTATGAAACATCGGAGTTAATAGAGCCTCAAAATGAATATAAAAATATTTCAATTTTTACACTCCAATTTTAATCAAAAGGTTAATTCCACCCCTAGCAAACATTCTATTTGTAGGAAAGTAAAAATCTTCACTTTCTACCCTTTCCCCATAATGAAGTCAACATTCTAGTGAAAACTATTAATGTTAAAACAAGAGACAAAGTATAATATTAGAAGGATTACTAGACTGGAAGTCAGAATATGTCAGTCCTAATTAAAGATCTGTCAATAACTAGCTGAGTGCTAAGGGAAAGTTGGTTCTTCTCTGTGAGACCTAGTTCTTCATTTTGCAAAATAAAGGACTAAAATAAATTTGCCTTAAGGTATCAACAGGTCTAAGAAAATACAGAATAGTGTTTAAGAGACTATCTTCAGTGATCATTGTGAAATTTGGAGCAAATGATTAATTTTTTGCTTCATTTCCATCAGCATAATCAAGAAATTTATCTACCTTATTGGGTTATTAGGCATTATTAATGTTAGTATGTGTCAAGTTCTTAAACACATGCTTAATACTAATGAAGGAGATGATATTCATCAGCATGGTAGTAGTGGTGATGATAATTTTATGAACTGAGTATTATGAGAAGGATAAAAACTGTTGGATAATCTAAAAATTATTTTTAAAAATCCCAGGATATTACAAAATGTAACTAAATATAGTGGTCAAAAAGGAAACTGCCTTGCAAGTGCAAGGACCTGAGTTCGATCCCTGGTACCAAAAAAAAAAAAGGAAACTCCTTGAGAAACTTTAAGTCTTATACAACCTCATTATTTTTAAGGCAACCTGTGCCTTAGACAATCACTGATTAAATAAATCTGAAATTCTATTAATTGCTTTTCAATATAAAATTACATTGAATTTAGACATTTAATTTCAAGTACAGGCAAGCCTTGGATTGTGAGTAACTTGGTCTGCAAGGCTTCTTCATGACAAGCAAACATTTCTAAGAAATTTTGATTTGATAAATGAGCAACGTTTTGCAACAAAAATAGTATGTCATACCAAATGTCACATAATCACAATTGGTTCTTTCTCCCCCACCCCTCTCTCTCTCTTCTTTGATATACCTGTGCTTCGGAGTATGAGCAGAACAAACTGTTCTCACAAAACTGGGCTTTATGTATACACATTGACTAACAGTCAAATGAAAGTCTTTTATTAAAATAGAGACTTCTTAGGGGTTGAAGGGAGGGTAGGGGAAGGGAGAAAAATAAAATTTAAAAAAATATAAAATAAAA
>NW_004624732.1:8059244-8078273 GCF_000247695.1 Heterocephalus glaber | reverse complement strand
TATGTTGGGATTCCATCATGTTCCTCAGCTCCTCTCTAGATTTATTAATCATGTCTTGCACTAGGGGCACAATTTCTCTTGTTATCTGAGAAATTGTTTCTGATTTCATTTTTTCCAGATCCCCTTTTGTTGCCAGATCAGTGGGTCCAGGTGGTTGAGTACCAGAGTGTTCCATCTCATTTCCCTTTGGGGTTGCTGTAGGTGATCTGGAAGTCTGGGTTTTGAGACTTATTTACGTGTTTTCTCATTTTGACTGGGGTGGGGGGCTGTTAGCACCTGCACGTTTTACCTCCTCTGAGCTGGGTGAGGTGAGACAGGGGCCGGGAACAGCGGCGGTAGGGATGGTGACCCAAAAGCCCTTTCCTGTGGGCTGGGAGCAGCAGGAGGGATGGTGGTGCAGACACCCCTTCCTCTGGTCCAGGAGCAGTGGGATGGAGGCTCAGAAGCCCCTACCTCTGGGCCTGGAGTGGTGGGATGGATGGTGGCCCGGAATCCCCTTCCCCTGGCCCAGGAACGGTGGGACAGAATGTGGCCCAAAAGCCCTTTCCTCTGGCCTGGGAGCAGCAGGAGGGATGGTGTCCAGAAACCCCTTCCTCTGGACCAGGAGCAATGGGACAGTGGCTCAGAAGCCCCTACCTCTGGGCCGGGAGCAGCGGGACTTAGTACCATAGTCTGGTGTTCCGGTGTCCTCTGTGCCTTTGTAGTGTGGAACCAGGTGGCTGTACTGAGGAGCGGGGGTGGGGTCCAGTGGATTGTTACTGGGGCGCGGGCTGATTCAGCGTGTTCTGCATGACTCGGGACCTCGGTAGAGTGTGTGCAGACCTGCCTGTCTTCAGCAGGCTGGTTCAGTGTGTTCTGCACGACTCAGAGTACATACTTTTAAATGAGTTAATAGGCACCTAAAGAGCATGAGTCCATCACCACCCCCAATCATGGAGTTTATTTAAACTAGAACAGCCAGCTAGAGGAGGAGGTGACATTTCCCTCCATATGGAAAACACTTGTAGTCTTCTTCTCTTAGATGTACAGAATACTGTACATTAATAATAGCAATGGATTTTGACTAGAGGACCTGGCAACAGTCTAGAATCTTAAATCTGTATAATTGCTCCTTTCTTCCTGTGCTACTAAGCTATGAGGCAGTAAGCCATTCAGGAGTATTAGAGAGTGTAAGTGAAATTTAGAATGAAAACCACCTCAGGACACCATTGCCAATCCTGCCCAGCTGAGAAACTACCTCAATAGATCCATACAATCAGTTCCATATTTCAAGGACCTAAATATCCATTTTGGTATATTCAAAGTCTCTTCTATATCTCTGTCTTCTAATTTTTTTAATTTTAAGTAATTCATTTGAACCTGGATCAGGGAAGTCATAAAATAAGATAAAGATAATTATATCAATCAAAGTTATTATTTTCTAGCTATAGAAGTGACTTTGGTAGGGCAGAAAAGGGTGACATCAAAACCATAGTTTTTAAATCATCACCATACTCTCTTACAGTGGTAATTGAGAGTAAGACTATTATTCTTAGGTTCTAAAACATAAAAAGTGTACTTTTGCCCCAATTAATAAGGTAATACATTTAAAGCATTCTTTCCTCTTTGATAAAGGAATTTAAGACCAAGGTTAGTGAAATAGATGTCTTAAGCAAAGCAATAGCCACAAAAATAGACAAACAAAACCAAGTTCTTATGTCTTCCTCCTGTGACAAAAGGTTACAGAGATGGAGCCAGCAATGAGATTTATTAAATTATCCAGGTTGATACACTGAGTCTTCTCATTTACCACAGCAAGAGAGCACTCTGTGTCCTTGAATTGAGTTTTATTTTGGATTGTTTTTGTAAGGATAAACACATCTGCTCTAAAGAAGGACAATATGTGCTGCTTGAGACATTCACTGCCTTACTACCTAAGTGACTTATGGAACATTCCACAACCCATACTGATATTTACATGGAATCTTTGTTTAAGGGCAATCAATATCTTTCTTATTTTGGATACGATCATGTTGTTCTAACCCACAATATGATCCTTGAAGGACTCCAGAAATTGTCCACAGTGTGATATGTCAAGAACAATAAAACAATAGCATTGTTTTGCATGACTCCAAAAAAATCTTGGAGCCACCAAAACAAATTATGTATGACAAATGACTGTTTTTAAAAATTCACCTTATCTTCACCCCCAAAGCTGTTAGTACAAACTGGGGCTTTTGGAAAGAAGAAATCAGAAACGATGGAATAAACAAAGGGGGGGGGAGTATTTTTCTCATTGCAATAAAATTGAGTGCTTTGGACATGTACTAAAACAGCAATGCTTCTGAGTGGTATTGTTAATCTCCCATAACCACTCTTTGGCTCAAAAACAAGCTCAAGGTTGGCCTTCTTTATAATCAGCATATATAACGGCCTAATAGTGTGACTTGAGGAGAACATATAGATTCTCTGTCCCCCCAAATTTTCAACCTGTCAACTCCCATATTTTGAAGATTTCACTGTTGAGGTTTTATTCTTTGGAGTTAAGATGTACTGCTTGTAGGGGCTGGGGGTTTAGCTCAGTTGTTCTGCAGCCTCCCTTGCAAGCACAAGGACCTGAGTTCGATCCCCAGTACCAAAAAAAAAAAAAAAAGGAAAGAAAGAAAAAGATGTACTGCTTGTTAGCATTGTTATACACCTGAACCTCATGAGCATTAGATCACCATCCAGAGTTTCCATACACTCTACAAGCAATGTGTTCTCAAAAGTAACTTCTCCTTGGGATACTCTCTCACCACTGGAGACACTTAGATCAGTGTTTCAAATGTAATACAAACACAAGTCACAAAAACAGATAGGACAAAAGAAGTGGTGTTGCAAGAGCAACAAACACTCCATGTCACAATTTTGCAAATTATTTGCCAGGTGCTAATCTTAAATTTTCCTTTGATGAATAAAGGACCCAAGAATGAAACAGGGATAAGTAAAGTTTATATCCTGTAAGCTTGTATTCATCCTTCTGCCTTTTGTTGATGCAGATGAAATCACACTTACTGTTTTTCAGCAGCCAGAAGAAAAGATATCCCTAAAGCACACTGAAAGATCTGTTGCTCAAGACAAACCCTTCTGCTTTGTCTTGCTAATAGTGAAACTCCTGTACCTATCCACTCTACTCTTAAGAGCCTAAATGTCTTTATGCTCTGCTAGGTATTCTCATATACCCAAATTCATTGTCTTACTTGTCAAATATTTACTGAGCAACTATTTTGTAACTGAAGTAGCAATAGTTCCTGGGAAAATATGAATTAGATATCTGATGCATGCCCTTGGACTTTGATATAATGTTGGCTTCAGACAAATACATAGTAAAGTACCAATATGGGAAGAATCATTGGGGCAGAAATATGAGTGTTCTAAGTGATGACAGAACGGAACTAGTAATGGAATTATTCTGTGATCTAAAGAATGAGAAGCTCTTTGCCAAAGTTGAAAAAAGATAAAAAATGACCCAGAAGGAGAAAAGAATATGGACAATATCTTGGGAGCAAAAAGAGTTTGCATCAAAAGAACTTAAAGATATTCAGTGAGACCAAGTAGGGGATTGTAGGAAGATAAGGCCAAAAAAGTAAGCAAATTCCAGAAAACGAAAGACTTTATAAATAGGGTAAGTATTTCACACCCAGAACATATTTGAGAATGTAATGAGGGGTAAATTTAGACTACTGAAGGAAAGTGAGTCACATGGTTAATCTACTTATGAACTATATGAAGGAGAGAGGTCAGACAAAGGGCCATGAGAAGCTATTAAATATTTAAGGTGAAGGGTGACATGACCAGATTTATTTCTAAAAATAATCATTCTGGTTTCTTGGTAGCAACATTGGAGGTAGGAAGATCATTAGGCAACTACTGCCATATCCAAGGGGGTGATGGTGACCTTAACTAGGATAGTGATAATAGAGGTGAACGATAGATAATAGGAGATAGGAAAGTAGATCTTTTGAAAAGGGGGAAAAGATCAAGAGATAGAGGGAGAGAGGACATAGGGGAGGGAAAGGGGATGAAAAAAGAAACTAAGAGGTGTTATGTACATGTACAAAATCCCCACAAGTAATGTAAACATTATGTACTATAGATATGTACTCATAAAAAAAGAAGAAAGGATGGAATCAAGAGCTACTTGGAACTTGGCCAGGAGAAAGAGGACAAAAGAAGTCGAGGATGAAATGGATCCACTTCTTCCCAGTTTGAAGCTCTTTTGTGGTTGGGAAGTAATGCTTAAACTCTTTCAAAAGCTGAGATAGGTCATCATGTACCAGCTGAGAGAAAGAAGGCACTCATCGGTCTCTAAAAATCTCTGTTTGAAATATGTCAAAAATCCCAATAGTTACTCACTGACCCATAATTCTAGTTTTACTCTGAATGCAGCCACTTTATCTGCTGACTTTGACACAGTTATCATTCTCCCTTGAAGTGACAGATTGAATTTGTTGAGCAGCTTGAATATGTCTTACAAGTAAGCAAGTTTTGTGATCCATTCTCTGCCACTGAAATGTGCTGCCAATGGTGCACGCTTTTTCAGAAGAAATCTCTGGAGTAGCTCTTATAACTCAAAAAACTCTGACCAGCGACCTACTTTTAGAAAGCCATCTCACTTGTGTATATAAGAGAACATGTGTGTGCTCTACATCCATCTCCTCATGGAATTACATAAACAGATGTGAGTTAAGGACATGTACATTAATGTAGTTGATAATTTTAATCACATCCTGGAAAACATTAACTTCAAGTAACAATTTTAGCTGTCCAGAATTTCTCTATGGATGACACAGTGCATAGACTCATATTCAAAAGCAACCTTTTTTTTTCTTTTTTATTAGTACATATTTGTCATACATACTGATTACAGTCATCATAGGGAATTTTTACTTCTACATAATATAGCTTAATTCTTTCTTTTTTCCCCATTACCCTCACCTCCTTTTAACCCTTCTTCCCCTCCCCAGTTACAAAACTTTGTTTCCATTTTTCCCTTCCATTATCTCTTTTTTCCTTTGTCCTTCCTTCCCTCACACTCCCTTGTTCCCTTTCCCATTTGAACATGTTTTTCCTAGTTCCCAATATCTGTCCTCCATTATGCTCCTTATTTACCCTTTGGGTTTCTCACACAAGAGAAACAATGTGATATTTAAACTTGTGTGTGCAATTTATTTGACTTAAGATTATGGTCTCAAGGTACATCCATTTTCCTACAAATTACTCAAGTTCATACTTCTTTATTGCGATGTAGTCCTCCATGGTATATAAATGCCACATTTTCTTTATCCTTTCATTGATGGGCATATGGACTGTTTCCAAGATTTAGCTATTATAAATTGTACTGCTTTAAACATGGTTATGCATATATCACTATGGCATGATGATTTAATTCTTTTAGGAAGATGTGTAGAAGGAGAATAGCTGGGTCAAATGGAACCTCTACTTTTAGATTTTTTGGGAATCTCCATACTGATTTTCAAAGTGGTTGTACCAATTTACACTTCCACCAGCAAAAGAGAAGGATTCTTTTCTCCTAGAGCCTCACCAGCATATGTTATTTGTTAATTTCTTTATGATAGCCATTCTTTCTGGAGTGAGATAGAATCTCAGTGTTGTTTTAATTTTCATTTCTCTAATGACCAGTGATGTTGAACATTTTTTCATATATGTATTTGCTGTTTATACTTCTTCATCTGAGAAGTGTCTATTCATTTCAGATGCCCATTTTTTGGAATTGGTCTTTACATTTGAGGGGGTCTGATTTTTTTTAGTTCTGTATGTATGCTAAATATTAATTCTTTGTCCAAGGAGTAGCTGGTAAAATTCTTTCCAATTCTGTGGGTTTTCTCTTTACTCTATTAATGGTTTCTTTTGTAGTGCAAAACCATTTTAATTTGATGTGATCCCAGTTGATTCTTTGTAATATTTCCTGTGCAATTGGGATTTTATTCATAAAGCCTTTGCCTACACCTATGTTTTCAAGAGTTTTACCTAATCTATCTTCCAGCAGATTAAACATTTCTGCTTTTTATATTTATATCTTTGATCTATTTCAATTTTAGTTTAGTGCTTGGTGAGAGATATAGGTCCAGGTTCAATTTTCAGCTTATGGAAAGCCAGTTTTCTCAGTAGTATTTATTAAAGAGGCTACCTTTCCTCCAGTGAAGGTGTTGGTCCTTTTGCCAAAGATAAGGCAGTTATTCAAGAGAGTGTTATTTAATTTCCACATGTTTATGTTATTTCTGTGGTTTCTTTTGCCATTGATTTCAAATTTTATTGCACTATGATCTGATAATATGCACAGGATAATTGCAATTCCTTTGCATTCATTTAAGCATGTTCTATGAGTTAGTATGTGGTCTATTTTGGAGAAAGGTACATGCGCAGCTAAGAAGACTGTGCATTCTGTTGTTGTGGCATGGAACACCCTGTAGATATCTACTAAGTCCATTTGTTCAAAAGTTTGGTTCAGCTCTGATATTTCTTTGTTGATTTTTCTGTCTAGTAGAACTATCTATTTGTGACAGTGGGGTATTGAGGTTCCCTATTACAGTTGTATTAGTGCTTATCTGATTTTTCATTTCCATAAATGTTTGTTTTATATAGTTGGGTATGCTAGTATTTGGTGTGTATATATTTGATTGTTACCTCTTCCTCTTTGATTGTTCCCTTAACAAGTATGTACTGACCTTTGTCTCTTCTGATCAGTCTTGGCTTGAAATCCATTTTGTCTGCTAATAGAATAGCTCCCACTGCTTTTTTCTGGGTTCCTGTCACATAGAGTATTGTTTTCCATCCTTTAACTTTTAGCCTATGAATTTCTTTTTGAGTTAAATGTGTTTCCTGCATGCAGCATATTGTCGGATCTTCTTTCTTTCTTTGAGACAGGGTCTTGCTTTGTATTTCAGGCTGGCCCTGAATTCACTATGTAGTCCAGGCTGGCCTCAAAATTTCTGCGATCCTGCTGCCTCAGCCCCTTGAGTGTTGGGATAACTGATGTGTGCCACCATGCCTGGCTTGGATCTTGTTTCCTGATAAATTCTGCTAATCTGTTTCTTTTGATTGGTGAATTATAATTGATATGTATTGACTTATCCTTGTCATGTTATTTTCCTGTTGCTGATTACCTCTCTTTCTCCTCTGTTTAACTGCTTAGCTATCCTGGTGGATTCATTCTATTGGGATTCATGGAATTGTCTCCATTGTCTTTTTTCCAGAATATCCTTCAGAACTTTTTGGAGTGCTGGTTTTGTGGTCATGAATTTCTTCTAGTGTTCTTTATCATGAAAGTATCTTATTTCTACATCAATTTTGAAAGATAGTTTTGTGGGGTACATCAATCTGGGTTAGAGGTTGTTTTCTTTTAGGGTTTGAAATATGTCACTCCAAGCTCTCCATGACTTAAGGGTTTGTGTTGAGAAGTCTGCTGTGATGCTAATGAGCTCTCCTTTATAGGTTATTTGTTTCTTCTCTCTAACAGCTTCTAATATTCTGTTCTTGTGTTGAATTTCTGGAATCTTGACTATTACATGCCTTGGTGTAGTTTTTTTCTAATCATACCCAATTGAAATTCTATATGCCTCACTTATCTGTAGGTCGAATTCTTTTTTCATGCTTAGGAAGTTTTTTGCTATTACATCTGTGAATGGGTTTTAATGGGTCCTCTGTGCTATCTTCTGACTTTTCATTGATTCTGGTTAACCTTATATTGTTCTTCTTTGCATCATCTAACAGCTGTTGAATTGATTTTTCATGGTCTCTTGCTATTTTTAAGAAGTCTTTCATTTGATGATCACTAACTGTAATCCTATCTTCTAGACCTGATGTTCTATCTTTACATGGGTTAATCTTTCTATGTATACTTTCAATAGAATTTTTAATCTCCTGGATATCTGTTTGAATCTGTTTTATGGAATCTAGTTCTTTCTTACATTGAGCATTCATGGTTTCCATTACTTTCCTAAGCTCTTCTATTTTTTTTTCTCTTGTATTTTTTTAATCTGTATCTACTCTAGATTCACTAGCCATGACCTTCATTATGGTCATCATCTCTTTAGTTATCTGTGTAATTATTTCTGAATCTCTTTTCTAGAAACTCATTCATGTGCTTTATTATTTTCACTTCTACTATTTCAAAAAGTTCATCTAGGTGACATGATTTCTTCCACCTCAATGTCCCCTGGATTTGCCTTGGGCAAGCTGGAGGTCTGGGATTGCATCTTGCTTCCATGTTTTCTCATTTTTGGTGTGTGTGTTTTCCACATTGAAACTTTTAAATTGCTCATGGTAGGTAGCTTTATTAATAGTATCAAGTTCTTCTTAGGAAATGACCACTTTTCAGAGATGTCTTCTAGGCATAGCTGGCTTTTGCCTTTTGAGTCTGCCTCAATATCCTGCCTCTTCAATTTATTAGGGATGAGAGGTTGCTTCCTATTTGGTCTAGCACCCAGTTCTTTGTTACTGGACTGTAGCATTGTTTATGATCTTCAGACAATCTCAGTATTGGCATATAAGGAAGAACAACCGATCACAATAACTATATCACATTGGCTAAAGTAGTACAATCAATAATAACAATACCATCAAGCACAATCTAGAAAATGACAAACTGTGTGTTACAATTTGAGTCTAGATGTGCCCCCAAAGCCTCATGTGGTCATAAGCTATTTTGAAGTTGGCTGAATCTAGAGTGTGTGATTGATTCATGGTGCAATGCTAGGCCTGAGGGCACTAGGATTAAGGGTGTGAGTGCTATCCACCCTAAGTAGCCTGAATAAGATAATAGAGCCAGGGAGATGCTATTAAGGTCCATTGTTGTTTTTGCTACCATGTGGTTGCCATAAATTTTTTCTCCTCTGTGATGTCCCTCTGCCATGTGCCACTTTGCTTTTGAGCCAGCTGATTATGGACTGAAACCTTTACAAACTATGAGCTGAATAAACCCATTCCCCTATAATTTTGGGTATTAGGCATTTTGTCACAGCAATGAGGAAAAAATAACTAAGATACTGTGGTAACTATTAATTTTTCACCTTTAACCATAAGTACAAGATTGATAGTTCAATAACAAAATCTAAAACAAATCAATTACCCCCAGGTAAGGAAATTTAAAAGGTATAAGAGGACAAAGTAGTGAAGTTTAAAAAGAGAAAAAGATTCAAATCAAAGCTGAAGGACAAAGGAAGATTATCAAGCTTTGGGAAACTGGCAAAAAAGACAGAAGGGAAAGACAGAAAGAAAAAACAAAAACAAGAATGAAACATAGCAAAAGAACTAAAAACAATATTCATATTTGTGAAAAAACAAAAACAAAGAATTAGGAAAAAACTGAAAGCAAAGGGACAAAAAGATTTCTCTTTGATTTCAAGCCTATGGTTACCTTCTGGGGTCTACAGTTTTGTAGTAGTTTCCAATTCAGGGCTTGTCTCTGCTGTCACTGGTAAACAAAGGAGGCAGACAAAGCCCAGATCTGTGTTGGATAATCCCAGCAAGCTTGGAGTAGGAATAGGTCAGGGTACTTATTCTGATGCTTTCAACTCCACAGAAGTTCAGGCTGATCCTGACCTCTGGTTGTGGGATTGGGGCCTGAGTTATTCACCCTAAAACATTCTAACTGTCTCTTGCTAGTCTGACCTTTGCTCCCTTACCCTGGATATCTCTCACAGCTGTCCCTTATCCAGTCACTGTGAGATTTCAACACTGGAAGCTCTGAGATAAAGCCAACCCACACCTGCTCTGAGTCCCAGGTTCAGTTGGCCACTCCTTAGAATGGTGTCCTACCAAGCACTCTGTTTATGAGACATGACAGACACTTGGACTGGAGTCACTCACCAGCTGTTGTAGCAAAACATCCACTGCTACGTTCCACTGGTGCGTTTCTCCCTAGAGACTTCTAGAGTTACCTACCCTCACTGTGTCTCTATAAATTCAATCCTCCTTTCTCACGCCATGAGCCAGAAGTCAGGGAGAAAGTGCAATTTGCCACCTCATTTTTCAGCATTGTGGTCTGTCTCTTCACTTTCTCTGTGGGCTCCAAGTTTCCTTTCAGATTTCTCCTGGGTTCCAAGGATCCACTTCTCTGCTACTTTTCTTCTCCAAGTTGTTATTTTCCAGTGTCTGGATTCCAAATATCAGAGCAGTTGATTAGTTGCTGTTTACCACTCCACCATTTCCCAGAAAGCTTCAAAATGTAGATTCAAAGATATTATCAGATTTGCTAAAGAAAAAAAAAAAGCAATACAAAGTAGGCATAAAAAACTACAGGATAGAATTTGAGGTTTTCATTCTTTGTGCATGAAGCAATTCTCATCAAAAATGGACAGAATAAGACTGTATGTCTGACATAGAAACATCTGCATGTTTGCCTTGACAAATTCTTTATATTGAATCATGTCCAGTCATTGACAGACTCCCCAGTGACAGACTCCCCACAGATGACAGACAAGTTCTGGAGACAACTGGAATAGCAATTTACTAGGTAAGGAACATTAGAACATGAAATGAAAACAACAGCTGTGATGTTGGTGCTAAAGAATTTGGCTTACCCTTCTCACTGTTGACTACTCTCATTTCAGAAAGAAAGAAAACTCTGGTTTTTCTTCAAGTCATATAAATCTTTTGCCTTTTACTAAAGAAAGAAAGATGAGTCTAAAATATAGTCAGCCCTTCAATTCTGTGGTTTGTACACCTCTAGATTCAATCAACCATGGATATAAAATATTAGGAAAGAAATTGAGTCTGTATTTAACACATGCAGATTTATCATTATTCCCCAAGCAACATAGTAAAATAATTACATATCATTTTCATAGTACTAGACATTTTAAGTAATAGATGATTTAAAGCATATGGAAGGATGTGCATAGATAACATGCAAAGACTACTCCATTTTATATAAGGGAATTGAACATCATGGATTTTTTTATCCATGAGGGACCCTGCAGTTAATCTCTCATAGATATGTAAGAATGACTGTACTCCAGTCTGCTTAGTCAGCAACTTTCATTCCAAGCAACTCTTATGAACCAACAGAGGCAGCTCCTTTAGTGTGCTGAGAAGTAAGTTTGCCACAGAGATAACCTCACTGATAGAATGAATAGCCTCCAGTCCCAAAATATCTCCCCAATATTCTTTAGGGGTCCTGAGACACCTATCACTTGTTGAACTTTATAAGGACCTATTTAAGAAAACATTCAGAATAAGACAGAGTAGGTGTTTTTAAGCATATATTGATTATATAAACAAATACAGTAATATTGACCAAAAGATGATTGAATGCATAAATGAGAAATTAAAATATTTTGTGACCAGGGTGAAAATGTGAAAGTAAGGTAGAATGTTCCAAGATCTGTTCTACTTGTTTTTTATGTAGATGGCCAAAAAGCTAGACAATTTTTCCCAGTTTCTTTGGTTAAATAGGGCCATGTGAACAAGTTTGGGCCAACTTCTGTGGCACATGTCAATTCTAGGTCATTTTTAACTCACAGTCAAACTCCTTTATTGTCTTTTGACTTTTCCTTTTCTCATGGGCTCAAAGTTTGACATGACAGTGACTTTGCTTCAACCATACAGACAAGTACCATGCCTGAGGCCCTAGTAGAGCTATCATTAGAAGACACATGAATTCCTGAATGTCTTCGTGGAACAGAGATGTCTAGCTAACTTAGACAAACTGGACTATTATATGAGAGAGGAATAAACTCATATTTCATTGAACTTACTAAATTGTTTATATATTTGTTATACTCCCTGAGGATAAGCAGAAGTATCAGTGAATACATGGAAGAAGCTAAGAAGTACTGAAGACAAATTTTATCTTCTTCAAAAGTAAGCACCATTATAAAGTTCTTAGTTTAGTGTTCTCCAGAGAAAACACTTTTGGAGGTGCTTGAGAACTTTATGTTATTTCATATATAAGGAAGCATCCTTAAATTGATTGTGTGGGAAGTGAAACTGACAAAAGAGCATCAAGATTAGGCAAATGCCAATTACTAATTACCAGTGTGCTCTGATAATTCTTCATTCATTTAGTTAGTGAGCACAAATTCTTTCCAAAGTACACACAGGTAGGGGCCGAGGATTTAGCTCAGTCATTCCGGCGCCTGCCTTGCAAGCACAAGGTCCCGAATTCTATCTCCAGTGCCGAACTAAAAAAAAAGCCAAAACAGGTAATTTTAACATCATTGTTATAATCCTTTCAATGTATTTATACATCTTTCCCTCCAAATTCTACCCTTGCCCTCAAACAGTACTCTTGAGGAATCTTCTAATGTATGACATATTTCAGAACCTGAAATTCTTGAAAGAGTAAAGCATTTTATAATTCTGATTTTCTGGTTCCATGTGCAATCTAATCATTTGTTTCTACATTTGAGCTCTGGATATTTCCTTAGACTATTTTGCCTAATGCCCTTCAAAGAAGTGCCACAGTTGTGCATCCACTACTATGCTCAAGACTCTGGCTGACTTTTGAACTGATTATGGCCCTCTTTCTTGAAGCTTCTGAATCTTTCTCAACACATTGCTGAAGAGAGTTACCAATAAATAACCTGAAGACGCCTGAGCAGTATTTCTGATGTCCAAAATTTATCTACCCACACCAGCAATTCGCATTCTAAGCCATGTTTTTCCAATCATTGCCTACCCACCCATTTCTCCTTCTTTCATGTGTATCTAAATCACCTAAAAACCCAAATCTGTGAAGTTGCTACAATCATCAAGATTCTTTCTGGTCCCAGGACTTTGAAGATATTCCTGCCATTTAAGCTTTTGTAGGCCTTAAGGCCTCTGTCTTCTGCCTAGACTTTGAAACACTTGCATTCCTCTTTTTAGGAGTATTTTCTTCCTTCTGATATGGGATTCAGATATTAGGTTTTTAAATCAGGTTACAAGGTCTTGAAGATTAGATTTTAGCAAGTGATTCTTCTTGATCTTGTAAAAGATTAAGTGTAGACTTTAGCAGGTGAAATTTCCTATTCTTCTTACTCTTTTTCCTATGAAACATATATAGTCTTTACTCTTTAGTAGAGCATTATCATTGTGAGTGCCAAATTTATTAATGGTGATAATTGTAACTGAAATGACAAGTAGTTACATATTCTCATTAGTGATATTGGTGGTGATGGGAAGTATCTAGAAGATGAGATCATTTATATACATGATGTGTAATACCTCCTAAACCTACCTTCCACCCATGCACCTATGTCAGTCAGTGACTGTGTTGGATTAACTAATGGTGAACTGGTAACGCCAAGCTGAACTGAATCATTATGGTCTGGATGTTGAAGACCCACCTGAGGATTGTTCCCAATGGCATAAAAAGAGAACTGGAGGGGAAAATCATGAGCTATTGATTTTCTAGGAAAAGCTTGCTTCAGTTGATTTTTGTGATGCAAACTTGGCTGTTCTCATCAGATAAGGACCTCAGGGCCTCACTGTCACTAAGAATGGCTGCTGTTCTTGTCAAGGGAGCTCTGATCTTCACCATGAGCATCACTTCCTGTCTCCAACGTAGTTCCCTCAGCCTGGTGCCACAAATCCTTCACCCTATTGGTGCAAGTTTTCTGGCTTCCACCACTGGCCTTTGAGCCTTCTGGTATGTACAAGCATGAGATATTGCCATGGGCTCTAGGCCATTGTCTGAACTCATGGAGGATATTGCCTTGGACTTTAAGTCTTCAGCTGGACTTGCTTGGGACATTGCTGTGGGATCTTTGCTTGATTCTTTGGACCTCTAGTGTGCAGCTAATCTCTTGCACTCCTCTGCATTTGACTTTTTGGGTGACTATTACAAAATAGTCCTATAAATTATGTGTCTTGTATTAAATATATTCCCTTGTGAAACACTGACCATGACAGTGACCCTTACTATGTACAACCTGAAACTCAAGAAATAAACATATATCATTGTTTTCTGACAAAAATTAAGCTAAAATAAATTATTCTAAAACTGTAACCACACTTGTCCTACCTTACCAGTGCACCTTTTCACTCAGAAGTTTCTGTTCCCTAATTCCATGTAATTAAGATCAATCATCCTCTGTCCTTCATGACTGGTCCACAAAGTAAGTAGCCAGGGTCTCAGATACTTCTCAGATTGGGTACTAAAACTGCAGGTTCTCTAGTCTTCTGAGATTAATCTAATCTTCTGAGCTACATATGACTGAAACTGACTATAACTCCCTCTACCTATAGACAGCCTGTCTAAAAATCAAGCCAATGTAAAAGAAAACAGAACTAAACATTAAATTCCTGATGACATCATCTGAGCATCTATATCCATAAACACCTTGCCCATTCTACTATTGACTTTGTCAACCACATAGGTAATTTTCTTTTTGCTTAAGGTAGTTTAAGATGGGAATCTGTCACCAGAAGAAATCTGATAAGTGTATATTTATATATAAACTATATCATATATGAAATATGATCTTGAAGTTAGAGAACCTAAACTTTAAATATATTCATTAGAGCTGCCACTACATTCCAACTTGTTACATCTAAACTATTCCCCTGTGTTCCTACCACCCAACACCTAAGGATGAGTTCAGATGCAAAAGCAAGAATGTTTTTAGTTAACTCCTTCTCCTACTTAGTGACTTCAACTGCCTCCTGAATAGTCTTCTTCCTCCTTCTGTATTACTTTATACTTATAGTTGCATATAATTTCTTCTTCCTTGGCTGAACTGTAAGATCCTGAAGAAAAAGCACTCTGTTTCGTGCTCTTTTTTTCATCCCTTAGAGTAGACGGTGTAATTGTCTCAGAGATTTTTGTTAGGATTTTTTGTGTTGTCACATGAAATATTGATTTTCCATTCCTTCAGTGATTCAGGAGTTTCATTATAAGAAGCAACTGTAGAGCAGTTTACTAAAACAGATTCTGGGTGAAAAATAATTTGTTGCTGTTGAATGTGGGCTCAAGCCTAAAATTCTGTAGACCCAGCTTCTTCCAACTCAGCACAGTCCCTGGCTAAATATTCTTGGCAATTATTAATTTATTTACTTCTGTGTCACAAAGGTAAAATAGCTTTGGAAAATGGAGATAAATAGCTTGTAGCTCACTTAAAATCCTGTAAATGACCCACTCTCATTGCTGAAAACTCTTCTGAATATCTAAATTTTACCTTATTAAGTAAAGATAGAACATAATTTAATATTTTTATGTCTATTATAATATTTTAAAAACATTTGGGATATCAATTTTCTTTGTCATTTAGACATAGAAAGTGTACAATATGGTCTCACATTTTTTCAGCCACACACTAGGATATTTTTAAACTAAATTCCTAGCAGGGTTGTTACCTTTGAACTCGTTTCTCTCACCTAGAAGCTGAGTTCAATTGGAAAAAAAGTCAAATCAATTGAAGGATTCACAGTTCTATTATACTGGTGGGGTAGAGTAAAATTCATGAATGAATGTATATTCTAACTGTACAGTGTTTTGTAATCCCTCAGTAAGCTAGTTGATACATTAAGAGATGCAAACAGTATTATGGTACACACATATTGAGGGAACCAGAATTTTTTTTTTTTTGGTACCAAGGATTGAACTCAGGCCCTTGCAGGGAGGCATGGTGCCACTGAGCTAAATCTCCAGCCCTACCTGAATTTTTTAAGGCACAAGGAAGAGTGGAATTTCCAAAAGACTTAATTTGATCAGTATCTATATTTGTTAGACTGGAAGGAGGAGCAAATCTTCTAGTATGTGTTTACATTCCATGAAAATTAGATTTGGAAAAAGATACCACAAAAAGAACAGAAGAGATCCCAGCCACAAATTTTTGGAAGCTGGAAAACAGATGGATAACTTAGCAAACCCAAGAGGCTAAATCCTAAACTGGGAGTGACAAGAACCTAGAAACAACTCATTTTACACTATAGACTCCCCTACAACTCATGAATTGCTGGTGCTAATACTTCTAGAGATAAGAAGATAGGGTTAAATAAGGCTGGTTGGTTGCAAGTCTTTAAGTAATACTCAGCCTCCAAGATTTCCTTTCCCTCTGGAAAACAAACTAGAGTTTATTTTCTAGGGGAGGAGAAACAGGTGGATCTCTGGCTGTGAGACCCCAGACACAATTGCCCAAAGGTACTTAAACCCAAAAGGAGAGGGTATGTAAAATTTTACATATTAAATGTGACCCCCAGCTTTTGCCCTACTTGGATTCCTTAGCATTGGCAGCCTGGCATATACCCTCTAGGTCAAAGATTGTAGGAGTTTTCTCTAAGGAATATAATGAGCCAAAAAGGAAAGTCTTCAAGATAATGACACTGGAAGCTCTTTAATTAAATGGCTCACCCATGCACAGAGAGCTTTCAATTAGCTTTTCAGGGCCCATTCTAAAATATAATCAGCAAACGTCTGGCAGACAACTCTAAGATGAAGATAGAAGTCAAAGCTAACAAGACAAGGATAAAATATAGCAGAAACAAAGAATTTATTTTCACAAAAAAGGAAATCTAAAAAACAACACATGAGCTATAAGTAATACCCAGAGAATTCAAAGACAAATATTACAACTATTGAGCAAGAACAGAAGTGTGTGTGCATGCATGCATGCGTGTGTGTATGAATGAGTGTGTATCTAAGTACATATGTACATATATTCAGAAGCAACAACAACAATTCTTTGGAAATTTGGATGATGGTAGGAATAAAAATGTCAAAAGAATCAGAAGATAGAGCTGAAAAAATATTCCCCAAAAGTAGGGCGATCAAAATAAAATGGAAATAAGGAAGAAAACATAAGATTTTAGGAAAAGCCCAGATGGCAAAAAATCTGATTAACAGGTGTTCCTGAAAGAGAAAACAGAGGAGATAAAAGGAGAGAATCATAGAAAAAAATTCAAGAAAAAATTTACAAAACTGAACATCATAATTTTCCAGACTACAAAGGCTTATCAAAAGCTCAGCAACATGATAGGGGTTGGGGATTTAGCTCAGTGGTTCCGGCGCCTGCCTCACAAGTGCAAGGACCCAAGTTCAATCCCTGGTAC
Organism: Heterocephalus glaber; assembly: GCF_000247695.1. The sequence continues at coordinate 8,061,260 of NW_004624732.1, read as the reverse complement.
CAAAAACAAACAAACAAACAAAAAAAGCTTAGCAATCATGGAAGTAAAAGACTTACATAGGGTTAAGTACCTCTTACATCAATTCCTTCAGATTCTCTTGTTATAGTTGCTGCATTGGCAACCTAATCTGCCAGGCTCTGCCAAGCTTTACATATTCCCACTTCAAAGCAGCACTACTGGCCATTAACTTTTGCCCTGAGGCTGTTCTGGTGGCACTGAAGAATGGGATGCCTCAGAATCCTATTGGACACCCACATATGTGGCCACCTTGAAGCTTAGGGCAAACTTTGACCTATGAGAAATAGGAGTTAACAATCTTCTTTTCCCTTTCATCCCTAAGGTGATTAATGCTCAAATGCATTTCATCCTGGAAGACAGTTCCTTGATAGCAGACTCTGGTAACTCATCTTTATTTTGGCTCTATTTCTTTTCTGCTTCATTCCCTTCATCCCTTACTCCTGATTCCTTGATTTGACCTACCACTATAATCACATCAAATAAACCTTTGCCTCTACTTTCTAGAATGCATGTTTCTAGGATGCATGCTCCCCCCCCCAAAAAAAAACTTCATCATGAAATGCTATAATACTAAGGATAAAGAAAAATCCTAGAAGCTCCTGGAAGGAAAAACTGGTCACACATAGTAGGTCAAGTATCACAAAGTAATACTGGAAAACTAGAAGGAGATGAAGAGAAGTTTCTCAAGTTCTGATAAAAAACTTTTCAAATTTTATATCTATAACCAAAAGCAGAAAAGGCATCTGATAACATTTAACATCAATTTAGGAAAGAACACTTATCAAAAAAAAAGAGAAAATATCATTAACCAATGAAAAGTAACTATAAAATATATAACCAGACAAGCTAAAAATCAAAGATTTGGGTAACACAAAAGAATACAACTTGGCAAAAAGCAAATAAACAAAAAAACAAAACAAAACAACTTCTTATATATCTTTTTCTCAGGTAGTTGTCAGAGGATGCACTCCACCAAAAATGAAGTGGTTAACCAAGAAGAAAGAAAACATGGGGTATGTGACTCAGGAAATCTAACCCCCCCAAAAAAGGTAATCCCCAGGACCGCCAATCATGAACAGAGATACCAAAAAAATATTGTCCATGGGGTTTAAATGACAAGATCAGATTAGATCAGAGCTAAAGTCTCTTGGTTCTAGAAACTCCTTCAGTAAGATGATAACAATAAAATATCCTTAAAAAGAACTTTAATATTATTTTAAAAGAAATAAACAACTAGAGGAGATTTGGTACATAAACTATACTAGATCTGGAAAATTTATAAATAAAAACAATAGTTACCTTTTCCAGAGGCATATTTATTTATGCATGCAATAAACAAAAATAATTATGCTATACTGTGAAAAAAATTAATAGACCATAATAATGTAAACACAATATTTGTCTAAAATAATATAATAATGTTGGAAGTATAACGATATGGGAAAAGTGTGAGTTTTGGATAAATTTGGAGAATGAGTTAAGGGAGTCAATTCTCAATAGTCTGGAGTGAAATAAATGTTTAAAACTACAGACTGACGAAATAGAAACATAAGCAAAATAGAGGTAAATATAAAATGTAAAAATATTTTTTTTCCCCCATTAACTTTATTGGTACATTTTAGGTATACAATACAGTTACTTTCATCATTGGGATCTTGTACCATTACATGAGTCTCTTGGTTCTTATTTTTTTTCCCCTTCCCTTGCCCTCCATTCACTCCCTCCACCCTTCCCTATTTGCAAAGACCTTGTTTCCATTTTTTTCCTCTTCTCATATTTTTTCCTTTCCCTTTCTTCCCTTCCCCTACCCTTAAGATTCCCCTGGTCTTTTAGACCTTTTCTTCCTGCTACACAATATGAGTTATACATTTTTAAATTACAATATTAAGATCTAGGAGACATTACCACAGATTTTACAGAATTTCAAAGGATATAGAAAGCATATTACAAAAATTTTTTTGAAATAAATTTGACAACTTCTAAGAAGTAACTTAGAAG
>NW_004624732.1:8034596-8046821 GCF_000247695.1 Heterocephalus glaber | reverse complement strand
TCCAATGATGAATGTCATTATATTGTATACCTAAAATGTACCAATGATTAGAATGAATAATCGATAATGCAAATAGGAAGAAAAGGCCCAAAGGGGTAGGGGTAGTGGGAGGGGCAGGCGAAAGGAAAGAAAGGAAAGGAAAAATGATGAGAAATGGAAAAAATGGAGAGAAAGTCTTTGTAAATAGGGAAGGGTGGAGGGGGTGAAGGGAGGTCTAGGAATGGGGAAAAAGTAAGAACCAAGATGCATTATATAAAGGTGCAATTCCCAATGAGAAATGTAATTGTGTTGTATACCTACAATGTACCAATAAAAGAATTTAACACACAAAAAATCAATTGATATAAGCCATCGTATTAACAGAATTAAGGGGACTATTATGTGAACATATCAATAGATGTGGAATAAACACTTGAAAAAGCGTAATGTCCATTCATGATAAAACATCAGCAAAACAGAAATATAAAAGGATTTCTTCATTCTAATAAAAGGCATTTGCAAACAACTCTCAGCTTATTTAGTGATGAAAAACTGAATACTTTCCCTCTAAGATCAGGAACAAGAGCAGACACTGTACACTATCAGTTCTCTTCAGTTGTTGTACTAAAAGTCCTATCCAGTGCAAAAGGAAAAAAGATTAAAATAAATAAATAAATATGTTTTAGAAAAGAAAAATAAAACTGTCTTTATTTGCAAATGATATAATTCTCTATGTACTTATACTGAGAAAACTACATAAAAAAACTTATGAGTAATAAATGAATTTGGCAAAGTCTCAGAAGCAATTTTTATACACAATAATCAATTGTTTTTATGCTCATAATAAACATTTGAAGTGTGAAATTTAGAAAAACACTTAGGGTAACAAAATATTTAGGAATAAGTTTATCAAGAAATACCTGAGATATTTATACTAAAGATTAAATTATATTTTAAAAAATTAAGATTTAGAGAAATGAGATGTACCATGCTCAGGAGTGGAAAAACATAATATTTTAAATTAAATGCAATCCCAATCAAAATCACAGCAGGCATTTTTACAGAAATCAGCAAGCAGATTCTAAAATTCACATGAATAGGTAATCAACGTAGTGCAGCCAAAACATTATATTGAAAAAAGAAAAAGAAAACTCAAGGGCTTACACATCTGACTTGAGAGCTATTATACAGCCACAACAATTAAGGGTGTGTTATGAGCACAAAAATCAATGTATAACTGAACCAAAAATACATAAATTAAATTACATTTGACTTTGACAAAGGTGCAAAGAAATTCAAATGAGAAAGAAAGACTTTACAAAAATGGAACCCGACATCCTTTGAAACAATTAACTTAAAATGCATTTTATGTCTAGATATGAAACCTCACGCCAAAAGCACATCTAGCAAAAAGAAAAAAGTGAGGATGTCTTTCCAAGTTTAGAGTCAGCAAAGATTTATCATATAGGGGGAAAAGAGCATGAAAGAGAAAAGAAAAAGTAAGAAATTCATCTTTATTAAAATTTTAAAATTCTCTCTGAAAAATTACCTAAATAAAATGATAAAGAAAAAAATGGAGAAAATATTCACAATACACATACCTAAGAAAGAACTTTTATCAAAAATATATATCATTTATACAACTCTGTAATAAAACAAACAACCCAAATAGAAATAGACAAAGTAAAGTGTTCCCTATAGATGTACAAAATGCTATTATATATATAGAATGAAACAATGGTTAACATCATTAGTCATAGGAAAAAAGTAAATTAAAATCACAATGAGATATTTTCACACCTACAAAGACAGCTAAAATAAAAAAGATTGACAATGCCAAGTGTTGGAAAGGATGGGGAGCAACTGAAACATGCATACATTTCAGTAGAATGAAACATGTTACTGGCACTGTCTTATAAAGCTGAATATATGCTTAACATATGACTCAGTAATTCTACACCTACATACTTACCCTCCACCAAAAAAAGATATATAACATACAAAGATTTGCACATAATTGTTCAAAGCAGATTTATTCATAATAGTCCAAAATTGCAAAGAACCAAATGTCCAACATTTGGCAAATGAAGAAAGAAACTAATACATTCATACAATAGAATTATACACAGCAATAAAAAGTAAACAACTGAGCATGCTCACAATCCTAGCTACTTGGGAAGCTCAGGCAGGAGGATCACAAGGTTGATTCCAGCCTAGACAACATAGTGAGAACTTGTCTCAAAATTTAAAAGGGGGGAGGGGCTGAGGAATGTAGCTCAGTAAAACACCCTGGGTTCACTATCCAGTATTACAAAAAAAGCCTGGATAATCTCAGAAAAATTATGTTGAGAAAAAAATTCAAACCAGAAAAAGTACATCCTATAGGATTTTATTCATATCAAACTCTTAAAGGACAAATCCAATTTATAGTGCTAGAAAGCAGATTAACAGTTACCTGTGCAAAAGTTTCAGGGTGAAGATTGAATGAGAAGTACAAGCTTACTTTTTGGTGATAGAAATGTTCTCATCTTGATTACATATGTATACATTTATCAAAACTCATAGCTGGTGCAATTACAATGTATGCAACTAAAGAGGAAATGGAAAGACAGAAAAAGAGTAAAAGGAAGAGATAAGAGAAAAAATTATGAACAAGTTAATCAAAGGAAGAGGAAAAGAAAATTGAAGAAAACAAGAAAGTAAAATAGAGAGACTCTCTAATGCAACTTCCCCTAATTCTCAAAACAACTTTACAAGTTAAAAATAATGACCTTGAACTTATTAATATGGAAACTGAGACTTTGAGATATCAAATAACTGTCCAAAAAACATAATTGTCCAAATTTTCAGTTTGTCAGGTGCTCCCAAGCTCTTTCTACATGTTAGTAACTATTATGGTTTAGATCTACAATGTCCTCCAAACTCCTCATATGCTCAGAGGCAGGGCTTTTTGAAAGTGGTTAGATCATAAAAACACTACAATCCCCCATGGATTCATCACTAATGAGTTCAGCAGCTAAGTGTGCTGATAAGAAAGCGGGGCCTGATTAGAGGCAGGTCACTGGGGGCATGACCTGGAAGGGCATATCTTCCTCCTGCCTCCTCTTTTCATTCTCTTCCTGACTTCCAAGACCTGAGCAGCTTCCCTCCATCAGGCTTTCCCACCAAGCCCTTCCAGTGTTGGAGCCAGACAACTATGGACTGAATCCTCTAAAAGCATGAGCGAAAATAAACCTCTCTTCCTTTGAGTTGTAGATGTCCCGTACTTTGTCCCAGCAATGAGAAAGTGATTAAGACTGTAACATCCTCAGGAAGTCAGTTTTTAGAGAGTGAGTTCTGCAGATGTCAAGCACAAGTACGCATGCAAAGTACGTCTTGAGAACAGCCTCTGTGAAAAGGAGACCGAAAAGCAGGATTGGGCAGAGGGAGAAGTCTAACTGCAGTGCAGGCCAAACAACCTTCTGCCAATGCCACAATCACAGAAAAGTATATGGAGCCTCAAAGTGTCCCATGTTGGGCCAAAAGAGTCTGGTCTTACTAGCGGTGCTTTGTTCAGTCATTATGTATGAGATGCTCCACGAGGAGCACAGCCTTGGTGAGATGGCCCCTTGCAGCTGAAAGCTGACACCTGTGGGCCATCTTCTTACAGAGAGAATGACAAATCTTTCTTTAAAAAGGATATAAATGTCTCATCTTGGTTTCTACCATAATACTAAATATAAAGCCATGAGGGGAAACATTCATTTTTTCCCCATCAGAACAAAAATGATTGGGGGAATGCATTTGCAACTCCTTTCCCACTTCTACCTCTCCATATACTGTGGCATCTGCTGCCCTGCAGGTCTTGGGGAAGTGGATCCTCTCCAAGAGACCACAAACCTTTCACTTTCATGAGAGGATTCCATGGCCAAGAAAGGAAGAAGGAATCATATCAGTAACTATAATGACAAAACACTTTTTTTATGTGCAAGAATGATCCAAAGCATCAAGTGTGTTTGTTTGTGTTTATAATTTTGTGTTTGAAGTACTGATGACTGAACCCAGGGCCTTCACGTTGAGCTACATCCAACCTTGTTTTTGTTTGATTTTTGGTTTTTGGTTTTTTTAAGACAGGCTCTCACTATGTAGTTCAGGCTGGCCTGAACTCACCATCTAGCTGAGGCTGGCTTCAAACTCACAGCAACCCTCTTGCCTCTGTCCCTCGAGTGCTGGGATTACAGGCATGGGCCACCATGCCTGGCCTAACCATTATATTATTTTTTTTATTTTGAGACACGGCCTTGCTACTAAGTTGCCCAAGGTTGGACTCAAACTTGCAATTCTTTTGCCTCAGCCTCCCAGAGTGTTGGGATTATAGGTGTGTGCCACAACGACCCACTCACCATGTATGTTTTAACTCATTTAAAACTCACAACAACTGTCTGAGGGAGGTGGATGCCATTTTTAAGACTCATACAAATTGAGCTGGAGGTTTTGCGTCTAGCTAAAGGACACAGTGAAGATAGTTTTCCACAGAATGGATCCAGGAGGACTCATTTTCTTAGCCCCCACACACTATGGCTCTCTCAGCATCAAAAAGACACTAAAGATTTTTTAATGACATACTATAAATATACTTCATCAAGTGCCACCTGAAGTTCCACAGCTCCTTCTCAAAGAAAAGCCACCCACTGAAGTCCTCAGGTTACACTTCATTTGAAACAAGAACCTTCTGATTACACACATATCTGTCTGGAGGCAATCTGTTCTGACCTACTTGGCCTTGAACCATCAGTTTTGCATAGTAGAATAGTGTAAACCATAAGGAGAAATACCAAACTAAAAAAGCCACAGAGTGAATTTACCTCAGATTTTTAAGTGAAGGCTTTTTGGGTGCTGATCCCCTGCCCTTGCTATCCTTGATTGGTCTATAACACAATCTGACTCTTGAATACTTAAAAATAGAGATAATTGAACACCCCACGCTGTGATGTGGGGCCTTGAAATTCAGTACTGAATTTGGTGGTGGGAGGGCTGATTTGCATTACTTAGTCATGCCCACCTCATCAACTTAGATAACTGATGTTAGGTCCCTAGAGTTTCCTAGGAACCTAAGTGTGCCTACGAACACACTAGACAAGGAATCAGACCAGGATTTTATTCTCAGTTCTGCATTTAATTAGTTCTATAATCTTAGATAATTCATTCCATTTTTCAGGGTTTCCTTTATCTATAGACTTTGAGAGTGTCCTCAGCATTCTTTTTCAAAATGAATGAGGTAACAGACAAGCCATAAGGGATCAACTCGTGGACAGAAGGCAGCAGGATTTGCAGGAAGAGACAGGGTTGGGAGAAAACTCTAGCATGACTTTGACTTAGTTCTCCTTCCTCCTTGTTAAACAGGCTTCATAGTAAATGTACTCCTGTGAGAAATGATCAGACAATAAGAAAAAGAAGAGAAAGAATTCAGGAAGAAATTATGCCTATAAAAAAAATCTAAGCTCAAGAACAAAGAAAATAGTTTACTTAACTAAGCAGGCAAGACATTTTTGAGTTCACTAGATTTCATCTACCTGAACCAGATGGAAATTGAATGTTGCTACATTCATATCCAAAGAAAATTAGAGAGATAAAAGAATATACTGAAGTAGCCTTTGTAATGCCAGTTTCCCTATTTTACTGTTAGGGAATCAACAGCCAGAGATCAACACTGACTTCTCCAGAGTTGCAAAGATAAATGATTACAGGTCTATTATTAGAACTTTAGTCTGTATTCATTTATTTACTGAAAAAAGATATTTACTGAGCACCTAGATGGCATAGATGCCACTCTGACTTTGAGGCTGGGCAATCAAATAATCTCATAATCATAGAATTAGAACCCTGACAAGTGACAAATAAATCACACAATGCAATGAGAACACAGAATAACAAGAGGAGACAGCTTAGTGATAAAAGATCTTTTAGGTCATGTTCAGTCATTCATTCATTTACTCATCTATTTATCTAGCAAATCATTTGAACACCCATCAAGAAAGAGGTATGAGCACCAAAGATTGAGCAATGTACAAAAATAGTTCCTGTCCTCTTAGGGATTCTATCTAGTGGAAGAGAGACAAAGGGAAAAAAAGAAATTATAAATATACAATATGTTGAGTGGTGATAGGTGCCATGATGATAAACAGAACAGGAAAAGTCAACAGAGTGGTGGGCAACAGAGTGGTGACTTGAAGTGTTATTTTACAAAGAATCCCTAGGAAAGCCTCTTTTCAAGATGCATTTTGAACAGTGAGAAGTGAAGGAGAAAGCTAAGTAGATGAAAAAAGAAAGTGTTCCAAGCAGAGAGGACAGCACAGACAAAGGTCCCACAAAGAGAATAGCAACAGAATAGATGAGGAACATCAAGAAAGCCAATGTATCTGGAAGCCAGCCAGCAAGGGGAAGGGTAAGAATCTGGAGAGATCTTAGAGGAAGTAGTTTATAAGGCCTTAAAAGGCTTAAAGAAAAGACTTTGAATTTGACTCTGAATGGGGTAGGAAATCATTGGAATGTTGAAAGCATAAGAATAAGACAATTTGATTAGGATCTCCCTTTCAGAAGGATCACCCTCACTGCTCTGCAGATAAAGACTGTAGGAAGCTAAAGGTTGGTGAAGGAAGGTAAAGGAAGGTAAAGATTGACATAGAATAAGATTTAATGTTATGCAAATTTTGAACTTTTTTATTAAGTAACTCATTTGAGAAATATCAACAAAAGTTTTTTTAATAATAAAATGCTCTTATTTACATAAATTGAACTTGCAAAGAGAAGGATCACAACTGTATCCAGTATTTGTGCATTGTCTGTGAATGTGCCTCAGGTATTGGAATAGAGGAAAATAAGAGACACAACACTCCACAATGCTGTGGGGCTGGGATGGCATAAAATTCAAGGACGGGATAAAATGAGCTGTGCAGTATATTATTTGATAATTTTTTAAGGTCTGAAATTTTATGGGTATAAAACAGGTAGACATGAACATTAAAATAGTCACATTTTCAAAATGGCTGCATCAAAATGTCCCTTGCCCACTGCACAGTAGGAGGTAATTACCAGTAGGTTAATCACAGTTTGCTGCCTTATGTGGGCAGCAAGATAGAAATGGCTCTCAAATAGGTTTCATTTTGCCCTTACAGCTGTTTTAAAATGTGCATATTTTAAAAACATAAAAAATTAAATGTAAAATGTGGATTTTAAACTTCTATGGAAAACTGAATTCAGAAACCCGGGGCTGTTGTTCTTGGCTGGCTTTAGTGGACTGGTTTATGAGTATAGGCTGTAGGTGGGGTACTGTACCTTCAGTCCACCAAGTGCCAGGGCTCCACCAAGTGCCACTGACTCAGGGCTCTTACAAAGCACCTGAGTTTGCATCCCACTGACCATGAGCCTAGAGTCCTGTGATAAAGAATGCTGTTGTACCCAAGTGGCTGCTACCTTCCTTCAGTATATCTAACCATGCTACAGTCCACTGTTGCCAGACTTTTCAAGGTTTTTAAACAAAGTTGGAAATTTGTATTTTTATTTACTCTCCAGTTTTTAAAATTACCCACCAAATTCATTTTTCAGGGATCTGACAACGGACAAAAAGCCCGTGAACCACCCACTAGCTTGTGCCTGCCTGCTACTTTCTTCACTGAACTTGGCTCCAATTCCAGAAATGCTGGTATAGAACTCATGATTTTCTAAAGGCAAATCTAGTATGACTGACTCAACAGGTACATTCACTACATACATGCCTCTGAGCCAGGTACTGTGAACAAGGTGGAGATGCAAATAGGACAAAACCACACTCTTGCTTTTCAGGAGTCAGCAATCAACCCCATCTTTGACATCACTGACAAAAGAATGGAGATTGTATTCAGCTATCTTGTTCCCCAATTGCAGTTTTGTCTTTCCCTTAGCACACTCCCAGAATTTTCCAGAGTTCTCTGTTACTAGGGTACTCTTTAAGCTTTACTATTACTATCACTACTACTACTACTACTTCTATTACTACTACCACTACTATGACTGCAATTGTTACTATTATTATTGCTACTACTGGCTATAACCATGACTATAAGTACTACCAGCCTTACAACAAATACTATCACCATATACTATATTTTTATTTTGTGTTAAGCATATCATACAGTTTCTAATATTCACAATACTTAGAGAAGATAAATACTATTATCCCCACTTGTCATATGGCTCAGGTAAGTTATTTGACTTTATTGAGGCCACAAGTTAGGAAGTATCAAAAATGAAACTGAAATACAAGATTTGTGGAGTCTTTCCTCTATACCGCACTTCTCCAGACACTTAGGCTCCCACGAAAACTTTCCATCTCGTAGTCCTTTCATTTAGGACACACTGCCCTTTGGTTAATAGATGGATTAGGTTTATTTGGTAGGTTTAATGCTACAAACTGATAAAGATTTCAGTTACAATTTTTTCCTCGATAATAATCTTAAATAAGACTGTGGCTTAACCTCCAGAAGTGATTAATGACAAGACTGTGGCTCTATTTTTGTACTGCTGTTTCATCAGAGGCTTGTAATGCTCTACTAATTCATGCCTAGTCTGGAGCCCACTCTTTATTGATCTTAGACAGCCTGAGCTATTACAGTGCTCTCTGGAATCTAAACGTGGCATCAACAGTTATTTTTTTTTCTGTAAAGGGCCAGATAGCAGAGATTTTTTGGCTTTGTGGAATATGCAGTGTCTGTTAAGACTTCTGTTGCTGTAGGGTACAAGCAGTTCTAGACAATAGTATACAATTGGTATAGCTGTTTTCCAATAATACTTTATTTGGAAAAACAGAATGTAGGCCATATCTGGCCTACAATCTACAGATTGTCTACCATTAGTTTAAACTTGGTAGCAGACCAGCTCTTTAATCCTGAGAGAAGACATTCAAACTTTCTGAACCTCACTTTCTTTAACTAACTTATATAGATGATACAGTTTCCTTAAGGGTAAACTAGATAATTTACACAAATTCACTTTGTAAACTGCCTGGTGTTACCAAAATTGCTTAATAAGCAGCATACAAAATATTGAGGCTTTGCCAACTAATATTAGCCTTCTGGCAAACTATCACCTTTGTTTTCCTCTCTTCTATCCCTTCACACAATTCCCTACCCATTAAGCCTTATTCTCAGTCTCTCCTTTAAACACAGAATACATACATGCACAGATAAGTACCACATCCCTAGAACTGTATCTTCACCACTCCAGCTACACCCTAGGACACTCTTTTCCCATCCATACAGGAGTTGGCTTGATATTTGCATGCTACCTCTCAGTTGTCCCTCTTCTTACCACTAATGGCAAAATAAATATTATTACTGGCCTAATTTTCTTTTTTAAAGGAATGACTTTATAGATCAATAGCTTATTCCAAAATGCCCTTGGAGCATCTTAAAAGACAAACCTAACTTTTTAGGTAGACTGTGTGCTTATTCTTAGTCTACATTAGATTATTTCTGAGATACAGGTAGCCCTAAACAGCATATTACTTCTAGAAAACCAAGGAAAAAATTGGGCTTAGAAGATATTACATGAAGCCACTTTCATACACAGAGTTGCAGTTACATAGTAGAGCCCATAGACAACATGCAAAAGCAGGTGTGGCAAAGGAGAAACATTGAGATTGGACCTGCCTTTAGTTGCTGAAATGAGGAAATTGAAAGATGTCTTTCAAACACCATTTCCTCAAGGAAGCTAATCCTTCCTTGATTTATAAATTGTATTTCTGCCTTTTATAGTACTTCTAATCAAATATAAAATTTTTCTCTTCTATATTCTAAGCGACATAGAATGGAAACCTTATCTATTTTATGTTTCAGTACTTAATTTCAGAGCTTGGCATAGAGTAGGGACCCAATAATTATTTGTTGAATGAAAAGTATCTGTTAAATAAAAAGTAGTTATTGCATGTATAAAAGAATAAATCTTTAATAAAGAATTATGAGTTAGAAAAGCAATTTTAAGAAAATTATAATCTCTGGAATCCTCACATTGCACAAAACTGTTTTTAGATTTTATTCTCTGACCACTATTTATAATCTTTTGCATTGAGCTGCTGTTCACTAATACCAATTGCCATGTTTGAGTTAGGGAGCTGGCTGAATAAGTCTTCAAATTGGTTAAAGTTTTCAATCAACTTTTCCCTCTAGGATTGTTATTTGGAGCTGGTAGCAAATGCGTCTCTTCTCAATTTTGCATTTAGCCATTTCACTTTGATATTTTAAAAATCTGTTTAGATGGGAGTATTTACACCATGAAAATGAGCAAATGCTACAAATCAGATTCGTGTCTTTTCAGAGAGCCTGTTGTTAAGTATACACCTACACACCACTACCTGGAGCTCTTTCTTTAAGCAGCTTGTTAAGTGGAACACAGCCTGATATATGAAGGCTTGAGGCATTGAAATTCTAATATGGAAGCACCAATTCGACAGTAATTGTATCAGATCAGACACTACAAAAATTACCTTTCCTCAAGCCTCATTTTGTCAAGGAGCTTCAACTTTTTGACAGTCAAAATCAACTAATTTTGAGTGCCCTTTGATTTCTCTCACTATTAAGGGTTCTTTGAATTCATATGTAGCCTCTTCCTTGATGGAGCTGGACATCAGGGCCTCCTGGGTTATGAGGTTGTTATAGGAGAAAGGAAAGGCATGACAAATCCCAAAGACTTATTACTTTACAATCATAACTTGTATATTTTCATCATTTAATATAAATCTAGTAGATGCATGAACATGAGCTTAGAGGGTCTAGAGACCATATAGGAAAATCATGTTTAAATATCCCAATGTACATTTTAAGAAATTTTCTGGTTTTGGTGAGGCAAAAAACAAATATTTATTTACCTACCCTATAAAGGTTTTGCACAGTCCTGGAAGATAGTACCCTTGTTATGACCAACAGCTGGGCAATAGTTTTAAGTAGTTATCTTTTCTCAAGATGAAATATCTCAGGCAAGTAGTTCCTTTAGGGCTTCAGTTTCCTAAAGCTTCTGATCTTATTTAGCAAATGATTAGTGAGTTGATGAAATCTCTTTAAAGGCAGCCTATTGCTTTTTCTATGCATGATAAGTTTTTGCTAAATGATGGAGAGTGGGTTTAACCAATATCTTATCATCATATCTATTATTAATATAAAAGTTAATTACACTTTGTTTTTACCATTTCACCTGGTTGAAAATCTTAAATCTTATTCTTCCAGACAAAGTGTTTTGGATACTACTTTAGATCTTAGCAGCATGATTAGATATAAAGTGAATCCAATATTTAATTAATTAATAGCATAAAGGAAAAATTGCACTTATATGAAGTTAGTAGATAAATGAGAACAAAAATAAAACAAAGAAGGATAAAATTAAAATCAAAAAAGCAAAATCTACTACTAGTCCCACTTATATATGGATTAATTTTACCATTTAATAAAATAGGTTTCTAAATATTTAGAGAAGAACTGAAAAATAAATAAAAGTACATTTAATACTTAGTGTATAAAGATTTGGATCTTATACTTGAAGCTGCAATGAACCTGATGGGATGTGACTCCCTATCATTCCTTAAGTAATCCAACTACAAGCAAAAGAATAAAGCTTTCTCAAAGTTACTTGAAATGTGAACAAAAAAATGAATTCATTCGCTAATGTATTATGCATTTCAAAGTAGAATGCTGTTGATCTGAAAAAAGAAATTGAAGAAAACACTGGAAGATGGAATGACTTCCTATGTTCATGCATCAGCAAAATTATTATTGTTAAAATGTTCTCTTCACCAAAAACAATGTAAACCAGAATCAATGCAAGTCCCATCAGAATGTTCTAATGACATTCTTCACAGAATGAGAAAAAAAATCCTAAAATTCATATGGAAACACAAAAGGTCCAGAATAGCCACAGCAATCCTAAGCAAAAGAACAAGACTGGAGGCCTCACAATACCTCATTTAAAATTATACTACAAAGTCATAGCAATAAAAATAGTATGGTATTGCACAAAAATAGACGCATAGACCAGTGGAATAGATTAAAGGACATGGAAAGAAGAAAAAGAGCCCATACAACCACAGCCCTCTAAGTTTGAAGAAAGAAACCAAAAATATACATTAAAGAAAACCAGCATCTTTAGCAAATGGTGCTTGGGCCAGGAATTTAGCTCGGTGGCACCATGCCTGCCTGGCAAGCACAAGGTCCTGAGTTTGATCCCCAGTACTACAAAAAAAAA
>NW_004624732.1:7999921-8017640 GCF_000247695.1 Heterocephalus glaber | reverse complement strand
AGGTACAATTCCCAATGAGAAATGTAATTGTGTTGTATACCTACAATGTACCAATAAAAGAATTTAATAAAAAAAAATTTAAAAAAGAATCTCATGGAGATTATCTCACAATGGCAGGACCACATGCAGGGGTGAGGGTTCCTGTTACAAGACAGGAAGTCAAATAGTACCTGGGGACTAATATCCCATGAGAACTATGTTGAGGCCAACTGAGGCCACACCCTCAATGACCAAAGGGTCTCCCATTAGGTCCCTTCTCTTAATGGTCCCAACACCTCCACACCCCCACATTGAGGACCAAGCCTCCAGTACATAAGCCCTTGGAGGACAAACCATAGTGCTGCCCTATGATTTATTATTCCTCAGAAATTTTTATTTTCCTATGCACTTGCAAACTGTAATTCAGCCAAAGATTTAAGCACATCTCTACAAAGGTTTTTAGTGCTCTTTCTCTGTATAGTTCCCTCCTCTCTACCCCACACATTCCAGCTGTCTTGGTTTTTCCAGTCTCCTCAACTCAGCAATGTTAAGAGAATTGTGGGGGAAGTTCTCCATTTTTATATGATATTTACCTGGTGCATGTGGGCTTACCTCCCTTATAAGCTTACTGTGCTTATCTTTTGATCTCTACAGCAAAAAGCTGGTGCAATTACAGGACTTATTTTGCTTCCCTAATTTTGGGTGTCACTACCTTGTACTGCTATGGTCTGATGTTGGAAACTGGTTTTTTCCTTCTACGTATTTTATCTAGTTTTCTAATTTTTTAGGGCAAATAGGCAGTTTTGAACTTTATTACTCTCTCATTGTTAGAAGCAGAAGCCTGCACCATGTTTTCAGTGAATCATAAACATTTGGAAGCAAGGAGATTTGAAAAAATTACTGCAAATTTACTGGTTTAAAACAACACAAATGTATTATCTTATAGCTCAAAATCTTTTGTAGCTCAAAAGCCCAGTACAGGTCCCACTATGGGGAAAACAAGGTGTTGGCAGTGTTACATGCCTTCCTGGAGACTCGAGAGGATCTATTTCTTTGCCTTTTACAGCTTCTAGAGTCCCCCTTCCCCCACTTTCAAAACCAGAAGCATTGCCTTGCCCTTTCTATGTTCTTATATCTAATGTCTTTGTCCTTAATCACATCTCCTCCCAACTCTCTTTCTTCCCTCTTCCATTATTGACGGCCTTTGCGTTTGCAAGGGTCCATCCAAATAAGCCAAGTTCATCTTTCTACATTAAATTCAGCTGATTAGGAATCTTAATTTACTTGCAACTTTAATTCTTTGCCATGTAACCTAACATATTCACAATTATGGGGATTAAGATAGGGACATCTTTGGAGATCTGGCTACCTGCCGCAAAGGGCAAATAAACAACCCATCATATCTTCCAATCTTGACACTGGATTTGGTTTAAACTCCAAATTCCAGAAAACTATATATGCAACTTAAAAACCCTGCTTTTTAAAGTTTTAAGAATATTGGCAGCTGGGTGTGGTGGTGCATGTCTGTAACCCCAGCCCTAAGGAGGCTGAGGCAGGAGCATCACTGCAAGTTCAAGGTCAGCCTAGACTACATAGTGAGCTCAAGGTCACCTTGAACTATATAGTGAGACCCTGTCAAAAAGAAATATATACATATAGATATGCAAAAGACTTTGTCAAAGCATAAAAATTAATTTCAACTTATATTTTTGGTAATTGGAAGAGATGTGAAGACAAAATTCTCATATTGGCTATTTTATTTTTGTTAATATATTCAAGAATTATATTAAATATGTATTAGTAAATAGATGTTGATATAGAAAGTCACTATAGTTCATCTCATGTATAGCAGCAGCAGCTTTTACTATAAAGTCATGTGCTTATATGAATGCATTTTCTTTTTCAAGGTATGAGATCTTTCTGCTTTGTATTTCATTATATTCTCATACGTCATGTATGCCACATCTTGTTTCCTGATCTTAGGTATTGTATTCATGATAGCTGGGAATATGGTCTCAGAAAGATGCTACAAGGCCATATTGAGTTTTCTAAAGCAGTTAGGAAAAGCTTTTAAGACTAAGATCCTGTTACTTTATGTTTTGCAATATTACAGATTGCAAGAGTATGCAAAGTAAATAATAGATCTTCATATGAGGAGAAATTGGCAGAGTCTCTCAGCCAAAAGTCACACTACTTGCTCTCTTTGATTTTTCTCATCTCTTGTCTTCTCATTTTGCAACTTCCTTGAACATGCTCCTTTGTGGCTGGCTCAATTTTCTTCTGTACATTTCTGAAAAGGTAGACATCAAAGCTTTTACTTCTTTTTATACACTGTTACTCAGTAGAACTTGTTTATGACCACACCTGGTACATAATAGGTGTTGATGAAACATTCAATAAGCTAATAAATGCCTCTCACTCTGCTGAAGATGTTGCCTTCCTCCAAGAAATGCTTGGCACCTTTCATATGAATGTATGGTATGTTCAAAATCACTTTTGTGAAACATTATTCTTTCAGATCTTGTGTAATGTTATGGGCAGATATTAATTAATAAAGAAAATATTAATGATAATTATGGGTGTGAGTGCAGGTGAAGGGAGTCTCTTGAAAATCCTTCCAGAAAGTAGCAGATTCTACAAAAGCAATCAAGTGAAAACATTCCTTCAATTCCCTTTGATTCCAAATGTGATGATGTCAGCCTGTCATTTTGACATCACAGTGACAAAGTTTCCTGACCTCTTGGCTGCATCTTATGAACTGCCACATTAATGGGAGAACCAGCTTAATAAGCTCCCTGTTTGGGCAGTGTTGAGATTTTCTACACTTCTTTCTCATCTCAACCTGTTCTCATTGGCCTCCATCTTTCCTCACCTGTGTTCTCTTCTTTCAAAAACCTTGCTTGTAAATTGCCACACTAGAATGTATACCTCATCTGTTAGCTTCATGGTTGCTTCATATGATTTAATCTGTTACTAAATATCATCATAAACTGATTTTTGAGTGTTCATGTGTGGGTCTACATGGTAAACGACCACCTGAGAAACAAAACCAAGCAACTATTTGTTCTCTCACAAAGTAAAATACGTACAATTAATGTAGGAAATTTAGACCTCAGATTTTTCTGAGATAAGCACAGTACTTTTTTTAAATGGCCATTTTTTACATACATAACTATCCAGAGTTCTGTATTAGCTTGAAAAATTGGAAAATTTGGCAACAGAGGAGCATCACTCTTGTGCCGCAGCAATCAGAATGAAATATTGCCTGTACTCTCCAATGTGGCCCTGTTCCCATATCTTCCTCCTAGTTTCCTCTTCACCTGGTTGATTCATTTAAATGTAAGAGCCCTGGACCAGATGAAGGTGCTAAGGAAGCCATGTATGACAGAAAGGCCCAGCAGCATTTCTGACATCTCCACAGCATCTAGGAAAGTGGAGTCAATGAATATTTATTAAGCATTGAGTATGTGCCAAATGATCTCTGCTATCAAAGAGCTCTCATTCTAGAAGGTAAGATAGATAAGGAAACAAGCAGCCCAAGCATAGTAAGACACACATCAGGACTCAGGTAAGGAACAGCTTGTTTACAACCAGCATTGTTCTAGGCAGGCACAAAGAGAGCTTCCAGTAGCAAGCAACATAAACCCAGATATTGGAATCTGCATTCAGGACAAAACTCAAAAACCAGAGGAGACTGTCATTGCAAGGCAGGAATAAAGATGACCAAAATTCTCCATACCTCGACTTCCTCATCTACAAATGGGGATATTAAAATGCCTCAAATTAAACTGCTGAGAAATAATTTTGTGTGTGTTAAATGAGTTGATGTTGAGCCTTAGAGAGTGTTGGTATACATCAAATGGCTTAAGGTGCTAGGTAATCATTATGATTACTGTAATAAATTTTAAGATAGAGCTCCAAGGTAAGAACTTGGTTACAGTGATGATGAAATCGGGAAGTGGGGATACAGAAGACCAAGCCAGACTTGGTTACAGGGAACATGCACAGTACTCAGACAGGACTCAGAAGAGACTGTCTCTACCTTGCAGCAATAAAGAGCTCTTGGCCCAGGATTCCTGCCATGCTGAGGATACTTTTGCCTTTCTGCATGGCTTTCTTCTTTGAAAGTAGGAAAGGCACCTCTTGTTTGATGTTTCTTAGCACCTGCTACAAAAGTTTGATTCTTAGTAGATCATCAATAAATGTTTATTAAAGAATTAAAGATGTGAACAGATGAGGAAGGGTCTCAGCTAGGGGACCGAACAGATCTATGAGCAAACAATACATGGTACCTGTTTAAACAATTTCAATGTTTTCACAGTTTGGGGGTAATTCTATCTAATGTGCCATTGTCTAGCCATTTACAAAATCGGTTTCTTTTTGCTTTTTCTTTTAAAAAAATTCCTAGGCTACCAATCTTCCCTCCTAAAATTTGGGCTCATTCAGGAAAAGTCATATTATTTAAATATGAATAATTTTATCCTACGGCAAAAGAAACAAATCACTTACAGAAGCAAAGCACAGTAACTTTTGTCTCTTCTCTGTCCTTTGTGTTCCATCCTTAACTGGCAGAGAGGAGAGGTGGAGCCATCATGTTGCCAAAAGAGACAACACAATCCTTTTGGACAAATGTGCCTGCTCCAGAGCCTGTGCTGTTGTTGTTGAAAGGCCATTTTGCTTAAGATAAATGTTTTGCCCAAAATCATTGCAACTTTTGTCCAATATGTGCTGCCCTATGGCATGACTCTTTTCTCCTTTTTGATACTGCCAACTCTCTCCTCTGAAGCTAACAGCCTGTTTACCAGACATGACACCAGGGACCTAGAAATCCCAAAAGCCAGGGCCTAAGGCTCTGAGCACAGCCCCTTAATGTGTTTTCCTGAAAAACCTTATGTGCACAGTAAGATTATTTACGCCAGGGGCTGACTTTCTCTCCGCTCCCAAAGACCTTCTGTTATAAGGGAAGAGGGAATTTGGAAAGAATTTTCCTAACCAAGAAACTTTCCAAGAAAAACGACAATATTTTCTACTTCCTATATTGGCTTGTATTTGAATAACACCTGTCCTCAATTCTCTGACTGATGAGGGCAATTTATAAACAGATGAGATTGACAGCTGCCTTATCATTAGGGTTCAAGAGCACTTGAAATATTTCCTAAGACTGCTTCCCCTACTTACTCAAAGTGTAGGTTCTGAGGTATCAGTTCTCAAACTTCAGCACCTAACAGACTTATGGGGCGGGGGGCGGGGGGGGGGCTTGTTAAAATATAGGTTGCTAGCTTTAAATAATGCCCCAACCACAGTTCCCAATTTTATAGGTTTGTGGTGCAATCTACATAATAATTTACACTCATAAGTTCCTAGATGACACGGATACTGGTAATTTAGGGATCATACTTTGAGAATCATTGCTTTCCTAAAGTACCTACTCAAGGCCAGAAAAACTAATCTCACACAGCACCAGAGGAAAAAATGCATGCCATGTAAAACAGTATAAGGATTTCAAATGAGATCTTCAAGATGCAAAGACCCATAATTGTATGACTAGTATTCAGCTGGGTACTAATAAGTTTGAGGAAACTACCTAAAGCTGAAGAAAGAACAACCTAAAACTATTAGAGGCAAATGTCCTCACATAAGAACAGGAATAATGCTCCTTTCTACCAATGAAGGTGAGAAATCTCATGAGACAAGGGGTATTAGGTAAAGCACATAGAAGGGTAATGTTGCCTCAGTTATGGAGAAAAATTTACTACTCCTACACTGAATAATGCTTCAATCCCACCAATCCAATCTGATGAGCCAGAACCAAAAGGTCTAAACTGTTTCCTGGTAACTGAACTGAAACCCAAAACAAAGTTTAAGAATACTTACAGGAATACAAAAATATCTGTATCCAATGAGGTAAAATCCACAATGTCTACCATCCAATAAAAAATTACAAGGGCTACCAAGAAGCAATTATTATAACTATATTCAATATGCCCCAAACTGTAATTAAATAAATGTAAAATTTTTCAAGATACTCAAATTGAACTACCAGAGGTGAAAACAAAAGCATTTGAGATGAAAATTATATGAGATTAAAGGCAGATTGGACATTTCACATAAAACTCAAACTCATTTCAGAATTGAACTCAAAGACAGAGCAATACAATCTATCCAAAATACAACAGAGAAAGAGAAAATAATTCAGTGTACAACAGTGAATTGTGGGGCTTCAAGAAGTCTAATACAGTGTAACTGAAGTCTCCAAAGGAAAGAAGGGGGAAAGGAAAGACATCTTGTATACAGAAAAACAAAGATAAGGGTGACAGCAGATTTCTCAGAGGAAGCAATGTAAACAAGAAAATAGTAAATAGTATCTTTACAGTACTGAGAGAAAAATGTTCATATGTGAACTCTATGCCCAGTAAAAACATCTCAAAAGAGAAAGGGAAGGGAAGTAGAAACAATTCATTACCAGCAGATTCACACCAAAAGAAATGTTAAAGGCCAAAAGACATCATACCAGGTAAAAGTATGAATTTACACAACAGAAAGAAGGGCCCTAGAAATGGTAACTAAGTTAATAAGTATTTACTTTTTCAGTGCTGGAGATTCAACCTAGGGTCTTGAACCTTCTAGACAAGTGCTCTACCACTGAGCTAGAACTTTAGTGGCAGATTTTTAAATTATTACTTAAAAACTTGAAACTTATGATGCAGGTTTCTCTGAGAAGATGGGGAGATGTACTCCTCACTTTCTTACACTAACCAAAATAAAGAAAATACCAAAGGGCTGGGAAAGACAGGTAGCATGAAGCCAGGATGGTTTTGTCTTCAAAATGAAAAAAAAAAAAATTCAGAAGAGTCTTGAGTGACATAATAAAGGCCATGTTTGATAAGGCACAGCAGTAATTATGTAGTCAGCTTTTAGAATTAAATTCACTTTTAAGGAGCTGTTCACTTTCTAGATATAAGATACATTGTTAAATATATAGTATTGATTTATTATGTAAAATTATTATCAAGAAATGAAAACTTTAATATAAATGTTGGAAAGTAAAATAAAACTGAAGATATAATAAGTACTAATTCACTTAAACCTCCCAACAAATCTATGAGATAGTAACTGTTATTACACCCATTTTACAGAGGGGGAAACTAAAACACAAAGAAGTAAAGGGACTCACCTCAAGTTAGACAGGTACTAAGTAGCAAGATGGGCTTAGCATGAAAGTACCTGGTCATAGACTTCGTGTTCATAGTATTTATGCTATATTGCAAAGACACAGATCTTGAAAATGGGAGAGAAAATTTTTTTTTTAAATTAGAAGATCAGCCCAGAGGATCTAATAAAGAAATAATAAGAGCTCAATATAGCAAGAACTGTGGAGACAAATCCTAAAAATTCTGTTGAGAAAAATTAGGTCACAAGGATTGACCATGAGAATGCAAGACACTTCTCAACATCAACAGAGAATGCTGAATGATATAGGAATACTTCCAGAATTCTAAAAGCCCAGCTGAGAAATTCTATATTCCTAAATTCTTAATCAGGCATGAAGGTAGAATAAAAGCATTTCCAGATCTGAAAGGACTCAAAAAATACACTCCCCCCACACTCTCCCAGGAATTCCCTGGAAGATGCACTTTAGCAAGACAAGGGAGTAAATGATAAGATATTGGGAGCCACAGCTCCTACACAAGAATGAGCCTGGAGAATTCATAAGATAACTGTGAAGGGAGCCCTCAGGAAGGCAGCGGTGACAGGTCTAGAGAGCGACAAGTCTGTCCAGACAAGATCAGGACACAGGGCTCCAGGAAGAGACTTCAGTAGAAACGTTAGATTTCCTTGTATACATTGTATACACTGCATTCCTTGTCTACATTGAGGTGAGATTAACAATTTATTACAGCATTTGAAGAGTTAAGGACAGTAAACTGAAAACTTGGTTAATGCAGTAAGAAAACAATTGACTTTAAGAAAACAGCTGCACAGGAAAAGAAATGTCCTCATTAGTGTATAATACTCAGTGATATTAAACAGTGGGCCTTGATTTAGCCCAAAATTCCATAAAGCTCTATGAAGGAAGAGATTTTTGCCTGTGTATTTTTTTATTGCTTTTTCCCCCTAGCAATTAGCTGTTCCTGACTCATATTTGGCACTCAATTAATATTTATTCAGTCTATGGATGGAAACAGGAAAGATGTGTAAATGTGTGTAGGATGAGAGTGAGAAAAAGCTTATGAGAGCAACATCCTCTTCTACCATTGTCTACAACTAAAAACAAAAACAAAAAATATGTAGGGGTAATAAGGCAATTTTTAAAAAAAACAAAGGTAAAGACCAGAAGAGATCAGTTTAAAAAACACAAGGTAGTTGCCACTGGGGAGGGGGTAAATGGAAATGCAAAATAGCAGAAGATTGCTTTTTATTATAAACTTTGTAAAACTATTTTTAAAAATAGTGCCATGTATAACTTAGGAAAAATTAAAATTATAAATTCACAAAAATAATTATTAACCACCAAGATGCTTGATAATTATCAGACTGACTTGACTTCCCAAACCAGTACAAAACTGTCTTCCCTTCAATATTCAAAATATTCTCAGCATAGGAAGATGGCAAATCCAGCAAATATGAAGAAATACCCCAGTACAACACCACCCAAAGATAATCACTTTAAATATTTTGGTTCAACTGAGCAATTTTTTCTAAGTATTTTTTTCAATAACTGTCTGGATACCTAGCATGTTAGTATTCAGAATTTATTTCTGAAAATGTTGAAACAAGAGGAAAAGAGCATTTGCTGAAAAAACAAGAAGTCAACCTCTCACTCCTCAAAGAATAGCATTTTGCTGTATATACTCCACTGGGTTAAAAATCAATGACATCATTTTGGTGCAAAAGAGAAAACGGAAAGAACGTGTCATGTCTTTTAACAAGCAGCAGCACGTAGCACATATATTAAGACCCCAGGTGTTGGAATGAAGTCTGGGATCAATTCCCAACTCCACCACTTTCAGACTGTAGGATGGACAGCATCACAATATTCTAAAGGCAAACAAAAATAATCGCACCTGTCCAGTAGTGTTTCTATGAAGGAGACCCTGTTCAAGGGTGACCAAATGACCTAGCATATGGTGAATGTTCAGTAGATATAGCTATCGGTTTGTAATTATTGTGATTTAAAAACCACCTAGTAGATGAAATGAACACCAGGTAGGATAAAGGACCAGATGTAACAAAGGCAAACACGAGGTGTCATCAGTGTGACCAGAAGGATGGGAAGGAAGCCTCTCAGGTACTTGGCACTCAGTATGTGTTAAAGAAATGAATCATGGATATACTTGAAATGTCAAAGCAATAGAGTTTTTGAGTGGTTGTAGCGACATCATCAACTTGCAGATTGAGAAATGGATATGAGGCGAGGATCGTGGTTATTTAGAGAGATTCAGCTAGTGAAGACAGCCAAGATGAATGTACAGCAGGAAACTCTAAGAGCGCATGTCTTCACCTCTTGAAATACATGAATTGGTTTTTGAAATACTGTCTCCAAGGTCCCTGATGGTATGGCAGCTACTTTCTTCTGGAAAGAAAGCTTGTGGGCCAATGAAGTGCTCAGACATGACACACACATCTAGTGATGGAGAGTCCGGCAGGGCTTTCCAATTTAAGTGGAGAAATTGTTGTTAATTTAGAGTCAGGGGTGAGGAGGAACAAGAAGATCAACTCCTTTGAGAAGCTAACTTTCTAGAAAAAAGGAGATTAGTCCAGGGCATGTGTCACTTATTCATTATTATGGAGAATAGTTAACTAGGTCTACCAATTAATAATTGGGGAAAAGCCAAAAAGACAACATTTAAGTTAGAATGGTACCAACTAGAAGAGTTACCTGCACTAAGGCTGAAGACACAAAAGAGAAGCGGTAAAACTGAAAACATAGAAATTGAAAAGGGAGTACCCACAGGGATACGCCACTGGCTAATGCTGGTGTCTCACAGTTCAGAGGTGGCTGCTGCAGCCAGAGCTCTGCCTTCTGGGGAGTGGACCTGGCCAGTTCGTGCCAGTGTCTAGGAGGTGTCAGTAGAGCTACTTCTGTAAATACGAGAGCAATTGCAAACTGGACTGAGAAACTGGTGCCACAAAGTTACTGCCACTGCCAAGGTAAGAATGGGAGCAGGGTGATGCTGGCAGACTACAGCAGACTAGTAGGAGCAAATCTTTCTTCTCTTTCTGCCTTGCTGGCTCCCTCTAACGCCCCCCACCGCATGGCAGAGGTAAGCTTGTGGAGTTAGCCCGAGCCTCACAAAACAGTGAATAAAAGGGTGAGCTTCAAGCTAAAAGATGATTATTTCTTATCTGGTACATGCCTACAAGATATTATAACAGCCTGTGTTTTCTTACAGATCCTTTGAAATAGGACATCTCCATTATATTAGAAAGCAACGAGGGGTGGAATAGGAAAGTAGCTCAGCAGTGAGCACTTGCCTAGCCTGTGCAGGGACCTGTGCTCCAACCTCAGCTCTGCAAAAAGAGAAAAGGAAACAAAACCATGTCAGATGTGGTGGCACGGCTCTGTAATCCTAGCTATTTGGGAGGCTGAGGCAGAAAAATGTCAAGTTCGAGGCCAGCCTAGACAACTTAGCAAGACCTTGTCTCAAAACTTTTAAAAAGGTTATCTTAGTGGTAGAGCACTTATCCAGTATGCATAAGACTCCGTATTCAATCCCCAGTACTACAAAAAGAAAAGAAAGATGCTTAGCCAAATGCAACAGTACATGCCCATAGTGCTACCACTTGGGAGGCAAATGCAAGAAGGATCTCTTAAACCTTACTTTGAACCAGTGTGGGCAACATAGTAAGTCTTTCTCTCTTTTTCTCTGTCTCTGTATCTCTCCCTCTCTCTTCTCCCCCCTCCTCCCAGAGTAAAGGTCTTGCTTTAAAGAATTTCACAAACCAACTGTGTCTTCACCCCAGACTTTTCAGTGGCTTCTGGGCAGCCAAAGAATGTGGCTCAGTACAAATGAAGGTAGAAGAGCTCACCTCCAAGGACTGGCAGGACAGATGTGACTTTGGTCTTAGAATCAAAAGGTCTGCTCCTGGCACATCAGTAGTCATCTTAGGCCCTAAACTTTCTCACTGGCTATCATGTGAGCCTGCTTTTCTGGAGGGGCTGGCATGTTTCTTCTTATCTCTCTTCAACCACTTCAAATACAGAAATCTTACAAATCAGAGTTGGTTTTAAGTCAGTTGGTGAGGGGGAAATCACATGGTGCTAAAACTGCTTAGAAGTAAGGTGAAATTGAGGTCTACACATAACATTTTGGTCTACAGAGCCAGATTATCTTCCAGAGTTGGAGCAGCACACTCCACAGGCAAGCACCAGATGAAGACACTACTGACTGTTCAAGGGCCAGGCTGCATGAAAGATGATGTATCACTAAATGCTAGGCTCACGTGGGTCAGCACTCACGAACGGAGACCTGTTTATCCACAACTTGTGACTTCTTCTCACATAGGCTCCGTAATCACTGAGAAAGATAGCAAGATCTATTTAATCTGTCATTCACTCATTATCTCCCATTTCTTTCTTTCTTTGGCTGAAATTTGTGTACAACACCCAGCAGGGTGGCTAAAATGAAAAAGAAAATACCGAATATTACTGAAAATGTTGAGCAACTCTCATACACAGCTGATGGGAATACACACTGGTCAACCCTATTTAAGACTGGATTGGTAATATCCACCAAAGTGGGGTAAATGCCACATCCTATCCCCAGTGATTCCACTTCTGCTCGTGCACATTCTGTATGAGTTCCCTTTAAAGAGAACTTATGTTGTTAGAAGTCAGGAAAGTAGTTAGTGTTGGGGTTGGGGAGTGAGGTGGGAGCAGGTGGGAGACTTCTAGGGTGCTGGTAATGTTTGTCTTCATCTGGATACTGTTTCCAATTATAAACATTCACAAAAATTCAGCAGGGCACTGTGACACATGCCTGTAATCCCAGCTACTGAGGCAGGAGGATCGCAAGTTTGAGGCCAGCCTGGGAAAGTTAGTAAGACCCTGTCTCAAAATTTACCAAAAAAAAAAAAAGCTAAATAAAAGAACAGGAACATATCTCAGTGAGAGTATCCTGTGTTCAATCTCTAGCACTTAAAAAAAAATCTACATAAATTTATCAAGTTATGTGCATTTATGTAATATGCAGTAGTTCAAACAAAGTTAAACATGACTTGGGGCCGGGGATTTAGCTTAGTGGTTCCGACGCCTGCCCCGCAAGCGCAAGGACCTGAGTTCGATCCTGGTACCAAAAAAAAAAAGAAAACGTTAAACATGACTTCATTCTGCTTCTGAGTATATGTCATAAGAACTGAAAGCATGAACTCAAGCTATCTGTATATGCATGTTCATGGCAACATTGTTCACAGCAGTGAAATGTAGAAACAATGCAAATGTTCATCAAAGGATGAATAAATGGATAAACAACATGCACTATATCCACATATGGAATATTACTCAGACTAAAAAAGGAAGGAAATTTGGACACATGCTACAACATACAACTGTGAAGTCATTATGCTAAGTGAAAAAAGGCAGTCTCACAAAAAGGACAAATACTTTATGATCCCAGTTATATAAGGAAGTTAGAGCAATCACACTCATAGAGGCAGAAAACAGAATGGTTTCCAGGGACAGGAAGGGAGAAATGGCAATTCAGGACTTAACAGACACAGTTTTACTTTAGCACGATGAAGGGAGTTCAGTTGGTGGATGATGGAGATAAGTTGCATGACGATGAGAACGTACTTAACACTGAATATATACTTTAAAAATTGAGATGGCATATTTCATTTTATATGTAATATGAACTGAAAATTTAATTTTTAACTTTAAAACAGTTAACTTGACTCTATTATATACCCTCCAAGTAAATGCATGCTAATAGAGTTAATGATTTACTTCTACAGAACATTCTACAATTTTACCCCCTTTACCTTTTTTGGCCTACACTACCTTTTTAATCCTCTAATGTACAGAAAGTGAAAAGAGCTAAAAATGGACTCGTCTGTTCATCTTACAGATGCATAAAACCACTTTGCACTCACTTGAAGCTTCTACTGAACAAAATGCTTTGACATCCTTCCTCCCATTCAGGGTTCCAACTTCCTTATGTAAAAGGTAGGTCAGGGAGCTTGTTACCCTTCTTTAAAGTTGGGGAAACAGAGGAGGAAAAAAAATACAGCCAAAAGTAGAAAAAAGTAAAACGCAAAAATTTTGATACCACATTAAAGCTGTAAGGTGTTCTCATGGTACCTTCAGGTTCATTAGCTGTCTTGAAAAGCAAATGCAATTTTCAAGTTAGTTATGTGCATCTACTGTTCCCATAAGAAAACACATTACATTGCATAGATCTTACTTATTCATATATGTTAAAAATAATTTCACTTTTTGACTTGAAAACAGTTTATTTAATTTATACAAATAACTACTAAATACAAAAAGTAGATTAAAACAAAATAGTTATTTTTTTCTGGCAGAGTTTAAATGCACATAATGGATAATTCCCCCAAAAAATGCATTTTCCCCACAGCGTTCAGGACTAAAATTCTACTGAAATCTTTGCTTCTAAATCAGTAATATATTTGGTGATGTCAGATGGGTAATGACTAAATACGTTCTGCATATGAACTGAAAAAAAGTTACAGTCTACAACATAGAAATGTGAAGCACTTAAAATGTGAATTTAACTGATAATAAAAAGAAAATGTCCATTTCAGAGTATAGTGTTAAAAACATTTCGGTGATAAAATCATAAGACCACATAAAAATAAGCTTTAACATATGCACGAAGCAGTTTTGTAAAAACTGCTAAGTACACAAGTAATAAATAATTTGCAAAGTTGTGTATAAACAATTCCTAATGTTCGGCATCGTTGTAAACATCAGCACATGTGTAAAATGCAGCAAAGTCTGACATTACATTTTGTTTTGCCAAATTGAATTCCTATTATCCAAAGATAGACCAGTGGAGTATGCAGCCAAAGTTTTGGCAAGTTGGGTCTTTAAAATTAAGAGTAACAGTGCAAGTAAGGAATGCAAAGAATTCCTAGTGCAATAAAGAAGAGAAGCACAGGCAATATTGCTGATTAAAAATTCACCACCTCCTGGAGATTCCCGTGGGGAGTGTCTAGGAGACCTGTGAAAGATATGCAAAGCCACTGTCTTAATGCCCAGATCTCTTTTAGGATTTCTCTGTGTTCCTCCAGGCCCCTACCTTTGCAACAGTATCTGTCCACCATTAGTCTCTGCAGAGTGAACAGTTTGTGAAATGCCCAGTTCACAGTCATTGAGCGAGGTTAGGGTGGTTTTGGTGTCTCCCCAGCACGTGGCCGGGTATGGTGTCTGCCTTGTCAAAGCAGCCATTTAGGGAGGGAGACAGATGGATTCTGTTCTGACAACCAGTCAGACCAGCATTAGGTCCCAGCTGGACAATGACAACGTTAAATCTTCCTTCTTAATACCACAAAAATGTCAACAGTCAGTTTTCAATTTGTCTAAGGAATTATCAATTTTGGTCAAAGTCTTTTTGATGCGCAGTGCTGTGAGTCTTGCAGATGGATTCTGATACCAGCATTCTTTCATCAGCTTGGCCAGAGAAGTTAATGTCTGAGGAGACAAAGAACAAACATCACAATAACAAACTGGCTTTTTTTTTTTTGGTACCAGGGATGGAACTCGGGACCTTGCACTTGTGAGGCAGGCGCCAGAACCACCGAGCTAAATCCCCAGCCCCAACAAACTAGCTTTTTAAAAGTGGCTCTGGAAGCTGGGCAGATGTCAGGTGAACTGTTATGAAGTTAGAGATGTGATTGTCATCTTCTTTTCACAAAGAGTCATGGCTTTAACTGCTCATAAAGAAGGCTCTCTGAAAGAGTTCCATGAACTCTGTCCTTTAGACTCAATACTACCAACCCCTGGATGGTTTTAGGGGTGCTACAAGCACTAGTAAGCACTAACCCAGAGATAATAGTGAATTTTGCAGTTACAGCGATTTTTCAGTCTTACATCTGCTACTCCTTATGAGAAGTAATACAGTACAGGATCTTCTGCCTAGAGCAGCTTCTGGTATACAGAGGTGGAGAAGAGATTGACAGCAGGACTCCAAGTCTCTTGGTTTACACATAAAACGGCAGTCCTAGGGCTAATAGCAGTGCTAATGAGTCTCCTGATTCTTGGAGCTGATCAATCCCACAAATTCTTGTGAATACTGTCATTCATTAGGCAAGACCTATCAGAGAGGAGACTATTTTCCAAATCTGTTCAATTAGGCTCTAAGATGCTTCTGTATAAAATGGAGAGGGAAAGCAGTGGGTACATAGTACAGACCATGCAAATACTAACCACCAGTTGACATTCAAGAGCAAGCAAATAGTAAACAGCTGTAGATGACTCTAAAAGTAGGAAAAGGGCACTCTTACCGGGTCTGAGAACCATCTGTTGGGTATGTTTGGCCTCTGTTGATCCACACAGACTACTTTCCTCATATCTTCAAAACTTGGGTCATTGGGAACTACATCGTAAAATGGTGGCTTGTAGTCCTCCACTATACCTGCACGTAGGACAAGAAATGGTGCATTAGCAAGGGGGTCAACATTCCCCAGAGTTTTATTGATGGGAATCATAGATTATAATATGACAGGATAAAGCACTTCCTTCCTCATACCTCAAAGAAATTCCGGAAGCTACACTAAGCCCTAAAACAAGTGAAGAACAAAACAATGTATACCCTTTAAGGAGCTGGAGGGGAAATGACTGGAAGAAAATATGTGAAAATTTCTCATGTAATCGTAATTATTAACAAAATGCTTCAACAGTGTATATAAACAGATCTGCAATGCCCAATAAGGCACAAGGAGACCTATATAAAAACTGCTTTTGTAATAAGAAAGTGACATAACATAAAAGGAAATATGTGAATCCAGCCATTTCTGACCATAAATAGAAATAAAAGACTGATCAAACTAGACCTAGAATCAAATAAATTAAGAACAGCACCAAAATACCCCTTTTGTTATTAAATTATTTTGTCAAAAAATAATTGTTATAAAATAATCTCTTCCATTAGGAGAGATGTAAGTAATGTAATAAGAGATATTAATGTCCTCCTTTACTCATTCTACATGCAGGGAGTATGTCTGTCTCCCAGGCACAACTGTTGGTCTGATGGGTCTACTTGCTACTGTCCGACTAAAGTCCCAAAATAAAATGTGGGAAGGATAGCTATTGGGAAAGTAAAGGGATAGCAAAAGGAGGATGAATTGGCCATAAACCATCCCTTACCCAAGGCAAATAGGAAAGTGGGTACTTTCAGCTGCTGTCCCAGCATGATTTCCAATGGCTTGGACACGTTTTCAGCAAAATTCCACAAATAGAGGAAGTAATTCCACAAATAAAGAAATTTATAACTTCATCATTTGGATTTAGAAAAATTAATCTTCCCCTTATAGAGAGGAAAAAACAAAAGATAATCTATCATTTCCTTTCCCTCAAACCCTCCAGCAATGCCACGAGTGGACACATTGGTTACAGCTCTTTTCCTTTCCTCCATGTAACTTATATCCATTTCCAAGTACATAAGAAGCTGTTACTGAGGACAGAAGGAGAGTATGTGAGAAGTTATAATTAAGTTTTTCTAGTTCTTACAAGTCACCTGAAAGCTTCAATCTCCTTTTCATTTATCATAGAAATTACTTAATAGTGAGAATCCATTCTCACAAATTCCATATAAATACAAACCACTTATGCAGAAGATTAGGTATGATAAGGAGCATCTGTTCAAGAAATACTACAGATTTTTTAAACTTCACAAATTCAACTAAAGAGTTTATTTTAAAAATGTAAAGCCATCTCACTTGTATTTTTAAAATCCCAGTTGATAATCTTTCTTAATTATAACTAACTTATCTACATTGCATAACTGTGTGTGTAATGTTTATCAGTCAATGGATTAAAATCTTTCATGGAAAATCGAACAGCTCATACTGGGCACAAACCACTGCTTACAGAGAAAAACTGGGAACATCTCATTTCAGACGCCTTACCTACTTCTCCTGTAAGGGTCCCTGAAAGCATTCAAACAAAAATATTTGAATGATTTTCAATACTAAGAAACACCACCTCAATTACAGCTGGACAGGGACCTGAAAAGATAACTTCCACCTTTTCTCAGGGCCACATGAATTGATAGGTAACAGTAAAATATGTGCCTTTCATCATCTCTGAACTTTTCTGTGAGTATACATTTTATAGGCTGGCTTAATTCTTTAAAAATCTAGGATAAGAGTTGTCTCTTTGGGGAAGCAAAAGACCCCTACACTGAAAACTACAGCACTCTGAAAAAAAGAGATCGAAGAGGATACAAGAAAATGGAAAGACATCCCTTGCTCCTGGGTAGGAAGAACCAATACAGTGAAAATGGGCATACTTCCAAAATTACTATATAGATTCAATGCAATGCCAATTGAAATTCCAACAATATAGTTCACCGAACTAGAGAAAACAATCCAAAAATTCTTTTGGAACCATAAGAGACCTAGAATAGCTAAAGCAATTCTAAGCAACAGAGACAACTTGAAACTATACTACAAAGCTACTATGATAAAATCAGGATGGTACTGGCAAAGGAACAGACCTGAGGATCAGTGGAATAGATTAGAAGATGCAGAAACAACTCCAGACATGCTCAGCCATCTC
>NW_004624732.1:7951013-7991435 GCF_000247695.1 Heterocephalus glaber | reverse complement strand
CCTCACTGGAGGAAAGATAGCCTCTTTAATAAATGGTGTTGGAAAAACTGGATTTCAACCTGCCAAAGATTAAAACTAGACCCATATCTTTCACCATCCACTAAATTAAAATTGAAGTGGATCAAAGATCTAAATATTAAAACAGAAACACTAAACTTGCTGGAAGATAAGTAGAATTCTTGAAGACATTGGCATAGGAAAAGACTTTATGAACAAAACCTCAGTAGCACAGGA
Source organism: Heterocephalus glaber (assembly GCF_000247695.1). Next base: position 7,991,201 of record NW_004624732.1, on the reverse strand, counting down.
ACTAGCACAAAGAATCAACAATTGGGATCTCATTAAAAAGCTTCTGCACTGCTAGAGAAACCACCAACAGAGCTAAGAGACAACCTACAATGTGAGAAAAATTTTTATCAGCTGTTCCTCAGACAAAGGATTACTACCTAGAATATATAAAGAACTCAAAAAAATCAAACCCCCCAAATATAAAGACCCAATTCAAAAATGGGCATCTGAAATGAACAGACATTTTTCAGACAAAGAAGTAAAAGCAGCAAATAAATATATGAAAAATGTTCAACATCATTGGTCATTCGAGAGACGCAGATGAAAACAACGCTGAGATTCCACCTTACCCCAGAAAGGATGGCTGCTATCAAGAAATCAACCAATTGGGCCGGGGATTTAGCTCAGTGGTTTCGCTGCCTGCTATGCAAGCGTAAGGACCCGAGTTCGATCCCCAGTACCAAAAGAAATCAACCAATAACAAATGCTGGTGGGGTGGTGGGGAGAAAGGAACCCTTCTCTATTTGTTGGTGGGAGTGAAGACTGGTGCAACTACTGTGGAAATCAATACAGAGATACCTGAAAAAACTAGGATTAGAGTTCCCATTTGACCCAGCTATTCCTTTACTGGGTATCTTCCCAAAAGAACTAAAAGAATCATACCACAGCAATATATGTGCACCCATGTTTATAGCAGCACAGTTTGTAATAGCTAAAATTGGAAACAGCCCAATTGCCCATCAACTGGAGACTAGATAAAGATGTGGGTTTTTTTTTTATAAAATGGAGTACTACTCAGCCATAAAGAACGAGAAACTAGAGACATTTATAGCTAAATGGATGCACATTGAGACCATACTCTTAAGTGAAATAAATAGGACACACGTGTTAATACCAAATAGTTTCTCTGGTGTGAGAAACTAAAAGTGTAAATAAGGATCAAAATGTATAATTGATAGTGTGAAATAGGAAGAAAAGGTCTAAAGGGGTAGGGGAATTGGAAGGAGTAAGGAAAAGGAAAGAAGGGAAAAGAAAAAATATGAAAAAAGGAAAAAATGGAAACAAAGTCTTTGTAAATAGTGAGGGGTTGAGGGGTTGAAGGGAGGGCAGGGGAATGGGGACAAAATAAGAACCAAGATACATCATGTAATGGTACAAGTTCCCAATGATGAATGTAACTGTATTGTACACCTAAAATGTACCAATAAACTTAATGAAAAAAAAAGAAATTCCAGGGTTGAGATGCAGCCCTGTGTGTCTTAGGTGTGTTGCAGGTGACTGCTGCAGGATCCAGCCTCAGTACTAGTGAACCAAGCAGACTTCTACCTTAAGTTCATACAGAAATCCAAACAGGAAAGGTAACCAAACCATTTTCTTTCCTACCAACTCCAGAATCAGTGTCAAACTAACACCATCAGTAAATTCCAAAAGATACTACTGAGAAATTTTCAAATGTGAAAATGGACTTAACTGTCATTTCCTATATAGAAACAGGGTGAGGTTTATTATTAGCAGAAAATAAATGTAAAATTCCAATAAAAATAAAAATGCTACAAAATTTTATGCTCACAGTTCACTTGAGGATGATATTGCTCCAAGAGAACTATCTGGTCATCATTTTTTATAATGGACTCAGAAACTCAAAGGATGCATAATTATAATAACCTTCTTAATATAAGACATTCATATATTTAAATGAGGTACATTTTATATACAATAATTTTAAAAATATATATGCTTAATGATGGTTCCTAAAGCTAGTGAGAAATTGAAATAGGTATATCATACCCTGGAGTGAGGAAGATTCTATAAATTAGAACAACCTTATGGAAAGCGATTTGGTAGTGTGTGGCAAGTCATTAAAATGTCCACAGTCTTTGACCTATTAAGTCTGCTTCTTTTCAGAGTAGGAATTAATTTCCCAAATGAAAAATGATATGCATAAAAATGTCCACCACGGGCCCCAAATGGGGAAGGCAGGATATTTAACAATATGGAAATGTTTAAGATAATAAAATATCATGTGACCACTTAAAATAAGAACAGAGACTACTTAAAAATATTAAAAACCATACTAAAGTGAAAAAGATGAGACAGAATTATACCTGGATTACAAATGAGTTTTTAAAATGGGTGCACAGAGAAGAGAAAGGAAACATGAATGCTGGAATTTGAGGGCAAAATTTCTCTTATTTTTTCCTTTCTACTCACTTTTCTGTTTTGTGGGAGTAATAACTAAAATGTTAATATTAATATAGTAGTTTCAACTGAGATGGAACACTTACAAGTTTGCATCTGGAGAAAATTATCTATAGCACCGTGTGTGTGTGTGTGTGTGTGTGTGTGTGTGTGTACACGTGTGTGTACCATTATAAATGTTCATAGGAGAAAAGGGATTAGAAAAAGAGAAAGGCAAAATATAATATTAGTCATTCCCAAAGGACAACAACTGATTTAAAATGAGAAATACAACACCCTTAGCTCACCCTAAGAGTCAAACCATATCACAGAACAGAAGCTCAACCTACAAATTTTTAGGAGCTACCTCACCATCTAAATGATGATGCAAAGGAGAGATCAATAAATCTAAAAACAACCAAAACATTCTCCCTTCCTCTGCCACCCATGATTTCTTCTTTCTAAAAATAATGTTAAACACAGAATCTAACAAGCAAGCTAACATGTGTTGAGCTAAATTTTAAATGGATGACTCTTCACTTCAAACTGACTGTTAATCACAGCTGATCTTTAAAAGCCATTTGAGTCTACACTTGTGACACGGAGGGTGAGTTTGCAATATGAGTTCTTACAAAGCCTGAATCTCAAGATTCTGCCAAGCAGGCCTGCCTGGCTGCACGCCGGCACACCCACAGCTGGAAATGCTACCGTGCTGGCTGTGAGCTGCCAGTCTCCTCTCCACGTGGGGAAGTTCCCTGTCACACGGTTTATTCTGACACCAATCCTTCTCTAAAGTCTCTGCTAAGGTAAACTAATCAGAGCTAGATTTTTTCCCCCTGTTCCAAGATGCTCAAGAATAATTGGGGAGTGGGTGAGGAAATGAAGTTCATGTGCAATTTCAGGCAAAGTTCAGAACTTTATAAATCAGCAAAACAATCTGTCGCAAACAATTCCCAAGACACTTCAATGGCACAAACTGCAAGACAGTGGCTCCCAAGGATTGAGAAATAATTACCAAGAAAATGTTTATGACTTCGCTTAACAATAAAAAAGTATCTTAAAAAATTGTCAAGTTATAATCCCTGTATGCTTAATCTGAAACACTTGCTTTAATACCCTAAGAGGTTTGTTCAAAGCAGACACACTCTACTGGTACAAAAGAAAGCTTCCATGAAGATATGCTAATTTTAATTATTGTACACAAAACTATATAAAATTATCCAATCCTACTTCTATCATAGACTATCCTAATTTCTAGTTGTGTTAGTCAAGAAAAAGTATGATTCCCCACAAATGTCAACCCTTACAAATAAAACATCAGTGCAAGGTGAGATGGAGAATAGATGTTAAAGACTTCTTGCATTATTTCTTAAATTCAGGGTACCAATGGGTCACAGAGGGTAAACAGTAAAATATCATTTGGAAACAAATACAAATCTAAATATATGGCATTTTCTTTTGTTCTCCTAGGACCTTTTCAGATACATGCTCTGTGAAGTAAGATTTCCAGTCGTGAAGCTATGAAGAAGTTCACATTGATTCAAGGGATTCTGCTATTAAAAAAAACAAAAACCACTCTGTGGGTTGGGGTGGCATGCCCAATTTGAAAAAGTAATACTCAGTGCTTTCTGAATATAATGTATTTAAATTAGTTCAACTGTGTATCTGAGGCCAATTTAGGTACACAAAAGAAAAGATTAAGAACTTAGTGTAGGAAATACAGGCCAAAATTTAGTGATAAATGCTTCCTCAACTGCTGAGGCAACACCATTTCATAAAATTACTTATCAACAAATCAACATAAACCACCTATCCAGAGCTCCTTGAATATAAACTTGATTCATCAGGAGGCACAGTCCACTTTTTACAAAGGAATAACTGCTGAGTGTGATAACTGAGCCCAAAAATCCAATCATAAATAAAATTAACTAAAGAAGCAGAATTCACCTTCAGGCTTAAACATTCTTCTCTAGGTAAATCTACCTTGTAAGTACAACAAAGAGAAAAGAAAGGTGAGAAGCAAGCAAAATAGGAAGACAGAGGGAGAAGGGAAATATGGACCAATCTAAACTAAAACCAAGGAATAATTAATCTCTCCCAGGAATAGTTTTTAACTATCATTTTCTCTCTTGTGTTGCAAATATAATGCCATTACACTACACCTACTCACCATGAGTCAAATATACATGCCTATAGTTTAACAAGTATGATTCAAGAAACACTGTGGGCTTCTATATTCCCCTTTGCCCTTTTCACAAGAGCAGTATTAAGAGAAGGTGGACAAAGAAAGTATCGCAACAGATACCTACCATTGCTCACCATCCGCCTGGCTACTTCCCACAAAACAAGTCCAAAGGCCCAAATATCGACCCTCTTGTAAGAATCAAAACAATCCACCTGGATGGTTTCATCTAGAACTTCAGGGGCCATGTAGCGCTTGGTGCCCACACGGGGGTTGTTCCCCACATCAAGTTGATTAGTACTCTGGGAATGCATGACTGCCAGGCCTAAAAGGAAGAAGATAACAGTGGAATTAGCTCACTTCCTTTCTCACAGAGGGCCACCCCAATCAAAAGCTCCCTCTGGTGGTATGTGTGGTGACTGCTGGGTTACACTCAGTCCCTGGAATACTCCTAGTGGTGATTTTGGGAGAGGAGGAAAGGACTGATGCCAGAAATACTATGAGGCTACCAGATTAACATATAAACCTCTAGGAGATAAAAAGTTTTGGACAAATGGCAGGTCAATGCAGCAAAGCAGCACAAGGTCAGTGTTTCAAGTCTACAGGAAAACAGGCTCACATGGAGCTTAACACAAAGCAAATTAAGCTCTCAAGCTCCACCACTGCTCCCACTAGTCTCCAAACACAAATTTCCAATAGCATGAGACAGAGCCTCTGAGGTAATTTATCACCACATAAATGGCAGGCTGCAGTGGGCACTGCTGCACCCTTGACAGAGAGCTGCTCCTCTGGGTATCAAGGCTGAGCAAACCCACAGGCCTTTCTCCAGAATCACAGGAACAGACAGCCCTGGCCTGGACCTCAATTCAAAGCACATCTCACACTTGTGGCTCTGAAACACTTCAACCATGGCTCATGTCAGAATTCCTCAGTCAATTAGAGACCTGGTATCCCTTATGAGCCAGTGGGAATAAACAGATTCATGCATGGTTTATTTAAGGATGGAATTACTTATTGGTTCATATACAGAACAACTATGAATGCTTCCTGTAACATTCAATATAATAAAAAGTGCCAAAGTGAAGTAAGCTGCCCCTGTAAACTTTGGCAATCCAAAGATCCTCTGGAAATCCCTCAAACTATCTTTGGAGAATGCTCCTCCTCCCACTCCATGGCTTTAATCTATGGGATGATGACTCCATAGGATGCCCAGAAGACTGCACCTGTTATCTCACCCTTAATAATTAGCAAAGACAGTGGCAACTGCCTTCAACTAAAGCAGACTGGCTCCTCTTTCTCCAATCTTTGTAATCAACTCCAAGATTCTATGACCATCATGAACATTTCTCAAATCATATACACCCACCCACCATTTCCAGAACCAGTCATCTGGCAAAATTTTATCAAATTTTGAACCTAGATGTTGAGGATTAAAAGTGGTTATAACACTTTTTAAATCCATTTGTATGCTTGAATTTTTGGGGTTTTTTGTTTTGTTTTTTTCTGTTTTATGAGACAGGGTCTTGCTATATAGTTCAGGCTAGCCATGAATTCACTATGTAGCCCAGGCTGGCCTCAAACTCACAGCAATCCTCCTGCCTCGGCCTCCTGAGTGCTGGGATTACAGGGGTGCACCACCATGCCAAGCTTGAACTTTTATATAATAAAAAGTTCCAGAAAAATGGAAAACTGGTCTGTAGGCAGTATTAATAATAGAACATTATTTCTAATGAGTGACCCTTAACTTCTGGGCATGATGTAAAAATTATATACAAATTATGGGCTTATACAAGTTGTTTTCTACAGTACATTATCAATCACTTGAAAAAAGGATTCCAGAGCACAGATTTTTACACAACTCGGGTATCTAAGTGAAAAGCTACAAAATTTGTTAGCTGAGCCTCACCTCCACTGAGCCCCATAACCAAAGCCAAGAGCTGCCTCACTCTGTCCATCCTCCCCCAACCATGAGATCTTAACAGCAGCTACTGTTTCCATCTTTATTACTCGCAGTGTTTACAATGATTTCTGAGTCCCACCTCAATCCTGTGAGGTAGGTCCAACTGTTTTTTGGTTAGATGAGTAATACATGAACACATAATTATGAAAGTTTCCAACAACGCAGAGGTTTGGTACATGGCATCAAATGCTGGAATCCCTCTTGGGTAAGGTCCCAACCCTTGTTCTGAGCATAAACAGTGTCAGCACTTTGGCTGGATAAACTGACTTGTGCAAAAATACAGTATAAATATTAGCAAAAGTCAGAATCCCAACCCAAATCACTATGGCTCTAGAAGCTATGACATAAATCATAAAAGTCTACACCACAGCTAAAGTGACTGTGAAAGGCTTTAGAATCATGCTCTTACATGTGGGAAACACTGTAAAATAATTTCTCATCATGAACACTAATACTTTCCAGGTATTCAAAGGAAGGAAATTTTCCCAACATGTCAAATTCCATCATTAAAAACAAAAACAAATTTTATTATTTACATAATGAAAGTTAATTTTGCCTAAACCTTTATCAGCCTAATTTTTTTTTCAATATTAGGGGTTGAACCCAGGGTTTTCACGCTGAACTACATCCCCAGCCCTTTTTTATTTTTTTAATTTTAAGACAGGGTCTTGATAAGTCACTAAGTTGTCTAGGTTAGGGTTTAAATTGAGATCCTCCAGCCTTAGTCTCCCTGAATGCTGGGGTTACAGGCATGTGCCACCATGCCCAGTTGTAAAACATTTTTAATCACAATAAATGAGGACTCTCAATAGTCCATAGAAATGATGACTAATAATTACAACTTATTTCTTATTAGCACAATTATTCAGCCAATATTTTAAAGCCTAGGGTGAGTATAGTTTTATATACAATGGCACTATACATGAAAATAATTTTATTTATAGATACAATGAGCATTATCCTAACATAAAAATGAGGTACTTCAGCAAGGCAAAGGGTTAACTACTTTGAGAGTTATTTTCCTCCTCAAATTGATTAATTTGTCTTGGCAATAGAAGAATGATTTTAGAAACCTTTTTAAAAAAAAAAAAGACAAAACCATTCCACAGAATATGTAGTTGTGCCCCTATTTCATGTGAGCTTTGTGAAATCAAAATGTAACGGGGGCCGGGGATTTAGCTCAGTGGTTTCATCGCCTGTTGCGCAAGCACAAGGACCCAAGTTCGATCCCCGGTACCAAAAAAAAAAAAAGTAACAGTATTGTCCACAACAGTATTGTCCGTCTCCGATGGTGGGGCAGGGACCAACCGAATGAGCCTGAAGTGACTTTCCAGAGTACTGAGGGAGTCTGTAGAGATTCGGAATTTACAACATTTGTCGAACTCTAAGAATGTACCTAAGATTTATATATTTCATCATACGTAAATTTTACCTGGAAAGAAGAAAAGAATAAACAAGTAAGGTACTTTAGTTAATGGTACACTAGTATGGGTGTTGAAGTCATTAGAGGAAAAGGTTCTTTTGTTTGCAACTTACTTTGAGCTGTATCAAACATTAAGATGAGCTGATGGATGGACAGATACATGACAAAACAGTAAAGTGTTACTGGGAAAACATAGGTGGTAGGTGTTGACTACAATGTTGTTTCAAATTTTTGTTTGAAGATTTTTGTAACATATTAGAAAAAAGAGGTACATCCTGGCTGGATATTGTAATATGACAATGGTTAAAATTGGTAAGTTTTAAGTATTTTTAAAAATTTACCCAAATCTGCTATGCAACACTGTCCATTCTTCTTCACTAGGATATTTTTGCTCTTTAAATCTCGATGGGCAATGGCTGGTTTCCCTTGGGTCCCAAATATCTCTATGTGCAAATGTGCAAGACCACTCGCTATGGACAGCACTATTCGAAGGCAGCTAACTGTATCCAGAGTAGTGAGCTGAAGATAGTCGTACAACGATCCCATTTCATGGTAATGCGTAATTAACCACAACTGGGTGCTGGAGTGTCTTGACGTCATGTCTGAAGCAATGAAACCTAGAGACCAAGAACAAAATTAACACACATTAAATTCACATTGGAACTTTCTGTATCCTAAATAGTCACACTATAGAAATCATCTATAGCAAGAAATAAAGAATATTAATCAACTTCCATGAGAGGTTTATAGAAGCTACAGAAAAAACAACAGAATTCATTCCTTAAAAGGAGACAATTAATATAAAATGTTGTATTACTTTCTAAGTAATCTTTCAATGTTTTTACATTGTATTAAGATTCAGATAGGCGGGCCTGGGATTTAGTTCAGTGGTTCTGCCGCCTGCCTCGAAAGCGAAAAGTCCCGAGTTCAATCCCCAGTACCAAAAAAAAGATTCAGATAGGATTAATTCCATTGCACTCCCCCACAGTGACAGTGCCCAACTCTTCATCATGTTGATCTTCCCAGCACAGATCATTCAACCACCACCGTCCCCCCAAAAAAGGCCTGGAACGTGGATAGCTGTATGCTAGTCCCAACTCTGCTTACAGTTTAGAGTAGGCAGTTCATGTAGGCTCTCTCAGATGCAAAATAAAGGGATGAGTTTTATAAACTAATTAACTGATTCATCAAATAAAGCAACTGATTGAATATATTTAGCATTTATGATGCTTTGTCCACCACACAGAAAAACCACAGTGATAATGCTTTTTGGCTAAAAAAGACATATAAAAATGAAAAACAATATGATGTGAAAATTACTGTAATATTTATCTACAAGAGACAGCATGAGCCCAGAGTAGGGAATAACAATAATCTGGTCTAGTTTTACAATCAAGAAGTGACAACTGAACTGGTCTGGAAGAGAAGTGAAAACTCTTTTACATCTGAGGAAACTTTTGAACACGATAAAGGAATAAAGCATCACTTTAAAAAAATTAAATTGCTATTGTATATCGGTGTGGCCTCTGCTGATTTCTTCCCTCAAGGGAGAGGGCCGGTGATTAAACAAATAATAAGCACATTCTTTTATTGCCTCACCTTCCCCTCACCCTCTAGGTCTTAAAAGATTTTGTCCAGTTAATTATGTTCTGAACCTTCAGGAAAAATGACTTCTAAACAAGGAAGATTTTTTTCAACGTGTATGTCTTGAGTGTGAATGATATATTTGCTTCTCCAGGCTGGAGCACTTGTATGGGAAATGTGTGCTTTGATCTTATTGTTAGTAGAGGATGCACAGGCACCCAAAGGTTAAAACTCTGGTGATGCTCCAGGAACCAGGTAATGTGACAGCTGAGGTGTGAAGCCACTGCACAGCACAGCTGATGAGAGGACTGCGGCTCGGAGCACTACTGCTGGGTAACATCCTGGCCCCACCACACCCAAACTGGGTGATCTTGCCTACTTCATGTAATCTCTATCTCACCTTCCTCCTTTGTGAGATAAGGATAATATTAACATATCTCAAAGGGTAACTGAGAAAAGAAGAGGTATATAGCAGGTAAAATACTCAACATGATGCCTAAAACACAGGGAAAAATGTTCAAGAATACCTGACCATTGGTATATTTTAAATAGCCCAGAATTCAATAACCAATATAAGAACTTGGCAATTTATTTTTCATGGGTAGTTTACTTTCTATTGGTCTCAAGAAGTTCAATGAATAAGCAGTCAGGTAGTACCTTTTGAAAGTATGAGACAATTTTGGAGTTGGAGGGTGAAAAGAAATAGCGGGTGATCAAGAATAACATGAACAAGGACAAAGAAACCTATATGTTTGTGGCAGTTCCAAGGTATGGGATGTATTGGTGGTAGCGGAATGTGGACATATTTGTAGGTAGAGCTTAGGACACTCCTTGGAGAGACAAGAGAGAGTCCTGAGTTTGGGCACAGAAGTTATTTATGTTACACTCCATTTGGGAGCCATCAGACACTATGATCCCCAAAGCAAGACACTTCTGTGTGAAGCGAGGTACTAGAAGTGGGAAACTGGCAGTGCAGTACAAGTGAGGAGGGACAGGTGATGACTAGGGCCTCAGAAGTAAGGAAAATGGAAAAACCATCAGCCAAATTTCAAACAATTCTGAAATGAAACATCAACACCCCACCATTGAAGCAAAGCTTTGGGAGCATCACCAAACCATCATTTAGTGACAACTTGACTCAGATTGAAATACTAAATTGATAGTAGTGAAATAGAAATAAACTTTGACAAGGGTCTTCCTATAAGCCAGACTTAGTCCAGTAACCATAAAGTGGCCAACATGATCCTGCATAGTAGGGTACAAACTGCATATGCACTATTAAAGAAGCACTCAGGTAGCATTCACCATGCACCTATTAGTATAAGCATATTTACAGAAAATATTCAAAACTGTAGACATCAATGGGCCCAAGGAACATGTTCACCCTTTATACTGTCATAGCAAGATTTCAGTGGGCACTTTACATATTTCACAAATGTTGCTAAGTTTTAGTTTCCAAATTAAAATGTATGCTGAATCCTGCTGTAAATCTGGTCTTTTAAAAATGATGCCTAGTTTGAGGGAATGTGCATTTAATTACGATGTCCCTGGGAGCTGTGAATCTCTAGGAAAGAGTCCAAAGATCTTTCTTAGTTTGATTCAAGTAATAAATATTCAAAAAGGGTGGGGTAAGTAGAACAACCCATGAAGCCTTGAAGTGAACAATACGGGGCAAATTTTTGTTGTTTAAGTAACGATCTGCAGATGTAGGAATAAGAATGAGCAATAACAGATTTCCTTTTCCTCATCCAGAGAATCTTACAACTTAACTTGTTTGCAGATTTAAATAAGAAATTGATGTTAAAAGAAAATTAAGCAGCATATAAGTGCTGAGTATCCCTATACTGCTTTCAGGAGAGACCTTCAAATTCACACGCAGCAAACCAGAGAGGGCAAGGTGGGCAATCATCTCTGCCTCAATAAATCAGTGAGGGGCTTATCCTGTACTTACCTAAAATATTTTCATGCCTCAGCATCACAGTGTTGTATAGTTCTGTTTCCCTGAACCACGACTTCTCATCCCGGGAGGAGAAGATCTTCACAGCAACATTTTCCCCTTGCCAACTGCCCCTCCACACCTCACCATACCTGCCTTTCCCTGTGGAAAACAAAACAGAAGTGACTCCTCTGGAAGGCAGACAGACAAGAGGCAGCTGGCTGGAAAGGCTTCTAAGAATGATCCAATGAACCTAGTGCTTATTGCTCTCAATCCCTCCCATTAGCTGCTGGAGAAACACATTTGGGGGATATAAATACCACAATCTTTTGCCTGTAAAGATATTAAAAAATAACAAAAGAAAAATAAGATACAACCTCCCATAGCCAGCCACCATATAGTGATAAAAAATTGTCTTCTGTCTCTGCATTGTACAATTAGCTGTTAATCACTGAGTTTACATTTAAATTCCTTTACTGAAAGGTATAAAATGCATATGCTTTTTAAAAACACATAAAATTAGTAAAACTTAGAGTATGGTACAGATTATTAAATTTCAATGTGTTGTGCTGAAAGCCAAATGAAGTGTATCTTGCTGAGTCAAATGGCTTCCTTGGTTCCTTCCCCTTCTTCAGAATCAACAGAAGCATTTTCTAGGCCTACAGATCTGAATTACATATGCATTTTTTCACAAAGGAAACTATTAAGTTTGAGATGTGTGTTCTGGGGATTAAAAACAAAACAACAAAATACACTGCTATGTAGGAGATCAGCAAGCATGTTACCACTATCCCTAAAGGATTTCTTGGCAGAGGATATATTTCTAAAGAGGATTTGCAAAGTCTTAAATACATAATCCCAGAACAGTTCTGATTTCTGACATTGGTCATGGGTATATGTGATGGCACAAATGGGCTATCCTAAAAAGGCCCCTTGGAAAACATAATCTGAAAAATGTGGTGACTTTAGTTGCAATCTGACCTGTCTGGTGTATGGCCTTCCTCTTGTAGCAACCACACACTTGTCAACCTGTCAACAACATGCTCCCTCTTCCATTCTTCTCTTTAATTATAGGTAGGGGTGATCAAGGAGGTTAGAAGGAGAAGGTAATTACCTCGAGAGACTATGGGGATCAACAGGGGTATAATCAGCCTGGAGAGCAAGGCAGCAGGAGACAAAACTGCAGGGCAGTGGGGCTTTCTGCCCAGGCAAGTGGCTGCTGGGATCACAGGGCTGTACTAAGCAGCTGCAGCACCACCTGCATCTGCATATGCAGTGATATACTGAGCCACTGAGAACCCCCATGTGGAGAAACAGGACATCCCTGACAAGAATCTATATCCCTAAAAAATACCAATGATTAATCCAAAACCTGTTAAATGGGGCTGATAAGTGCTTCTTGTGAGCTGCTGTCAGGCCACACAAATACTGTTTAATACAGGATTCATTTTACTCACTCATAACAATTGCTCAGCACTTGCAACTCGAGATGAGGGCTACTGCTAAGATACTACAAAATTATATGCTAAGCTTCTCCTGCTTTGGCTTCATTGTATATCTTTATTTTCTCTTTGTTTTCTTTTTTCATTCAGAAGGTGGGAAAATATCCTAATGAACTGTTGTTATAAATCCTTTGTTCTTTTTTTTTTTTTTTTTTTAAGAAAGCAAGAGATGCACAGCAGGGTAAATAGAATTAAGATAGAAAATTATTTCATTGGTTTTCAACTGCTTTAAAGTTGTCAAGTGCTTTTTTGCAAATGCAACCATGTACAAAAACCACAAAACAAAAGCAGAGCTACACGGAGCCCCACAAAGGAGATTCCCCAAGGCATCTGAAATTTGGGGGTTCCTTAGCATCATCTGGAAATGACAGACCTACTCCAGCTTCCCATGCTTGTGAATCAAAAATGATAACACCCTATCCATGTAGTTTATCACATACATTTTTTTTCAAAATTGTATCACATCAACACTAACTACAGGCTTCTGAAATGGCACTGTTTGCATTAAAATCTTTAGCGCGAACCCAACAAAATGTAGTAACTCATTTACACTATTTTTGAAAATGCTAAGAATATCTACAGAACCAGAAACTGTATACATTTGCAAAGGTACAGTATTACTTTTCACTTTGGATCCTGGCTGTAATATCTGCGGACAGAGTTCGGGGTGTGGTGCAGCCCCATGAATGATGAGTGGCCTCGGGACTGGCGGACAGAGGGTTGGCAAGACGAGTACATGACCCCCTTCATCTTCCTCCTACCAGCACACAGGCACTCTTGTCCATAATCAAATAGAATCCTAGTTAGTACAAGAAGGCAACTGTGGTTGTTCATAATGAGCACATCTGGGGCTCCTCCGTCTCTATTTACTCTATTTTTAGCTGACCTAGAGAAAAGGCAACAAAGACCCTGCCCATCAGCCACAGGCCATACTCCATACAGGGCTCCCTCCATACTCTGTCCATCCCCTTTCCTTCTACTGAGGCTGGGAATGTCCCACTTTCCATGAAAACTCAAAGAAAATCTGGAAAGGAGAAGCAAGTGGTGGAGCCAGCTTATGCGGACCAGCCTTCTCCCCAAAAGGAAGAGCTGGGAGGGCCAGAACAATGAAGCCCAACCCAAAGGAGTGCTCAGCAGTGGGCGGACAGTGTGGAGATGGTGCCAAGCCACTACAGGTGTGGCAGCAGCCATCCAGCAGAAGGAGAAATTAATGAAAAGCACTGCGCCACTTGCAAATATCTACCCACTACATAAAACAAATAAAAATTAGGCCTTTAAACCAGCCATGGTGCCACATACCTGTAATCTCAGCACTTAGGATGCTGAGGCAGGAGGATTACATGAGTATGAGAATTTGAGGCCAGCCTGGGCTCCATAGTGAGTTCAAGGCCAGCGTGAACCACAAAGTGAGACCCTGTCTCAACCAAAGCCCAAAACAACAAAAAAACCCACCAAAAAACTCCAGCAAAATCAAAACAAATACAGCAGATCCTTGACTTACAAACTCAATTCATACCTGGGGCTGGTTGTAACTCAAGTTGGTCAATTGCCTTCAAAGTCTCTCTCCTGTATAATTTTAGGCCACACTTTCTCCCAAGCAGATCTCAGTACCCTTAGAGAGACGTTGGCCCAGGATTTCTCAAGTAAACCCACGCAGGAAACAATGTTGTAATGTTCCTTCCAGAACTCTCTAAGGGTTAAATCTGTAACTGATACCATCTGGAAGCACAAGTGGCTGGCGTTCAGGTTGTAACTCAAGACTTTGTTCATAAATTAAAACTAAAATTCTGATCATAACTCAAATGTTTGTATGCCAGGCCGGTTGTAAATCAAGGGTCCACTGTATATGGAAAGGTAGTAAGCTTAAAGCTGAAAAAGTGGCATGAACTATACACACACCATGATTATATCAAATATTATAGGAATATTAAAATGTATTCCTATATGGGGAAAATGAGAGCCCTTAAAAATGTATATATGCTCTTGCTTTTAAACATCAATAATAATTATATGTATTTACCATTATTTATTGTAAAAGGAAGGGAAGAATGAGAAAGACTGGAGAATTGTAACAACTTTACTGTCCAATAGCCTACTTACCTCAGGTCATTCAATACCTATGGTCAAAAACGCCTTAACATTTCCTAGCATACTAAAGGGTCTATTTGCAACTCAAAGCTTTTGACCAGGCATTCTCTACACTAATTAATGACAATTTGCTTGACAAGAGATTCAACAAATTCAGGGGTTCAAACACAGAGACTCAAAGATCCTATCCCATAGTTTAGTAAGCTACTCACACCAAAAAGTGCTTACAGCAGCATCTCCTGAGTTTACTCAGGAAACAAAAGGCAACAAAAAGCAGATCTTACAAGTTCCATCCCACTATACAACAACAGTTAACAGTGCAGGGTACCCAGAAAGGAAAGGAAAAAAGAATTACCGACACACTCCAACAGGGTAATCTGCCGAGCCACTGTTCTTTGTACCAGAAAAGGAAGACCAGACCCACTTCCTGATGTACACGAATGATCCAATAAATCCTGTGGTTTAAGACAAGGAGAAAGAGAGACTATTGAGCAGTAGTAGCTTGTGGTTTAGTCCTACTACCATGGGTGCTGCTGTAACTCACAGGGAGGGGAGAGACCCCGTCACATGGGCTGTTAGCATGTCTAGAGAGTTCCACCAGAAGAAAGATGGGGTTTTTTCATAGGAAAACGAGACATCAGCTCTTTGCATAATATATGGTATGTTCTCTTGAAGGGTCAATAGTCCTTCCAATAGTTTTAGAATAAAATATATAAAGAAGTGGAGCAAAGATGAAGATGAAACTAAGAAAGTTCAAGAAGCAATACTGAGCACAAGGGGAAGCAGCAGAAAGAACAGCAGGTGAAAAGGGGTGAGCAGAGTCCTTCAACTTCAAGTCCTGGGTATAATTTACCATATTCTGCTATGTTCATTAAGTATCTATCAAACAATCCACTTTAGCTGTCATACCAACTAAGGAAGTCTAATTAGGAACAAACAAATTAGAAATACAAAAAACAGCTCTGATGTTTGTAGTGGAAAGACTGCGATAACCATGTGGATCATTAAATTGGCACACTCAGGATGAGCTCCCTGGATAGAGGTTACCTGTTAGGTTGGTGAGGACCAAAAGGGTCATTAAATAAATACCTTATCATTTCTTAATTTGAAGCACTCACAAGTGAGAAAAGAAAAACCAGAGTCCTATGAATGAACGTGTTGGCAAAACATTCCTGATTAGTTCATGCAAAAACAATTTTCTTCTTATTTTCAGGGCAAGCCAAGAGACAGAAGTCTTTTGGTATCAGGCAAGGATTATCTATAATAATACTGTGCCCATGGCGACAGTGTATGCTTGCAGTAACAGTGAGCTAACATTCCCCAAAGCTCTTCCTTTCTCCAATATTTTAGCTGACCTATTAAAGCAATACACTGATTTCCATGAATTTCATCTTCTTTCACTTCCTCTGAGAATGACTGCTAAATAGTATTGATTGGCATAATTACCAAAAGCTGAATATCCAGTGGAGAAAATTCAGAACCTTGAAAACTATCAAAGGAGTCAGGCACAGTGGCACACTCCTATAATCATAGCTACTCAGGAGGCTGAAGCAGCAGCATGGAAAATTTGAGGCTAACCTGGGAAACTCAGGGAGATACTATCTCAAAATGAAATGTAAAAAGGGTGGGGCTGCTGGTACAGTACTCCTAAATTCAATCCCCAGTACCACCAAAAAAAAAAAAAAGAAAGAAAAAGAACAACACAGATAATCAACAAGAAAAGAAAATGTAGAATTATTTACCTAAGCATTCTGTCTTGCTATTTTCCTACCTCCATTCATTCCATTTTTAGAAGAATAATTTTGCAAATTAAAATATTAAAATTCAATGTGTTGCTTTTTCATAATGTATAATTTTAATGCTAAACCCACTTCATAGATGGGGGGAATCAACAAAAGACTAATAAACATCTACCTCAATTCACGGATCCTAATAGTTCTTTTGTAGGGTAAATGAGAGGTTCTGTAAGAGTATGTACTTTGTTGAATCATATAAGTGAGTATATTGCTTAAATAAGCAAGTATAGAGACAAATAATGACACCTTGTTTTAAAAATTGTGTTTACTATGTTTTTATATCATGATATACTATCATCTGACATGGCTTTATTTAGAAGACTGTTTTGGCATACACTTTCCTTCCTCTTTCAAAATCTTAAGAGCTTTTTAAATGGTAATTTATACTAGATATTCCAATTATTACCTTTGGTAATTAGTTATATTAGCAGCTCTGAGGAACAAAGTTCTGATTAATCTATTTTAGAATTTTGTTTGCTGAAGCTTTGTCAGGATTCATCTTCACATCTTCTTGTTATTAACTCAGTAAACTCATTTAATTTTCTTTAAAGTTTGGAATAGACTTCTGAGTAGATGTCTAATGAAAAATTCTGTTTCTCTACTTTTCAAAGTAGAACTCCTTATATCTCCTGCTGTAGGTTCCACAGCAGCGCATTTTAAATAGATAAAAGGAAGCTACATGAGATTACTTCCTCCTTTTTCATTCAAAAAGTACATGTGACTGGTAGCCCTGTGATGAGCCGGGCAGTAGCGTGAGATGTCTCCCAGTCAAGTTAGCCATCACCAAGCATTCTGCCTGCTCACAAAGGGAGGGCCAGCTGCTGTCCAGGTGCAACACCTGAGGTGCCAAGATGGCCACTGGCCAGGGTACATCTTCCTGGGCAGAAAGGAAACTGCTAGGCAAGAAAAGTGCAGAACACCCTCAGACACCTTCGCCATGCTGTCCAACGCAGCAAGACTTAATATGAGATGTTTTGGATGATACACAGGCATGGTAAGAAATAACTCTGAGGAAACTTAGAAGGATGTTACCTTGATTGTTTTTCAATTCAATAGATTATGACAGTTGATTCCATACTGTATGTCTTTCCCACCACTCTAACACCCTCAAATCTTTGCCTTTTTCAGAGTAGGCATCAGATTTGGCACAGCATCAATGTAGGATTTTTCTTTTTGCAATTTATGCTAACCTATTTATAATAAGTGATCTGCTCCTCCTATTTAATGTTTAACCTTCCCTTAAAATTAAAAAAAGAGCAATACCAGGGATTAAACCCTAATACTAGGCTTGAGCTCTACCATAAAACTACATCTCCAGACTTTTTTAAGACATGATTTTACACAGTTCCGTAGTCTGGCCTTGAACTTGGGATCCTCCTGCCTCAGCTTCCCAAAGTGCTAGTATCACAGGTTGTACCATCATGCCCAGGTCTTTTGGTAACTTTTAAATATTTGTTTTGTAAAATGTTAATTTTAGAGCCAGCTTTGGTGGCATACACCTGTTATCTCAGCTACTCAATAGGCTGAGACAGGAAGATCACAAGTTTGAGGCCAGCCTAGGCAATTGAGATCTTGGCTCAAAATTTTTAAAATATAAAAAAATTAAGGGGCAAGGAGTGTAGCATGAATCTATCATTTAAAAGCATACAAAAGAGTGATTTTTAAATGTATAAAGACAATGGTTTCTACGTTGAATAAGTAAACTCTGGCTAATTTGACATACTGTAAATGTAAAAAACACAAATTTTTGAAAATTTAGCTAAAAAATGTAAAATGTCTCATTAATATTTTTATGTTAAAATGATAAAAATTATATATGTTGGGTTGAATAGATAGTTAAAATTAAATTTACCCTTTTTTGTTTGTGTGTTATTTTACTTTCTTTGAGGTGGCCGCTAGAAAATTGAAGACTATAAGTGTGGTCACATATCCTATTGGTTGGCAGTGTATTGCACTCCACAAGGGGGCAGCACGGGAGCATGGGAAATTTAATAGCTGCTTTTTTGGATGTCAAGTTTTAAAGTCTTAAATTATAGGGTGTTGAAATAATCTAGAAGGGAAATTGATTTTTAATATTAAGCAAAAGAAAAGCACTTTTATTACTAAAAATAGAGCAATTGAATACCACCAATTCTAAGCCTTTCAAAATTGCAGGCAGCCAACCACCCTTTGTCCCTTTTCCCTTAATCCCAAAAGAAAACTACTAAGAATCTACTTAAATATATCCCCTCTCTCCTTTTGATGTCTGTCTAAAATGATGTCCTCATGTAAAGGAGATTATGCAAGTTTTACCAGATGCTTGCTTAGGAGGTAAGTGACCAATGGCACGTGGCTGCATTGTCCCTGCCCTTCCAGCTTTTCATGCCCAAAAAAGAAAGTGTCCACAGCCATCGCTGGTGTACTGAGACTGTCACAAACTCACTGCTAAAGTGCTGTCTCCAACATTGGTGGTGATGAGCCCTTCGATGGTGCCGTACTCCACATCCCTGGGATTGAGGCGTTCTTGGTTGCGCCTTTTAAATTTTCGGAGAGCAACTCCCAGTAGGCAAGCTAGAAGGCATACTGCAAACACTACAGAGAGAATAATGAGGCCGACCTCCAAGTGGAAGTTCTGTGTTCCTGGGAAGGATTTCCCTGGAGATGGAGAGAAAAGGGGAATTAGCCACCAGGAGCACTGTTTACTTACTACTCAGTATAACCAATACTCTAAGAAGCAGCTCCTGATCCTCACCACATGGTCGAACAAGTTATAAAGTGTTAAAACTAAAATACTTCCTACTACCTGGCCAACGGCCCAACCATTAAATCATTATTAGACAACGGGAGTTTGAAAAAATTCTACTGAGAATCAACTGCATTAATGCATGTATGTAAAAATGCTTTTACAATATAAAGTACCATACAAATCTTGATATTACTTTTATTAACTTGGATTTGATATGTAAAGATGTTTTATAATCAAGCCCTCACAGACAGACACTATCCTATAATATTCCTATGAGAAAGTGCTAGCAGAGTTAAAACTGCATTACTCCATCTGTGCCCTCTTCAATTTCTCTTGGTTATGTATGGTACAATCCTCATTGAGCTTGCATCACAGTTTCTGTCTAGGACCCTCTCCATTCATTTGTGCATTTATTCACTTATTCAAGTAGCCATTCATGGATTTACTCCCTCATCCTGGCATTATTACTTTACCCATTCAAACACAGGTACATGCACTCAAATACTTCACACTCATAACTTGAGCAAATATTTACAAAGGCTTTCTACTTTCCTAGTCAGCTAAACCAAAAATCTCTTTATTGGATGGTGAAGGTCCATAAAATAGTCTCCCCCAAGAAAATAACCACCTCTGAATTTCAGGCCTTTTCATGGTAATATGCCACCAAGTCCTATTCTTCCCTACATGTGCTTTACCTATTTCCATGTTCCTAATCCCTTCAGCAATCCACTCTCGAGCCAAATTTCCTTTATATATATTCCTGTACCTTTCTAATCCCAAATAATCAATGACTTGGAAAAGATGACATTCCATATCATTTGCATGATAAAATATTAAAACAAGCAAATACAATTAAATTGTAAATATCATAGCCTCTCGGATTAGAAGAAATTCTTTAAATAAAGAAAATAAATTTTCTGTTAAAACTTAGAGGCTAGCAGAATATTCTGCAGATGAGGAACTTTGTATGATTAATATTGTAATGTTTGTCAGGATGCAGGCATTTCTTCATGGCCGTTTATTCAATTGGTAAAAAGTTGACTCAAAGTATAAGGGAAGGGTCCCCTTAATTTTAACTATTTTAAGTATTTGATCTCTTTCTTTAAAATATTTTTTATGCTTATGAAATTTAACATTTTTTATCTGCCTTAAGGTTATCACTGCAACTTCAAAATTGCTACAACGTGATCTATCAGTTTTTTCATTTTTTTACCTCCTTCCTGATATCTGGTATTTCTAGCAGCGAATGTTCCTAGTAGCCTGTCTTACTCCACTTTTTGTTTTTTCTTCTTTCATGAGTGCACTATCAAATAATTATACCTATTAAAAATGTACTACATATTAAGTAAATAAATTTGACTTGGAGGAGTCTGTTAATATTTGTAAGGATCTGAGATAGCAATTTAGGGCTCATTTTACAGGGAAACAATTTCAGAGGAGGACTGGTTTCTAGTGGATATGGAATCCACAGTGAGCACATGAGGGAGAAGGTTCCACATAAACTCCATGGCTCATGCAAAAATCCCATCTGGCTTCAACAGTAGATGGGTAGGAATCAGATCTGGGAGAAGAGGTTCATGAGCTTTTTTTTTCCTTCCTCACACAAAAGAAAAGAAGTTCCATGCAAGCACCAGTCTTGTCTTCCATTTCCTATTCCAAATCCTAGCGATGAGTGTTTACTGAGCAAAATTACTTCAGAAATGATGGAAGACATCATGACCCAGTAACAGACAGTGGGGTAGGGAGCTGTAACCCTGTTTATGGCAACCTAAAGAGAATAGCTGGCCAGCCAATTGGTCTCCAAGATGGATGGACTTCACCTTACTCACTTTCCCAAAGATAGTCATCCTCCTTTTAGATTGCCTTCCCCTGCTCCACCTATAGCAGCCTTCTGTGTGGCCTATCACTGTGGTTCAAATAACAGGAGGAAAGCCATGGGGCCACACAGACATGGGACAGCACTAACAAACCCCTTTATCTAGAACAGAAAAGGACATGGAAACCTTTAGCGGGTAGCTGGGCCGTGATGTTCCTGTTACACCAGTCCCCTTGGCAGCACTCCACAGCTTGGCCAGGTGACGGTGGGGTCTTGCAGGTCATCTTTCCCTGCTCATAGACCTGGAAGCAGCCTTTCTGGTAGACATGGAAGCCGTCGTTGATGCTCAATGAGGAGAAGCACTGCTGGCCTTCACAGTGGTCTTCACTTCCACAGGAGAGGCCTTCACATACACACATGTACAGTTTGGGGTTGACCCTCGGCTTCTCATCTGCAAAGGAGAGAGAAAAAGTAAAAAATAAACCACTTGCATGAGTTTAACCCCTACTGGATGAATGGGAAGTTTCTTCAGGACCATTCCAAGCACATTCTCAGAGCAGAAAGTCATCACCAAGAGCCATTCTGTGGCACTGTCGTTTGACCAACCACCAAGTAATAATCACTTCTCAATCTAGGAATACATTTATATAAGCTAGGTACCCTCTCCTTTAGATCCCATGAAGCCAGAGATGAGATATCATCTGTCAACAGACTTCTGACAATGAGTTTCTCCTGCTCTCTCTCAATTCTTATATCAAATAAAATGTTTTACTGGAACATAATATTCATCACCAATATTTTATATAAAAATGGCTCCTAAATATATGGCACTTGTTAACACCAGTTCCTGCTAGCTCTGCATAACAAATAAAACAAGCAATGGTGATTTTCCTGCTTTAGAATCTGCTTCAAAAATAACTGTTGTATTAATAAGAATTTTCAAAGATGTGATCTATAGCTACAAATCCATGTTGTCAACATTTCCAGCTAGATGCCTAGGCTAACTTTTTTTTTAGTACCAGGGATAGAACTCGAGATCTTGTGCTTGCAAGGCAGAATCCCTGGCCCTAACTTTTTAAAAGAGTAACACAGAAGTTTTTCCATTGGTTAAAATGGGAATTAATAACTTCTCTAGAATTTTCAACTGGCAGAAAAAGAACTTGACAGCAAATATCCAGAATGAGGGCACAAAGAAACAAAGAGAATTGAATAATGTCTGGACAATAAGGTAACAGGTAGGACCGAAGGAATAGCTTAACATTTGGTGAATTCAAAAAAGCTATGGAAAGAGAGCCAGCAATCTACCATAAGGGAACCAGACCTAATCACATTTCCTAATCACCTCTAAAAACACTTATTTGCAGTTTCATTTTTCACATCCCTTTTTCCCCCTCCCTTGTTGGATGGATTAGTTCAAACTTGCTGGTTCCAACAGTTTTCACCAGTGGGGAAGGAAAGTGAAGATGAAATGTAAACAGCCGCGTCCTACAGGCCAGTGATTATCTGGCCAAGGCCACTGTCCCCAAAGCACTGTTCATATAAGGAAATCCAGCTTTGAGAGCTGCCTCAAGGCCCATGGCTCAGAAAGACTGCTCTCTAATCCTTGAACCCTCAACAGTGGGTCTGTGAGATAACTGCTTCTTTCTTAAAATAACAGGTCGGGTAGCTGTGCTTTCAAGACAAGACCTTAAGGTGAGGTCTTTGAAAATGTCAAGTTCATTTACACAGATTTGTGTGGGTGTGTGTGGCGATGTGGGTTACCTAAAAAAGAGAAAAGTGTTTCTTAATCTTTCTTCTTCCCTCTTCAAAGAAGTGGAAAAATAGTTCACTGCCCACTGTCATGTGGGTTCCTCGTCCCACAGAGTAAGCGCATGCAGACACACAGACACAGCCTTCTATTTATAATTGACTTGCTAGTTCTTTTGAAAACCACAAGGGGCTCATCCAAAAGCAAAGACATGCCTGAAAGCAGAAAATCCAAAATAGCCACTGACAGTGCTATGTATGTCACCAGTTTCACCCCTGAGAATCAAGAGCCCTCAGACATTTTTAATGAGCAAAAATTTTAATGAGCAAAGAGAAAGTCTTTATTGTCCCTGCCCAAAGAAATCCAAGAGAAATTCCAGTACTAATCTATTTCTATGAGGATAAAAAACATATATATCTGCTGACATAATCTAGCAAAAAGTTCACACTTGCCGAAAGAGAGCTGAAAGATAATATTTCTAGGGAGTCTAGACATGCTCACCACTCTTGAATGGCATGAAGCTGAGCTGAGGGCTGCCAACTATGCTGCCCAACAGGTGATGGTTCTTTGGAAGGAAATGGAAGGGTGGGGTGTGAGGGAGTGTTAATGGTGCCATACTGATTTGCTTGTGATCCACAGCAGAGACTCAAAAGACTAATTTTTTAAGACCATCAAATAACACAATTGATACAAATTTCAAACACAAAGATGTATTTTAAAATGCTAAATATTTTTAGAATATCATACATATCCAAGTATAAATCCCTAACAAATTGAAGGTATAAGCCTCTGACACTGGGTTAAGGATGAAGGATTAGTGTTGGTATGAAAATATAAAATGAAAATAAATTAGTAGCAATTTGTGGAGAGAAGAATGTGATTTATTCAGTCTGCTGTACATAAGGTCTACAAGCAACAATAACCAACAAGTAACTCCAGGCTCTAGAGGGACCTCTCATCATTGTTCCTATAGGAATGGGGGGTCCAGGGGCTGGGTGTGAAGCTCCTCAGGAGAGCACATATTTAGCATGCTTGAGGATTCATCTGGTTCAATCTCCAGCATAAAAAGAAATGGATGGTCCAAGATACCAAAGAATTAATGATACTTTATGGTTCTAATTTTAAAATATCAATTTTTCAAAAATAAAATAATAATATTAATTTCTCTAATGTGCTCTCAAGATGAAATATTCTTAAAGTTTCAGTCCAAACTTGTCTCAAGTCCACAGGCACAGGAAGGGACACTGCTTTCCCAGGGTCTCTATTTGACAAGATTTGCATATGGTCTGACAGATACCTGCACTGTGACCTAAAGAATCTGCCAGAATGAACAGCCTCAAGTAGACACTGACTTTAATAAAATTCAACTCACTATACCCTCTTTGCAGTATACACAGGCATGAAGCAACATTGACCTTAATCAGATCTTAATCCCTAAGGGCCATAAACTAATCCAAAGGGATTCATTCATTCATTAAAAACTCTCCTTGAATTTTCTATATACTTCCTATAGTTATACACAGAATACCAGGGGCTGCCTGCCTTTCAGTTAGTAATTTTTTTCAATAAAATGTCAAAAACTAGGATTTCCATATCCTTCCCTCTATACTCAAGACAACGAAAAAGGACATAAAAGCATGGCTGTTAATGACATGTAATAATTAACACAATCTCTGATATGGAGGAACCATGAGCTGAGTCTGGCAATTAGTAATGGGAAAGTAAAAAACCTTCACCAACTTGTTTCCTATTTTGCACTTCACCCAACATTTCATTTGTTTAGACTGTACTTTCTATTTACTTAGCAGAGGCTTTTATGTATTTTTATATACATGCAAATAGAAATGAAGGCCCTAAATTCATAAAAATATAAGAATGACCAGTCATACACACACATCCACACATACATTAGTTCGATGCCATGGCAATCTCACCTGACAGCTGGGGTTAGCAAGGATTATCTGAGATAGGATTACTAACTCAACAAAGAAAGTTGAAGCTAGGTAGTGCCATTTTCAAATATTAATATGCACAATTCTTAAGGGAACACCACAAGTCTCAGAGTGCCCATGACTCACTTTTTCAGTCTTGTCAAATTTAGGAATCATTGTAACATGTGTGGGCCTGTGATATTTTATTTGAGGTGGGTGTGAGGGTGAAGAAGTGTCTTTAAGGGCCACATGGAAGTGCAGGTGGATTCTAATCTATTAAACCATGATACAAATACAATATGGATCACCGAGGAATGGACAATCATGTCCTGCGATGGACTCTCTACAGTACATACAGGAAGCACCGTATCTGATGTGAAGTGCTCTACACTTCCCTGTGCAAATAACCAGGAAGCATCCTAGCAGAAAGCAGCCAGACTACTCCACCTAATTGACATTCATTTAAATAATTCAGTAATTTAAATGTCAAGCCTGAGGTATTCCCTCTCTGTGGTACTCACCCACATTGTTTGTTCTAGAAGGCACCTCCTGGCATTACTCAGTGTTATGGCTGGCTCCAGTTGCTCTTTGTATCACCAGAACCAGGGGCCATGTGAAACTGCTCCCAGCCTGGGCTGGCTGGGAACAGCTGTGAGTTCTGACCACAAGTGGAGGCTGCCTCCTGGCAGAGACAGAGGCCACCGGGGTGGTGGAGGATTGGGGCTGGCTCTGCAAACCAGAGGCACAGGCTGGGAATCCCAGGAGTCCACCATAGCCAAATCTTTAAAAAGATTTTTCTTGTTCTGGGCAATCCTCAGCTCACCATCTGGACACACCTACTCGGAGACTAATCCCAGACTGGCAGAAGAAGAAGAGGCAGAGCAAAGAGCATCACAGACTTTGTAAGACTGTTTATAGTTTAGGATAATCCTGTACTTCAGAGTAAAAAGTATTCATATTTATGCTTAAGTGGGACTTAGCTATCTAAGCACAATGCTCCATACTTAGCTACCCCACCTGCCCAGTCATGCACTCTAGAATGCTTCAAGGCATCTAAACTGACTCTCAGTCTAAATGGTAAATAAAGCCCCACACTACCCCACTAAGATCTTTGATACAAGACAAATGAGAAAATGCTATATGTAAACCAGCCTATAGCTGTGATCCATCCTAGGGGTCAGCAAAAGGAATAGGCTGAATTCTTTACAGACTCACCTCAAAGTAGCACAAATAATAATGCAGTAATTAGATTGTAATTATAAAAGTCCAAAGGTGCAGAACTCATAGAGGCTAAAAAAGAAACTCAAAATATCCCCGGCCTTATTCCAACAGTCTAAACAAATCATTCATTTGAAATGGCAGCTTATATTATGTTTATAGATTATGGGAGTCTTTCCACCGTCTCCTAATCTGACAGCACAATTTGGCATCTCTCCCAAATCTGCAAGCATTTGAGATCTCTGGCATTAAGCAAAGGCTTAAGGAGGAATTCTGCAATGCCAGGTTTCATCGCCACCAAGCCTGTGCCTAAAACAGGAACACAAAGGTCCATCCGGACTGCCTAGTGAAGGGCATTTGATTCTCTGGCAGGACAACAGTCTATATGCTCAGGGATAAAATACACCAAGCTGAATGTCTGATTGTTACCCTACTCTAGGAAAACTGGATCATGTCGCTTCACAGTCCAGCCTTACTTGTGTCATCCTTTCCAGCAGTGTGCATATTTGTGAAAAACTTTTTACTTCTTTATTTCTTGTTTCGAGTAACTAAATAAATCCAATCAAGCAAGGGGAAAAAAATCCCAAGTGGCTAAATGCTTGCTCTCATTATAAAACACTCATTTAGGGAATCCACATCATTTTTTTTTAAACTAGAGAGGCTCATAGGAAAGTTGTAAAGACAAGAAGAAAATGCATTCCAGGAGTTATGAGAGGGGATAGAGGTACTCACACAAGACAGCATATAAACCAGAATAATAAGAATGTCTAAGATTTTGAACTCACAATGTGTCCTCTATGTGCTGTTCCCTATTCGAGCTCCCATACGAGACTGATTTTCTCTGACTTCCATCACTTTCAACACAGAGACCACAGTTTGATCCCTGCCTGCTCTTTAGCCTCCTCTTCAGTTGGCAGAAGTCTTGGAAGGTCCCTTCCTGCTTCAGGATCATAAGTTCTTTAGTGGTAGAATTCCTCCCCATGGAATACTCCCTCCCTGCCCACCCTCCACTCACTGAGCTAGCACTGTTAACCTAGGGCCACTGAATACACAGCCCTTTCTTCTAGACTAAAGTTCCATGATGGTGGGAACCCACAGATCTTGCTCCCTGCTGCATCCCCTACATCAGCCTCAGATCCTGGCAGGAGTCCAAACTTGATGGATATTTGGCATAGCATGAGTTTTCTCTTCACAGAAATTATTTCAAGGTGGGAAGAGACGTGGTGCTGGTTTTCAGAGCAGACTGATGAGCCCATAAAGTCTTCAAATGTCAGCACTTGAGGCCAGGCTTAGTCACTGGGCCAGGACAGCATGTCTGTGCAAACCATTTCTTCCTGGAGTGGTCCACTGTACTGTCACATCTGTTCTCTACTCATGGCTCCCATGTGTGGAAAATTAGCACTTTTTGTAGTACTGTAGGCTTTTCGTTAGCCTGTTTGTCAGAAGTAAAATAGAAGAGCTCCTAAAATAAAGAACTCTTTAATACATTAATAGAACAGCTGGCTTCTGTGGGTGGTCCTCCTGTGGAGGCTGCTTTGGGGATTTCGGCTCCTGCAACGTTGGGTGATCAGGATCATCAACACATACTAAGTCCCTCTAGTATGAGTCAGGTTAGAGGGCTCAGAATTTGGCTTCTTGGCAGAGAAATGGCTGCCCCTGGTGTTTGCTGCCCCCTCCCCCCATCAGTGAAATAATGGCGAGTTCAGCAGGGAATGGGAAAGAGTGAATTACATCATTTTCCCCTTTTTGCTGTGCTGAAGGTGATAAGGACTCCTAAATCATCCTGCATTTGAACTGCTGAAGCTGAGAAGAAAAAAAAAAGTGCCATCTGTTTATTTTATGTCTGGGCTGACTCCTTGTCTCTGAAATAATCCTTGTAAATTAAGCCTAGTGAGGCAACCACACCTTCTGTTTCAAAGCCAAAAACTCAGCCTGTGTGCAAGTGACTAACAAACGAAACAACATAGTATGTATGGTAATGACCTAAGAGAATATTGACCTGTCTTTTCCATGCTTTTGATGATTCTCTGACTGTAGCAAAGATTTGGCTTTAATATACACATAGTATCTGTGAACTCCTTAATACAGGAGAAAATAATGACCTGTCACATTTTTTCTTCAAGTTTCATAAACCTCTGCTTCACACAAACAGAAGGCCTAGTGGAAATTATCGGAGGAATATTTTCATAGGCCAGAATATATATCGTCACCTCCACAAGCATGCCAATGCCCAGGTCTGAACAAGCTCCAGGTACAGGGAGAGGCACAGAGCTTCACAGGCGAGGAAAACAGTTTGCCCAGTGAATTATGGGATGGAGCAGTGGGAGAAGGAATCCCCACTGATTCTACCTCCATTTCTTCTGTTGTGTCCTACTCTATTTTGGGGGGATTCAGGGAGCCAGCTTCCTCCAAGGTCACCATTCTTGGCTCTAGTTACCATTAGCCTCTACTACACCCCTAATAGCCTTATCGGGAAGGTTTCAAATCACACAGATAAACCATCAAATGTAGGACAGGACTCCAATTTGTTCAACAGTCTTGGAATGTGGCCTCTGGGTCTTGTGGCACCCAAAGTGGAAGATGAAAATGTCCTAAATTAGTCAATTCTTCTTCCCCAGATTTCTATCCTATCTACACCAGGGAAAAGCATAGAGAGAACAAAGTAACTTCTAGAGTCCTTTCTTTCCATCTTATATGCAGCCAAAAAGATTAAAAATTTAAAAGGGGAAAATACTGGGTCACAGTGCAAGCCTTTGATATTGCTACCACCCTGTTCCCTCAATTTCCCAATTCATTTCCCAAGGCCCTAGACAGTCCAGAACACCATGAAAGGTTAATGAAGAAGGGAATCCCATGTCTTCAGACCCATGAATACATGCCTTGTTACCTGTATGCCAGGCTTTTAACCTGATCTTTGCTTCACATATCTTCTTTCTCTATTAGTCTAATTAATATGGCCCAAAAGAATCCATTAACCCCAAATCAGCATATTTAAGAAAATTGGCTTACTGGTGATAGAATAAGACCCTACAGTCACTATAAGGTTGAGTCTGGATTATTTTGAACTTACTTCTTTTGTACCCAAGCTCACAGAAAAAGCTCCGGGGTTGGACAATCTAGGTATAAACAGAAAGCATTTCTTCTGAGTGCTGTGAACCAGAACTAGCTTTTCAAACACACCATCCCTCCATCTCAATTTCTGCAGCATGGCAAACCATTCCCAGCTTCCACAATAATCTTGGACCGTGGCAAAGGAAATCCAGCTAAATCTGAGATGAGTCATGAGGCCACTGGCTGGGGAGCAAGAATATCTAAACACAAATCCAGGCGAGAGCAACAGACAAGAGTTTCCGCAGATTTCCTTTGGCTCCTGTAGCTGCAGATCACCGACGGCCTAAAGATAACCCAAGTATCTATGGAGGGTCACTTTAAAATAGTAGCTTTAATACCACCAGTCAGTTCGGAACTATTTCCTTCCAGAGCCTGCTTCCATCCACACAGGCACACCAAGCCGAGCCAACAATTGTGAGCCTGCTGAAGAGATGAAAACCCAGAAGGAAATGGAAGGAATCCCGAAAAGGAGCAGACAGTTCCTAGCATGCTGTGCTTCTATTCTATAATTCTACATGTGCTCACATTTGTACTACTAAGAAATAATAAGCTACAGGAGACATCTTGTAGAAGCCATCTACTGACAATCACGAGGGATTAAAAAGCAGACATATTTTACATTATCGATTATTCATTCTAATAATTGGTACATTTTAGGTATACAATATAATGACATTCATCAATGGAAATTTGCACCTTTACATAGTAAAATAGGAAGAAAAGATCCAAAGGGGTAGGGGTAGTGGGAGGGGCAGGGGAAAGGAAAGAAGGGAAAGGAAAAAATGATGAGAAATGGAAAAAATGGAAATAAAGTCTTTGTAAATAGGGAAGGGTGGAGGGCGTGAAGGGAGGGCTAGGAATGGGGAAAAAATAAGAACCAAGATGCATTATGTAAAGGTACAATTCCCAATGAGAAATGTAATTGTGTTGTATACCTACAATGTACCAATAAAAATTTAATACAAAATAAATAAATAAATAAATAAAATTTTTTTAAAAAGCAGACATAAAATGAAACAAAATAGTTTAACTCAATTCCTCCCCTTTCTAAAGCTGGGGCAGCATAAACTATGCTTGTCTACCAGCTAAGAGTTTTTTAGGAAAACCTTTCCTTCCCAGAGAAAACTTACAACTCTCAGGGTACTGTATCACTACTGATTTGAACAAGGAGAGTTATATGGATTCCTCAGACACTGTACATTCATAGCTCCTGCAGCCCCACTAACCACACAAGTGCCAAATGACCTGCTTAGAAGCCTGCGGTTCCTCCCACAGTCACTATTTAAGCAGAGTCAAAGTTTTTACATTTTCCTATTAATTCCCATTACATTTCCTATTTAATTCCCATTAAAATCTGCTCAGCACCTCACCTGTCCACCAAGGGAGTATACATCGTCCTAAATGGCAGTCAGCCAGGGGCTGGTGTACAAGGGACAGGTGCTCAGTAGGCTATTTTCAGTTGCTATCAGCTCAATCGGGAGCTGCACATACTCAGAAGACAGACAAGTTCTGGTTGCGTTTCAAGCTCTGGGCAGTCAAGAGACATACACCTTTCACAGCTGCCAGGGCAACCAGCTGCCCACTGCTCCTCCCAAGATGGGAGCAACAAAAACAGTGTAACCTGGCCAGCCACCAGGTCAGTGAAACGGCTGTACCTCTCATCTCACTGCCTGGGTTATTCTGAGCAGGGCTTATTGACACTCCATGGCAACCCAGGAATAAATTGCCAGCTAGAAGGATTTAAATGTCTTGCAAAAGTTGCTAGAAAAGTCAGCAGCTTGGGCTTCTGTTTTCATAATAAAATCCATGGTAGGATTATTATTAGATTATTGGTGTTGTGCTGCTATTGTTGCTAGTATCTGTGGGCTACCTGTCATAGCATTCCACTTTTGAACTAAAGTTTCAGTTTGCCACCGTTTAGTAGCTACAGTTGGGATGCCTATGAAAATGCACTGTGTGGTCTGCCTGTCCCCAGGTTGCAGGAGGACTAGTTTTCCTCATTCTCCTTCCTTCTAATCTTCATATAACCTAAGATCAACTTCCATCACACCACTCTTTTAAAACAAATTGCCTTTACTTAATCTTGCAAGACCTCTCCATTGCCTTCAGAATACAAGACTTCAATAATTGTAAGGTCTTAACTCTTGACCCTACTAAATCCCTTCTCGCAACTTGGTGTCCCCTTTGGTGTCATTTCTCTGGGCTCTCCCCTTCCCCTCCTTAAAATGCCATTATTAGTTTCTCTTTTTCAGTTTATCCAGCCAAACTCTGCCTCCTTAGATTGCCACCTCCTACCCTAGACTGTGAGTTGAAGGTCTTCCCTGTGTTAGAACCTTGACTTCATCCAACCAGACTGAGACTCCTTGACAGCAGGAACTACTTCCTACATTGCCGGTGCCAGCCAGTTTCATCACCTGGTACTGATGGTAACATCTTATAACTGATCCTCTTTACTGAAACTCAAAATAAATTCTTTAAAAGGGTGTATATTTTCTCTTATTATCGCCACAGCTCAGATCAGTCCCTCTGTCTCTTATGAGACTATCATTTTTGTGTTACATTAATTATTATTGTAGCCAACAGTATTCACTCGTCAAATATTTATTAAGCACCAATTCTACCCCAGGAAACATCTTAGACACTAGAGATAAATTAACACGATCCAGTCCCAGCTTCAGGGCTTACTCTGTGTCCAACATACTATACCCCCACCTTTCAAAAGATGAGCACTGTGACTGTCTGCATGTGCACAATGATAAGAGGCAGAGGTGAAACAACATACGCACAGAGACACAGTAAAACTGAAGTTGGCTAATGATGATGCTTGACTATGTCTCCTTGAATAAAGCTGCATTCCTACACATAGCCGAGAGCCTTCCCTTCAAAAGATACTTTTTGATGCTGACCAGGAACACCATTTGATGTCAGAAATCATCCTAACCCTTTGCAAAATCAATACTGATTAATTGATTACATTAACTAGAATATGAAATTAAAAATAAAGAGAAGTCATGACTGTGTAACTCCACGTGGCATTCTAAGTAATATACATATATATATCATAGAAGTCAAATTATAAACTAGACTGTGGATGTTTTCTTTTTAATCTATGATTGTTCTGAATGAACTGCTGGGGTTTTTTTGTTTGTTGTTTTGTTTTATTTCAATTTGTCTTGATGTAGTAGCCAAAATTCAGAAGACAAAACAAACATAGCAAAAAATAAAAAGAGGAAATTTCCACCCTATTCTCCCCCCAAATCATTGTTTGTATATAAAAACTACAGGCAGGATTTTTTGTTTAGAAAAAAAAAGTGAATTACACTACTGCCTCCCTAAGAGAAATTTCTCATTCTTCCTCTTATACCTCCTCTCCCTTCTATAAACCCCAAACAGACACATACTCAGGAAGTCCATGCTCTGCTCTAACCCATAACAAAGAATTAGAGACAGCATACCCTGGCTCTCAGAAACACCCTGCTCACAGGACTCAGATTCACTGATTAGAATCAGGCAGCAGCTGTTCCAGTGTTATGACTGAGGCTGAGAAAGTGCAAATGTAAACTTCCCTCTTCCTGTCAAGTCACTGGAGTGGAGAAAGGACGGTCAGGCTATCTAAAGTGTGTGCGTGTGTGTGTTGGGGGTAAATCAAAGATTCCAGGCTAGCTTTGTTGGAGAATATATCAGAAGAACTAAGTAGTCAGAGCTTTCACCTGGAGGCCACAGGAACTTTGGGGCAGTGAACTCTTGGGACCAGGCTGGTGTAGTGGTGTCTTTTTAAAACTATGGGTTTTGACACATTAGTGGATAGTGAGATCAGTTTAGTGGTTCAACACAAGCTTTCGTCCTGTCTTTTGAAGTGAGATAAAATTGGACAAACTTAAGAATAGGGGGAAAAAAACAGGTATACATTAGTCATAGTAAAGAGGACTGTTTCATGAAACTCTCAACTCAAATGTGTGTGGGTCTCATGTGCACACTGGCTCCTACTCCAAAAGGTTTCTTGCTGTGAGTCACAGTCAGAAGTTGGAAAGCCACTCCACCCTGTCTCTTGCACTCTCCTGGAGTGACATGAGCTGTGAGTAATTATAACTATTACAAATAATCATTATCTATGGAGGCTTGCCTGAGATCATGCCAGATTGCGAGGGAAGTTTGGAAGGCACTTAGCAGTGTTCTGAGAGCTGATACACACATACCCGTGTTTATAGCAGAATAACTCATGACAACTAAACCTTGGAAGCAGCCTATATGTCCATCAACAGCTAAATGGATAAAGCAAATGTGGTATTTATACACAATGGAGTACTACTCTGCCATAAAGAAAGATAAATAAGTCATTTGTAGGAAAATGGATGCACTTTGAAACCATACTGCTAAGTAAAATAAATCAGACACACAAACTTAAATATTGCACGGTTTCTCTTATATGAGAAATCCAAAGTATAAATAAAGAGAAAAATAAAAGACAGATAATAGAAGTAGGGAGACAAATCTTGTGCAAATAGAAATGGGACCAAGAGATGGAGAGAAGGAAAGAGAGAGAGGAGGGAAAAGGAATGAAAAAAGAATTAGGATGTATTATATACATGTATCAACTCTCCATGATGAAGGTGATCATTATGCACTGCAACTATGTACTAACAACAAATTAAAATAAAATTAAATTAAATTTAAAAGTGCTTATTTTTCTTGGTGCGTGTGCATGCATGCACACAAGCACACACACACATATGAAAGTTACACAAAAGAAAATCCTACAGACCTCCTGTCTTACCCATCTTTCTACAGAGGAGATGGCATCTCCTCACTTTTGTTTTTACAAAACATAAAGCTTAGAAGCTATTGCTCTGCACACCTACAGCTGACGGCAAAGAAATCATTTCAGGAGCTTGCATACTGGACTTGTTTTACCATCTGTTCAGTACTTGATTTTGTTTGATTTGAACTTTTAGTAAGTGCTAACCACTCCCCTCTTATACTGTGAACTGTGAATGAACCAATAAATAAATAAATAAATAAATGGAGATGGCTCCAGTCTAATTACCTTGGCCAAAACAAACATCTCTCAGGAAGAAGAGGCTAAAAGGAAACTTTGCTGCAGCTCACCTTGCACCAGCTCATAAACAATCACTGCGTTACACAAGAAAACTTGATTACATGGAAACAGAACTTAAAAGTGTATAGCCTCATTAAGACATTTACATTTTAGGTCCTCATAGTAGCAAATTGTCTAGTACTTCTCATCTCTCTCTCTAAACGAGGTCTCTCATTTGATGACACATAAAGAGAAAGATTTTATTCTGAACAAGATAAATTGCAGTAATGAGAAATGAGAGCCATACATTTAATAGTGAGATATTTCTTTTACATTCATTCACCCCTTCAAGGACTTCCTGCATACTCAATAATGAGAAATTCAAAGAAGGGCTTATTCTATTCTTCCCCCCAGTGGCAAAAATGGGTACCTTTGTGGACCCTAACAAAAAGTCCATTGAAGTTATCCCTTTCCTTCCTTCATTGGGTAATTGGGCTCGAAAGTCTGAGTGGTGATGGCTTGGAAATACTAAAATCCAGTCAACTCAGAAAATAATTTAAGACCTACCAATCTTCTCTAGAACAGGCCAAAATCTCTTGCAACAAAAGTCCACATAAGACCAGCCTTGCTTGCTATAATAAAACTGAACTGTGGGTTGTCCTAGCTTTGAAATATCTTCAAAGAAGCGATGCTCCACATTAAGTACTTGTGTCGTGGTCTTTACCCGCAGATGCAACAGGCACAAAAGGAAAGCAAAACGCAGAGGTTGTGCCTTCTTTCTGGTGGCATAATAATAGTTTTACAGCATGATTAGTCTTATTAATGGAAAGGAAAGGATAGGAAAGGGAAAAATATACAGGTAATTAGGACTCAAGTGCTCTTCTCTGTGAGAGCAAATAAAACTCCTCCTGCAGCTGGAGTTGTATAGATAATGAACACGAGAAATAAATGACTACTGGGAGGGGAGACAAAAGAAGTAAAAAGCACAAACTACAGTAAAGGAGCCTCATCATTTGCTGTTACAAGCTCTCTTCTCACTCTCTCAAGAAGACTGGATTGGGCTCGATCCTCGAACACGCCAGGCAGAAGGTGAATGTGGATGTCGCTAACTTAACCCAAAAAAGTAAATTACTAAATTTTAAAACGCGTTTTTTTTTTTGTTTTTTTTTTAGTACTGGGGATCGAACTCGGGCCCTTGCACTTGCAAGGCAGGTGGTGGAACCACTGAGCTAAATCCCTGGCCCTAAAACACAAAATTTTGAAGAAGATTAATACCATTCCTCAAAGTATATTATGCCTTTTGTTGGCAGTGTAACCTTAAGCAAGAGCTTTAACCAATCCAAAAACATATTAAACAAACAAACCAAAAAATGCCCCTATTTTGTTAGGGTAAATATAAGGAAATAACAGCATAAAGCAGTTAGCCCACATTCAGCATTCAATAAATATTACTGATAATTATCAAAGCAGTAGTTACAGTAACAGTGTTTTCCTATTTTCTGTATTTGGCAATAAAGATAATAAAATAAGGAAAGGGAAAAGAAAAGTTGTTCATTTTGTGAGGTTTTTTTGAAATGTAAACACTGTATATATTTATAAGTACCATGTGATGTTTTGACACATATACACATTATATAACGTTCACATCAGGATAAGCCTATGTATCTTGTCAAACATTTATCATTTCTTTGTGGTAAAAGCATTCAAAATTCTTTTCTCTAGTTTTCTTTGAAATATACAATACATTACCAGTATCAGTTATCACCCTTCTGTAGAATAGAACATCAGGACTTATTTCTCCTAACTTAATATCCATTAATCAACCTTTCTCCATCCTAGTTTTCAGGAGTTTTTTGGTTTTAAGTTTGTTCATTTGGGGTTTTGAGTTTTGTTGTTGTTTGTTTATTGTTGAAGGAGGCTCTCCCTGTTGCCATGGCTTGCCTCCAACGCCAGGGCTCAAGTGATACTCCAACCTCAGACACCCAGGTAGCTGGGATTACAACTGTCTGCCGCAATGTCTGGCCCTTATTTGTTTTTTTTAATGGACTAAGACTACATAACAAACTATCTTAGAACAAAAACCACGATTTTTACTCATGCTCTAAGAATGCCATCTACCATCATTGATGCACAATTAATGAGGTGATTTCACTGCTCTGTAAACTCTGAATATCAGTCTATTTTCTTTTAAACGTGGTACTGTGAAGAGCTCAGCACCAGACAAGCTATAGCACTATTACAAAGATTTCCATTATCTGCCCTATTGTTTACCTCATTTGGTTAGGCATTTAAGACTTCACATCTGCTTTACAACTAATGTTGAATATAATAGAACGTATTACAAACACGGTTTTTCTGTAGCTGTGTAAAAGAAATCCTAGAAATATATAAAAACAAGAGTGCCTTTCACAGAATATGTGACTGACAGTTAACAGGCCAGTTGAGTCATGGAAGGAAGATTACACTAAGGGAACTGCTATTATGGTTAGAGCACTCACTGGAGGGAGGTTCTGTTCAAAAACAAGACAAAATAAATAGAGTATTTCCACTGTAGAATGATATACTCTTTCCCATACTCTTCTCCGTATTTGTAAACATCTTAGTGGAAGTAGTATATTAACAGCAAAATCCTAGTGGCAATTCCATATCAGTCCAAACAAATTAGTTTCATTATACATTTTCACTGTGGCAGTAAGAGGTCATTTGCTGGACTCTTTGGACACTTAAGAGCTAGAAGTGGGGAAAAAACAAGCAATAGCCAGGCTGTTAACATTCCATAAATGTCATTTCCTCCCTCTCTTTTCCTTATTCTTTCCCTATCCTTTCTTCTCTGTTCATATTTTAAGCCCACCTTTATTTCTCTTCCACTCTTCTTTTTTTTTCAATTTTGTCTACATCACAGATCAATCATGATATCAACAGCAGCAAAAAGGCACTGCTGAATACCATATAGAATTTTAGTTTGTTCATTTTGTGTTTTATTGTGGAGTGTTTGTTGTTGTTGTTGTTGTTGTTGTTGTTGTTGTTGTTGTTATTTGAGAGAACTGACAAAGTACCTAAGGAAAGGTATGGATTTTGGAGAGAATTTTGTCCTCAAGATTCTTTAGCTTTTTAAATAAAGTTCATATTGGTAAGTAATTTAAAAGAAGGGGGGGATCCTAGAAACTTGTTTAATATAACTGCCTCCAGAAATTGTCAGGAACGGCAGCGCAATCAACCCCAGGTGTACGTCATCAAAACCTCAACGAATCTTCCAACTTTAATGTAAGTCCACTTCCTCTTATTAATTCCTTAACAATTACCTGGCAGGATCCCCTTCTGAACCTTTTTGGTACTAATTGACACAACTGCCATACTGCAATGTCTTTAACAACATTGTTTAGAGCGGAGCCTAGGCTCTAGACATCTAAATTGGGCTACAGCAGCACTGTCAAAATAGAAACAAAATGTGAGCCACTTTAGTTCTAAGTTCTTTCATAGTAGTAGTAAAAAGAAACAGATGAAATTTACCTTTTTTTCCCCTTGCAGTGCTGGGGACTGAAACCAGGGTCTTGCAGTTAGTAGAAATTTACATTATTTTATTTTCATCAAAATTCAGTTTGTATTACACACTAACAGCATACCACAACTTGCATTAGCTGCATTTCAAGTGTTACACGTGACTAGTGGCTACTACATAGGACACTGGAGATGTATATGGGAATAAAAAGGAAATAGGAACACATTTATTTTATTTTTGGGGGGGTGGGTACCAGGAATCAAACTCAGGGCCCTGTGCTTGCCAGGCTACAACCCCAGCTCAGGAACACATTTAATATTAAAAATCTAAAATGTAACCAAATAGTGTACTAAGTCCTGATTTTTCCACAGTGTTGCCTATACTAATGTGCTGAGTTATATATTCTCTTGAGAAATCACCAATTATATAAAGTAGACCTACACTCCCAAAGAGCTTGTAACAGGGACATTTGTCTTAGCGGCCCATCTCATCATAACAAGGCTCAGATTATATGCACCATTCTCCATCAAGGCATGAAGGCATTATTAAAATAATGTGGGCACCACTCAATGCAAAAAAAGGTAGTTTATGTTTTATATATCTAGAAAGTCATACACCAATCCTCTACATGCAATAAATGCAGGAAATGATGAGTAACTTTTATTTTCTCTCCAATTATCTATTTTGTGGTTTTCAAAAGAAGCAGTATCACCCCTAAGCAATATTTTGGAAATGGGAGGTGGCCAGCAGAGAAGCAGTGCAAACAAGAAAAGACCAGAGATGCCAAAGGCCTAAAAATGCTAGGTGGTCACCACAGCTAAAATTTAGCCTGCTGTGGTATAAATGCCTGTATCACCCCAAAATTCACATCAATTACTAATTCCAAGGTGATGGTATTAGGAAGTGAGACCTGGTTGGGGGGGGGGTAGGTGATGGGTGCAGAACCTCCTGACTGGGATCAATATTCTCATAAAAGAGACCCCAGAAAGCCAGCTGGCCCTTCTATCATGGCAGCACACAGAGAGAAGGAGCTGCCTATGAGGTGTGGGACCTCACCACATACTGAATGTACCAGCACCTTGAACTGCGACTTCCAGCCTCCAGGTCCATAAGAAATAAATGTCTGTTGTTCCTGAGCCACTCAGTATAAGGTATTTTATTACAGCAGCCCAACATACCAAGACATAGCCTATACCCCCACAAGCTCTGACCTTCCCACTGCACATTCATTTACATGAACAATCTTTGTGTAATTAATTGAACCTAGTACCTAACTCTTATACATGAAAACAAACATATGTCTTACGCTGTCTTAAAGTATACTAAATTTTCCCAAAATGCAATTACTGTATAAACAGAGGGTCTGTTAGTCAGCTTTCTGTTACAATTAACAAATATCTGAGATAATCAACAAGAAAAGGTTTAAACCTAGCATGGTGGTGCACACCTATAATCCCAGCACTCTGGGAGGGTGTGGCAGAAAGATGACAAATTCGAACCCAGCCTGAGGAACTTAGTGACTTACCAAACCTATCTCAAAATTTAAAAGCAGGGCTGGGAATATAGATCAGTCTAAAGACTATGGGATCAGTACCAGTACTCACCCTCCTCCCCCTAAAAATGGGCTTATTTTGGCTTACAGGTTCAAAGGTTTTGGTCATCTGATTGGCCCTTTTGCTTTGGACCAGGGCAGTACAATAAATCACAGCAGGAGCCAGGTGGGGAGGAAGCCCATCCACCTCACTGATGGCTGGGATGCAAGAGAAAGAGGAAGGGGCAGGGTCCCATAAACTCCTTTGAGGGCAAGCCCCCAATAAGGAGAAGATCTCCCATAGGTGCCAATTCTTAGGTTTCTACCACCTCCTAACAGTGCCAAGCATTAAAACTTCAACACATGGGGCTAATTTCAGATCCAAATTATACCAGAGGGAAAACAGTTTCCTGCTTTGTTCATCAATGCACAATCATTAAAGATAAGATCACTTTTACAACTAAACCACCAATACAACATACCAGTAACAATCTGCTTTTGAAGGTGTTGAAGATTATCACAAATTTAGGTGCAAGCATACACTAGCACAGTCTTCCTTTTCTTTTGGGGGGGATATGTTCTAAGACGTTCCATGGATGCTGAAACCACGGACAGTACCAACCCTACATATACTGTCTTTTTTTAATGCATACCTTATAAGTTTAATTTATAAATTAGGCACAGTAAATTATTAACAACAATAACTAAAAATAAAGCAGATTATAATGATACACTAAATAAAAATTATTTAAAACTCATGAATTGGGGGTGGGGATTTAGCTCAGTGGTGCCATGCCTGCCTCACAAGCACAAAGTCCTGAGTTTGAGCCCTGGTACTGGAAGAAGAAAGAAAAGAAAGAAGAAAGAAAAGAAAAGGAAAAGAAAAGAAAGGAAAAGAAAAGAAAAGAAAAGAAAAGAAAAGAAAAGAAAAGAAAAGAAAAGAAAAG
>NW_004624732.1:7920796-7950854 GCF_000247695.1 Heterocephalus glaber | reverse complement strand
AAAAGAGGAAAAAAAAAAACAAGAATTGTTCACTTCTAGAATTTCCATTAAATATTTTTTTTTTTTGGTACGGGGGATTGAACTCGGGTCCTTGCGCTTGGAAGGCAGGCAGCAGAACCACTGAGCTAAATCCCCAGCCCCTCCATTAAATATTTTTGAACCACAGTTTATTATGGGTAACTAAACCTGGAAAGTAAAACTACAAACGAGGAGGGACTACTGTACTTCAATATATTTTGTAGTATACTCATGCCCAACTATGACAGAATGTACATTTATACATATACTTTTATTGTTAGTTACAGAATTATCTCTACTTCTCTTTTATATTTATTTCAGATAGGGCATCATATTGAATTTTTTAAAATTATGTATTATATAAAAATTAAGATACAATGTGTATCAGAATTGCACTTCAAAATAATCAAAGGACATTACCAAATATTTATTATAAAAAGGGTACATTAAGTCTAATAGAATTAAGAATCAACTATTTAGAGTAAGCTCAAGCAATGCACAGTATACTTATCCTAACCCAAATAGCTGTGAGGTACTTACCTTCGAAACTCGGGGAAGGAAAAGCAATCATTATTAGAACGGGAAGAAACATCACTCCATCTATCATTGTACAACTGTGGAAGAAAAAGAAGAGATATTAGTTTTAAAAAACTTAACTGCAGGGTGCCAAATTAAATTAAACATATCATCTTCAAACTGCCATTTAAGGTCTTTCTTACAAATTGCCCTAACATATATTGCCTTGTTTTTTTAGTACATTAAAACCATATGTCCTTTTCATGGATTTAAATAAGTCATCTAAGGAGTCAGGTGGACCTCTGACTAGTGGCCTCTCGAAGGCTACTTTCTCTGAGCCTACCCTCTCTGGAACTCAGTAAGAAAATGAAGGGAGTAAAGGTATAAAGGTTGAAAATACAGCATGCCTAAAATTTTTAGGTTTGAATTTTATCCTACTCTATTGAACACAATTAGTGACACTATATTAAAAATCTTGAGAAGATGAACGCACTATTCTAATATGATGTTAAACATTAGGAAACTGAATAATTTAAGCCCAATTACGTTTGGGCCTTTTCTTTCGGAAGCACTAGAGGTACAGAAACCTATATCCTCAAAGGAAAAAATCAAGGAAACAAACAAACAAAAATATTTATACCTCATCTGTGGTAAAGCAATGCATTTCTACATTAATCTTGAATTTAACAAAGGACAGACACAACTAAGACAAGAATATTCATATAAGAACTCATGTAAAATCTATAATACAGAGAACTACCACTGTGAAAACAAGATAATTCGTAGAAATTTCAGATTGGTTTTGGCCTCAAACTACAATGGCAGAAGCTCACTTTTCAGAGTTAAAAACTTTTCCATCTGAATAATTTCCACAACTAGAAATTTGATGGGAGTTGGTTGGGTACAACTTTCTAGTAAAATAAAGAAAATGGTACAGTTCTTTGATAAATAGGTTAGCATGTTATCTTACTCTTACATCTTCAAAGCAAAGGTCAAATCCTATTAATTTGTCTGGAGTGGACTCCTTCTGGCCCATCTTCTCAAAAGTGTACCTTTTTTGGCTAGTGGTCTGAATGTTTACTCACCACACACCCACCTCATCTTACTACTTCTCATTTTAACCTATTTCCTTTTTCTTCCATAATTACATTTCAGTCTATCTCTAAATAGCAAGGAGGGAGTGAAGCAGATTTTTACGTACCTTCCTTTTATATTTTTAAAAGCATATGGAAACTTGAGTGGGCTTCTCTCACTGTTGTTGTTTTTGTTGTTTCTATTTTTGTTTTCACGTGGATGCTTCCTATAGTGGGCTTTTTCTGTGAAGGGACACTGGGACTAGGCTCTTCCACTCCTTAGACTCTAGTACTGCAAAAACAAGGTA
This sequence comes from Heterocephalus glaber, assembly GCF_000247695.1. The sequence goes on along the minus strand of NW_004624732.1, from coordinate 7,948,939 downwards.
CTGTGTTACACCAGCAGAAAACAGACTAACACTTGGTGCAACTCCTCTCCACTAGAGGCTACTTTAGCTTCCCAGAAACACCCCACTCAGCTCCAAAATGGATCCATGCATCCAAAGCCCATGCAGGGAACTCAAGCTATGATGAAATTATTAACACTTTCTGTGTATGAAATTGCCTTCACCTAATAAAGCAGTAAATAACTGAAGTCTCTTTGGAGGCTACCTCAGCTCCTACGATGGTCTAGCTCAAGAGGCAGTTTTCAGAAAGAGTAGGAATTATGTAATGTAACAGGTAGGTATGGTTTGCTTATAGAGTGCTGCCGTAACACTACAGTTTCAAGGGTCCATTTAAGCGGGATTATAGGTTATACTCAATAGTTACTGGGAAATGAGCCCTTCTCAAGTGCCACGTGCTCTAAAATCATTAAAGAAACTAGAGATTGATTATATTACTAATACAAGCACCCAAAAAGGAGTAAGAAAAATGGTTCCCCAGATTATCTCCTATCCCTAGCAGCTCTTCCCTAACCACTCTACTAGAGTGGTTCATAATCTAGTATGAAGCAGTCTCCCCAAATTCAAAATTTTTAAGTATATGAAAGACAAATTTGCATCCACCAGCACATATAATAAACATTATCCTGAATGCTTTGAGATTTTTATTAATAATATGATGCTATCACTATTAGCAATATCTTAAATATTGCATCTTTTATTTTTTAAATCTCTATTTCACATATTGCCAAAATTTGCATGGTGGCTAACTCTTCTCCAAAGGCCCATGAGTTAAAGGCTTCGTCTTTTGGTGGCACTGCTAGGAGGTGGTAGGTAGAAGCTTGAAGAGGTGAAGTCTAGTAGAGGGAGATCTTTTAGGCCAATGGGGATTATGGAGCTGTCTTCTTCCTCTTCCTTTCTTGCTACCTAGTCACAAGGAGAGCTGCTGGCTCTACAGCACACTCTCTGCCACTACCACCAAGCACCCTCCTTAAAGACTGAAAACAATGGGTTTTCATTGACTGGAAACTCTAAAACCATGAGGTTCTCTCTTTGTAAGTTCATTATCTCAAGTATGTTGTTACGTGATGGACAACTAATTAACACAGGTTTTATAATATACATGTTGTATTTTACATCAACATATACATTAGGGGCACTGGCATGTCATCAAAAGCCTTTGAAAACCACTGAAATAAACTACTCTTCATCTCAGTCTTATCTTTGAATTTCCAGTCTTTCATTCATTAATTCATTCATGCACTCAAAAACCACTGCCAAAAAGCCTGCCATGTGCTACACATTAGAAATTTAAAATGATAAAAAGACATACAAATATAGTCCTTCCTATGATAAAGCTTGTAAGATTTGCTTCTGGTAATCATATAACCACCTAAAAATTGCATAACTTAAAAATCGAAGTATAAAAGAAGAAATGGTTAAAAAACACTGCTAAAAAAAACAATTTGAGATTTAGAGGGTGAGGGTACCTCCCTGGGGAGGTAACTTCTGAGTAAGATCAAGAACCAGAAAGATGAGCAGGTGCTACTAGAAAAAGGGTAAGAACATGGTGGGGGTGGAGAGCACAGACAGGCACACACAGGGTAATATGTAAGGAAAAAGGCACTTTCTCAGCTTCTACAGATGCCTTGTGGCCAGGAACAAGTGCTGAGAGGCATACCATAGAACTGAAAAAATAATAGAATGGCCAGGACTCAGAGCCTGGAATCACTGTAAGAAGCTAGAGAGGTCAGGGATGTAGCTCAGTGGAACAGCACCTTCATAAGACATGTAAAGCCCTAGGTTCCATCCCTAGTTGGGAACGGGAGAGAAAGAGGGAGGGGGGAGGGGGGGAGAAGGGGAAGACCCAAGAAAACTGGAAAGGGAGGTGAACAGCAGAACTGAGGTAAAACATCCTAAGTCCTCTGCTCACCTCTCTATGTGTTTATTGTTATGAAACCCCCTTTGTTCCCCATCTCCCAATCCTTGCTTCCCTTAGCCCCCACCATCCTGTTCTTTCAGGTACTCCATCTGACCCACTTCCTACCTATCTCTGGACTACCTTTTTGTTGTTGTTGTTGTTTTGGTACCGGGGATCGAACTCAGGACCTTGCGCTTGCAAAGTAGGCGGCAGAACCACTGAGCTAAATCCCGGGCCCTCTGGACCTACCTTTACACATGATGCTCCCTGTGACTAGGCTCTTCCTTCACGCTAACTGCTACTGAACCTTCCAGTCTCAAGCTAAATGACAGTTCCTTTTACAAGGCTGCCACAACTTTAAAATACCTTCTTCTCACTCTCATATTACCACTTTGGTAATCTTCATTTGTAGAAATTATCATAATTAATAATTATATATCCATACCTATGTGTGCTTACTATATGTCCATTTTACTACTTGTTAAACTCTATGGTAACAAAATCTACAATCTACCTTATCCATTATAGCTAGAGCCAAGTGAGAGCACATTTAGAACTTGTTGAGTAAAGATTCTCCCCAAATAAACACAATTTAAATGGTAAAAATTAGCAATCTCCCCACCAGACCTGAAAAGGAATGGCAAGATTAAAAAAATATATCACCTCTACAATTTTAATTGTAGCATGTAGTTCAGGTAATAGTAAATGTCATCAGTTAACAAGCTTCAAAATCAAGAACCCTTTCGTGAAAAACAAGAAAAAACAAAACCCTAAAATACAATCACCATTACCATGTTTTCCATTTCACAAAGCCAACAAATGACCATGTCCCAAAATATATATTATCATTATACAAGCAAAATTAATCACACTGATTTAGGTTCCGAAAGAAGGAGACAGAAAAAAAATTATAAATTCAGTCTCCCAAGCTAATCCACTGTTTAAAAATAGTCAAAATATGCCAAAAAAAAATCATTGAAGAGAAAAGTCAATATCAGTTACTAGCTGCTGCTTTGTTCAGGGTCTGGAGCGGCTCTGCTGCCCATTAATTCAGCTACTGAAAAATCACACCTCAAAGTACATTACATCCATGTACAAATATGCCCAAATGAAATCTACTCTTCTGTGCAATTAATACGCACAAAAAAACCATACCCCAAAGAGAAAAAAGAAAAAGAATGCACAAAAGAGAATGTTCTGAAAATTTCTGATCATATTTTAGAAGAAACATCGGTATGATAAAGTATCAACCTTAAGTATCATCCCCGGCCCCTTTTCTATATTTTATAAATTTGAAAATTGTGCTTTTAAAAAAAAAGAACACTTAGAAGAAAAATGGCATGGTTTTCCATTTTGTAAATCTCTTATGTTTGGCTTAGAAGATACCTGGATTCTCATATATAATTCTACATTCAATCTTTTTTAAAAAATGTATTTAAGGACGGGGGATTTAGATCAGTGCCTGCTGCGTAAGCACAAGGACCAGAGTTTGATAACCAATCCAAAAAAAAAAATTATTTAAAAATACCTTTATTATCAAACACTCACACATACAGAAACTAAAATCATTCAAAGAAGAACAATGCAAGGGGAAGAAAACTACAATAATATTCAAATACAGTAGAACTCAACCAAAACAAAACTGAAAAGCACTTAAACGTTTTTCCATATAACAAAAAAACATCTCAAGTATCAACATGACACCAGAGGATGTGATTTGTTTCAGAAAGATCCCCAAAACCAACACTGAACAAATAGTGGTCTGGAAAAAAAAACTCCAGTTAGCTAGCATACTCCACATAAGCCAAGCTTCTCCCTAATTTAAATTTCGATACAGTCATATGACACGTGATGGAAACACAACCCAAGAAATATGTTATTGGGTAATTTCATCCGTGTGTACCCTTAATTACACTTTCAGTTTCTCACACTAGAGAAACTATTCAGTATTTACACGTGTGTCCTATTTATTTCACTTAAGAGGATGGCCTCAATATGTATCCATTTAGCTATAAATGTCTCTAGTTTCTGGTTCTTTATGGCTGAGCAGTACTCCATTTTATTAAAAAACCACATCTTCTTTATCCAGTTTCCAGTTGATGGACACTTGGGCTGTTTCCAAGCTTTAGCTATTACAAACTGTGCTGCGACAAACATGGATGCACATATATCGCTGTGGTATGATTCTTTTAATTCTTTGGGGAAGATACCCAGCAGGGAAATAGCTGGGTCAAATGGTATCTCTAGTCCTAGTTCTTTGAGGTATCTCCATACTGATTTCCACAGTGATTGCATCAGTCTGCACTCCCACCAACAATGGAGAAGGGTTCCTTTCTCCCAACACCCCATTTGTTATTGGATGATTTCTTTACAACAGCTATTCTTTCTGGGGTGAGGTGGAATCTCAGTGTTGTTTTCATCTGCATCTCTCGAATAACCAGTGATGTTGAACATTTTTTCATATATTTATTTGCTGCTTTTACTTCTTTGTCTGAAAAATGTCTGTTAATTTCAGATGCCCATTTTTTAATTAGGTCTTTGAATTTGGGGGGTCTGATTTTTTTCAGTTCTTTATATATTCTAGATAGTAGTCCTTTGTCTAACATACAGTTGCTGAAAATTTTTTCCCACATTGTAGGTTGTCTCTTAGCTCTGTTGGTGGTTTCTCTTGCAGTACAGAAGGTTTTTAATAAGATGAGATCCCAGTTGTTGATTCTTTGTGCAAGTTCCCATGCCACTAAGGTTTTGTTAATAAAGTCTTTTCCTATACCAATGTCTTTAAGAGTTCTACCTAACTTATCTTCCAGCAAATTTAGTGTTTCTATCTTGATATTTAAATGTTTTATGCACTTCAACCTTAGTTTAGTGCATGGTGATAGGTATGGGTCTAGTTTTAATCTCTGGCAGGTTGAAATCCAGTTTTTCCAACAACATTTATTAAATAGGCTATCTTTCCTCCAATGAGGATGGTTGGCTCCTTTGTCAAAGATGAGGTGGCTGATCATATCTGTAGTTGTTTCTGCATCTTCTAATCTATTCCACTGATCCTCGGGTTTGTTTCTTTGCCAGTACCATGTTGTTTTTATCACAGTAGCTTTGTAGTATAGTTTCAAGTTGGGGACTGTAATACCCTCCCCCAGCCATATCTCTGTTGCTTAAAATTTCTTTTGCTATTCTAGGTCTCTTCTTGTTCCAAATGAATTTTTGGATTGTTTTCTCTAGTTCCGTGAAGTATATTGTTGGAATTTCAATTGGCATTGCATTAAACCTATATAATAGTTTTGGAAGTATGGCCATTTTCACTATATCGGTTCATCCTATTCAGGAACAAGGGATGTCTTTCCATTTTCTTATATCCTGCTCAATCTCCTTTTTCAGAGTGCTATCATTTTCAGTTTCAGTTTCTACACTCAATCTTTTACAACATGTTGTATTGTTTAAAATTCACATAGGAAATCGACCTTTGCACACATAGTTGAAAGGAAGAGGATCCCGTAGAACACCTAAGAAAGTCTCGGAGACCTCAGGTATTCCTGGGACACATTTTGAGAACAACTGCCTGATTCCTTTAAATGCATAGTTTTTCCACTATAGCAAATCACCGAATGGTACCAGATAAGCATTTGCCCAATAGCTGACAAAAATGTTACTGTTCTACAATTTTAGAAATCTCATTAACCTTTCCAACAACAAGAATCCATTAGGGCCGGGGATTTAGCTCAGTGGTGCAGCAGCCTGCCTCACAAGCGCAGGGTCCCGAGTTCAATGTAGGAATAATATTTTATATATACAAATACATAAATATTTTTTTAATGGAATATAAACTTGTAATAAGAATATACTCACAACTGCTCATCTCATTTATCATCAATTGTCAAAATCTCTAGCTGAAAAATCACAGGCTACTGGGAACTGCAAAATATTATCATAAGGGTTCATAGTATAAACTTTTGCCTCTAATGTATATACCTCTCCCTTCTACTCCTGGATAAGACCCTCATTCCCCAATAACTGTTACTACTTCAGATACTCATACGGAAATTAACTATTCAGAAGAGGGCTAGGAATCTCCTATCTAAAGCTCCCTTTTTTTTTGGCACCAGGGATCGAACTTGGGACCTTGCACTTGCGAGGCAGGCAGCAGAACCACTGAGCTAAATCCCCAGCCCAAAGCTCCCTTATTAAATCAGTGTCATCTCTCACAATGCCTCAGACCTGCCCTCTTGGGTGACAGAACATTCCCATGATACTCTGCTAAAAACAGTCACCAGGGCAGAGCCAAATCCCACTTACCAAATCCCATGGTACTGTTCAAACTCCATTTATAGATCAGACAGAGAGGAGCTAGCATTTAGCTTAATTTCTAACCTGTATGAGCCTGAGACCATGTTTGGCACTTATTTTGCTCATCAAGATGTTATAGATGGACACTGCCACAGATACTGCAGTATACTACCCAAAAATCTTTTTGATATGGTCACAGAATAATCAAAGAATAAAATCAAATGTATTTCACCATTCAATTTTTGGAACCCATATTAAGCAGTATGATTGATAAACTACAATATAGCAATAAAGGATATTTCTAAAATCTATATTTACAGCAGCACACAATTCATTATCCATAACAGAAAACAAGGAGAACATTTTCATAGAATTCTATAAAATGTACTTTTGTCTAGCCTGAGAGCCTAACCTTTAGTTTGTCCATTCGTTAAATATATAATTTATAGAATACGAACTTATTAACAAGGACTTTCAGGGCCAGGGATTTGGCTCAGTGGTTCCGGCGCCTGCCTCGCAAGCACAAGGTCCTGAGTTCGATCCCTAGTACCAAAAAAAAAAAAAAAGAAAGAAAGAAACTAAAGAAAACAAGGACTTTCAGTTGGACTTATAACAATCTCTGGGCTAAAAAAGAAACCCTGAAAGAATCACTCAACCCTTCTGCCCAGGTCTGAATGACTTTTACACCATCCACTGAAGTCTCTCTATAACCTATGCCTGCTTACACTCACAGATGCTCTCTACTATTCCATGACAGGTTTTCTTTCCATTGTAGTTCTTCATACAGTCCGTGTTACGCCTTCCACAATGAAAAAAAGAATCATTCTTTTTAATATAAAATGCCAGAGGCAAAGCAGAAAAAGAATTAAGAAGAATTCTCTTAGTCATCTGTCAGCATTACAGTATTATCACCATAACAGTAACGGCATTTACTAGTGAGGCTGGCACTGTGCTTAGGTATGAATATGATCTCATTCAAAATTTCTTCCCAAAATACTGTAGAATAAATCTTCATATTAATCTTGTTTTACAGATAAGATCTTGGATGGGTAGAAGTAACAAACACAAGGACACAAGGTCAAATCCAAGACCATCTGACCAAAGTTCAGTGGTCTTAACCGACCACCACTCTATACAACCTTCACTTAACTGAACAGCCAAAGGCAGTTCAGCAATCCAGTTCTCCTATCTTAACATTTCATCCACAACTTAATTCATCCTGAGCTTCAAGAACCCTGATTTTTCTCACAGAGGACAGTTTTTACTCATGGTTATTGGACTCACCTTTCAACTATGCCCTCTTTTCAATTCTCTAACCTCAAAATTAATTTCATATACTGTGATCTCCAACTATCTCTTCCCCTTCCCCCAGCCTTCCAGAAGAAAAGATCTTAATGTCAAAGACAAAAACAAGCTCCTTGATAGTGCAAGTGGCTTCTCACTCTCACCCCCTCCACCCCCCAGTTGTCCAATTGCCTTGTAACTCATACCTCAAAATAAAAACAGGAATTAGCAAAAGGCACATATGGGAAAGTTATGCCTAGTAAGACAAAGTCTAGACACAAAAATTTGAAGACATACTTACAACCACCTCCATGCAGGACAAAAACCAGCCATTATATCTGATTAGATAATGTCAGAACAGTTCTCTCTTTTAACCTCAATAGGTTAAGAGCTAACCCAAGAGTAGCTTGCTCCAAAGTACCTGGGCCTTTGGGAGGGGTGAAGAGAGACAGGAGTTGTCAGTAATAGCTGCACAGAAAGGCTAAACTGAACCCATCATACCATATAAGTTAAGTCAGGGTCTTTTCTTCAGTTCACAAATGACCTGTTAAATATTTTTAACACCACACTCTGTCTGAACTGGCAATGTGTGAGTTGCCAGGGCGTGGTTTTATATAGACTTCACTGCTGCTGGAGGGCTTCTGCTGGGGTGTCACTGTCAGAATATTAGTGTGTAATTTGATCTTTTGCAATAGATGAATACAAAGAGACCCTTGGACAAGTCCTACAGAAATGAAAGCCAACCTCTGGATTGCTTCATCCTGTAGTCAGAGGAAATAATTACAGATTATTTCAGGAAAGAAAGGGTTTTAACTGCCAGGTTTACAATACAAACATTCCAGCTGTAACAGATGGACCCAAGCTATGGTTTGGGAAAATGGGAAAGAAACCAATATAATCTGTAAAAAGGGGGGAGGAGGAATAAGCCTTGGTCAGATGAAAGTTTTAGCTTAGGGCTACCATGTAAAAACAAAGAATCCCCAATAAATTTACTTCAGTTGCACACAGGACAAAAATCCACCCAACACACAAATAAAAACTGAGTTAAGGTTCTGAGAACCCAGTATTCTGATCACCTACTACATACCTTATTAGTACTTCAAAACTAGGTTTTTATTTTAACACACTTGCCTGCGAGGAGAGTAACCGTCATTCTATACTTCACTCCCCCCCATCCCCGCAATCAAATAGCCACGGCTCTCAGGCTTTGTTTCAACTGACAGAACCCCATTATCTCCTAGCTCTTTTGTTACATTCTCCTCTGCAGCTTGAGGCCCCCAATCCCTCTCTGTTCAGTTTGCAGACTGTACCAGAACATTAAAAAAAAGTGTGCGGGGGGGGGGGGCGCTATTATTCTCTTTCACAAAACTCTTTTGGATTTGCAACTCTTTTTCTTTTCTTTTTTCTTTTTTTTGCGGTACCAGCAATCGAACTCAGGACCTTGCACTTGCCAGGTAGGCGCAGCACCACTGAGCCACATCCCCAGCCCTGGATTTGTAACTCTTGGTCCATTTAAAATCCTACATCCTAGCCAGGCTCAGTGGTGCACACCAGTAATCTCACATACTTGGGGAGCTGAAGCAGGAGGAGGCAAGTTTGAGGTAACCTGGGCAATTAAGCAAATACTCTTATCTCAAAACAAAATTAAAAAGCAGGGCTGGGGTCATTGCTCAGTAGTAGAATACCCCCGGACTCCCAAACCCAATGCTGCAAAAAATAAAACACAAATAAATCTCACTTTCTCCCCTAGTCTTCAGAAAGAGACCATATTTGCGTCTATCTTATTCCTATGTATAACCTTACATTTACCCTTTAACCTAATGCATGATCTTTCTATCCCTCCTGTTCCTCAACAGATGGTGCTGCAGGGAGCCAACTACCCCAGTTCTAAGGGTGATGTGACTAATCTGTAACAATCTGCAGTGGAGGGAATTAGATGGAAGGGATACTGGGCCCAAGGGGATGAGAACTGTCCATTCATTCTCTGTCTCACACCACTCCACTTTCACACTTCAAGCCCATTCCTGTTTCACACAGTTCCTGCGTGCTCCCATGTATTGTATGACCCTGCCATAGGCTCTTCAAGACATTTAACACTGAGTGAAATTTGCTTTTTTATTTATTACTTTATTTTCATTGTATTTTCCCTTCTTCCTTCTTCACACACCAAAATGTAAGCATCACAAGAGTAAGAACTGCATGGTGACATCCCCATGCATGTATAGTATCTACACTCAACATCAATTAAAACACATTAATTTTAACCTCTTAGTCTGTGATACATTTTGGTTTGAGTGAGGAGAGGAAAGTGAAGTTTAAGGATTACACAGTCTGGCAAGGAAGTGACTTGGGGGTGGGGGAACTCTGTGACCTCAATTAAATACAGTAGCAACTGGATATTTGAGATAAATTAAAAGTTATCATTTGTAACTTGGATTCCAGTTTTCAACAGTGTCTTCCAAGACAAGCACTCAAACAAAAAGATGGCTGGCAGACTCTGGGTATACCAGACAACTCCCTGGTGGACAATATCCCATTTGGAAAGGACTGCTTGGATCTCTTGTTGCAGACATCAACTGATATGACCAGAGCCATTCCTAGTGACCTCTAAGACAATCTCTGTAGCTTGAAAATACATCTTCTGCAAGTCAGAAATTGACATATTATTTCCCCTGAAGTCTTCTAACAGTTATTGACACTATTTGGAAAGCCATGCTTCAATGCCTATTAATAACCTTCAGAAAGAACCCTGAGGAAGTGTCAAGAGAAAAATAGATCTGGCTGATAGAAGCAAGGACTCAATCAGAGGTTACAGTTAGCAATTAGTACTTTCAAAGGGAGGGAAAGATGAAAATTGTAACATCTTCTGTGTTAGATGTTATCTTTGCAGGAGCCTTAAAACAAAGTATTTATCCAATGAATTCAAGGACTGTAAGTGAAGAACCCTGGTCTCTATGGAAAAGGAACTTTTTAAAGTCTCAATCTACTAAAATAGCTCAGCACTAGCAACTATCTGCACATCAATTATTATCAAAGAATTTGCCTATAAGGCTGATATCATTAACTCTTTTATAGTTATTTACACCTTTGCAAAGTTTTTCCAAGTGACACATTAAATAGCAATCAGATCAACCTACTCTAAATAATGGAATCACTAATTAATCTTTAAAGACTTTCTTTAGTGATCTATATCCCCTCTTCCCTCCCCCCAACTAGAAAGTGATTAATGGAATTCTCTCAAAATTTCATTTGAAATATGCTTTTGCCAGTCGAGCAGCTAGAACAGAATCAGATAATTGTGGTATGACTCAACAAACGCACAGCTGTTCATTTAAATATATCCATCAAAAGTATAAATACGATCATGAGAAAGAAAAGAAGCCATGTACCAGGGTCAGCACCCAAACTGAAAGGGTTAGCATCCAAGTAACCACAACAGAAAACAAAGAGGAGACAGGAAGATAAGGCAGGGTGAGGTCCTAGATGGATACTGGGGAGAAAGAGACCAGAGAATAGGTGTAACCAAGACTATCAACCCAACCAAAAACACTCACCCAAACAGGGTAACAAAGTTAAAAGCTAATTAAATGCAGTGTATTAAATAGGGAGAAAGAAATGAAATCTTAAAAACATATGATGGCCCCAAGTACAGAGGTAGAAGAAAGCCCACAGGATAGAAAATGATAGATCTCATTTGTTATTAAAAGCAAAACAACGATGAGGCAGACAAAAACAGGAGGAACAGGGCTCCACATCAGCTGTTGGCCCCAGCCTTCCAACACTGTGATTACAAAATCATCATGGAAATTCCACCAACAGACCACAAGTACACACCGTCCCCAACTTAAAGAGTTTTCAATTTTTCAATATTTAGAATGATACACACATCCAACAGAACTCATATTTGGAATTTCAAGTTCTGATTTTTCCCTGGACTAGCAATAAGTGGTAGGATCCTCTCCCCTGATGCAGGACAGAGCAGAGGTGCCGGCTGCAGCATGCAGGCAGCCATAAGGGCTCCACGGTAAACAAGTGACACCTCACAGTGAGCCATATTGCTTCACTGTGACTTATGCTGAGGCAGGTGTATTAAAACTCATTTTCAAATTACAGTAATTTCAATTCCCAGTGGGTTTACTGGGACACAATCTCCTTATAAGTTAAGGAGCATGAGTCCATAACCAAACAATACTCCATATCAGGCACCCTCTTTGGAAGGTACTACACATTCCAGACTATCACTTAACAGGACACAAGGAAATGGAAGAAAATTACAAGGACATGGGAATGGGGTGCCTCTGGCCAGCATTCCAGGCCCCTTCCTTCCTTCTTCCTTAGGGATGGGTCATTAGGGCCAGCAAGAACTTAACAAGCAGAGGCACTCAGAAGACTTTAGTGCCTGTCTTCTTTTTACACTGTTCAAACTGATGACAAATGAAAGAAAGATCCAATCCATCACTATAATTTCCAACTTTCCTTAAATCAATAAAATCTATTTCTTTCCAGAAAATAATCCCTTTGGCAATGGGGGACCTAAGCACATGTGTAGTCTGACTACTCAGTCATCCTGCTCGAGGAATCATCCACATTTTCCTCATTTTTGGACAATCTCTCTTGTATTATCACAAATATTAACACCTTCAACAGTCATCATTTCCCTCAGCTCTGAGTCTTCCTCTACCTGTCATCTTCATCCTTTTGCAGAGAACATTCCAGAAGGGCCATTTTGCACTAGCTACCTACCTCTGTAGCCTCCACTCACTCCTCAGTCTACAATGTTCTGATCCAGTCAATTCACTGCAATGCCCCTTGTTAAGGTTCCAACTCTTTTCAGTCTTTATTTTAGTCTCGGACACACAGGGAAGCTTCCTCAGCTTCATTCCCTAGAGACTCTGATCTGTGATGAGGCCTAGGAATCCCCCACCCTCAGCAATTCAAGTGATGCTGAGAGTGATGAGATGGCTCACTTGTCCATTTTGTAGAACAAGGAGTAACAATTAACTCCTTTCTTCCCTGAGTTCTTCCCTAGGTAGGGTTCACAGGCTCCACTTTCTGAGGTCTTAGTACTGTGATCCACTTTGGGTACCTTGGAAGAAGTATTTCTCTTCTACCACTCATCCCTTAAATGTTGGTTTACAGCTCAAGATGCCGTCCATTTTCTCAGGTTCAGGGTCCACTATAGGCCACCAGGCTGAACCACCAGGATAAGTATGGCATCACTCACTCTTAAGTTGCTCCCTACTGCCACGTAATCCTTATTACCTTCTTCCCCATATGTCCTTTCCTTTTCCTTGTTTATAAAATTAACCTTTAAATTTTTATTATGAGTATTTCAAGTTACAGAGAACTAGAAAAGTATAACAAACCCATTTTTTACTTTCTAGTTTCAAAAATAAGCGTCCCCCCATCTCATTCCAAAAATGTACAATCCTATTTCCTCTATTCTGCCCATTTTTTTACTGAGGTATTTTAATGAGAATCTCAGATGTCATTTCTCCCATAAATTTTCTGATAAGAACTGCTTTCAAACACAGCTACAAATCCAACATAATAACTAACAAAGGAAAAATTATTCTTCCTCCAAATATTACCTAAAATCTAGTAAGTGTTTAAGTCTGGCAAACTTTCAACTATAAGCAACTTTACCACATAACCCCCTCACCCCGAAAAAAGGGGAGAAAATGGGAATAGCATACAAAAAGTGTTTTTATTGGTTGTCATCAGATGTAGTGTCTAGTACTAGTTTGTGGCAATACTGAGACTACTATATGTGTAATATGGAGAAAAACAAATAAGTAACTATGGTTTCTTTTAATTCTGTCATTCCTTATTGTTTCTGAGAACCAGAATTCCCTGTGTGGAATAAAGATACAGAAGTAACACAGAAAGGATTTAAGTAAAATCTTTTAAACTGAATTCATATTGGAAGTATATCTGTATGAAGTATTTTATATATATATATATATAAATATAAATAATTCCTGGCTTTATCCACTAAAAAAGTTTTAATATGGTAACATGTCCAGTAGTAATGAACATCCCTGATACCTAGATTGTGGTGTTAAAATACCATTTCCCACTAAAGGAAAAACAAGTTAAATTGAACCATGAGGATGCAGTCACCAAAGTCTAGCCAATAAGAAGCTAGAAGCTAAACAGCTAGATCCCTCAACAAATAAACTATAAGGGAACAAAGGAGTGGGAGCAGTGGAGAACTTGATGTTTAAGACACTTATAAGACATAAAAATATGTATGAAACTAAATTACAGTGCTAGGTATAAACACTCAGGTGATAAATCTACAAAGAAAGGTTGGAAAGCAATTACTACAGTGTATATACTATACAATACACTATTTCTTGATATATATGAAGGTCATAAAAATATTTACCTTATAATAATTAACTAAGCTGTATACATTTCACGTGTAATATGTTTTATTTTACAATAAAAAAAGGTAAAGTCAAAGACAAAAGCTGAATATGAGTTGTTACACACACACACATGAAAACACACAGAAAGTGACAAGCACTGTGCATAATACATAGTATTTGCAAAATCTGTCCAGGTTTGTGTGTCCCAAACAAGTTTGTGCAATACATTTCTGAAATATCACCTTTTCTTTCCTCTTTTTTTCCCCGTTAGTCGGGATCAAACTCAGGACCTTGTGCTTGTGAGGTAGGCACAGAGCCACTAAGCTAAATCCTCAGCTGGATCTTCTTTATTTTCAAAATGAGGAAAACTTTCTTCAAGTTCCAAGTTTATTTTTAGTAGACATTCAAAATAAGTATCAATTTCCAAATCATAATCAGGAACGAAATTTTTTTTTATTGTATAAGCTGGTTCTTCCTCCAATCTACTTCAATTAAGTATTAGGACTCAAAAGAGAAAGAAAAACTGGAGTCTAGATCAGTGTTCCCTGAAGGAATTATACAACACTATCACTAAATAAGAAAAATGTATCTTAAAAGTGCGAACCCTGTCCAACAAAATGTACCTATATAAGACTCAATAATAATGTAGTAACAGCTTTACTGCCTAGAGGAACCGGGTGGTGGCTAGACATGATTATTTTAAGAGTTTGTATTTAAAAAGAAAAACACAAGCTGGACACAGTGGCATTCTCCTATAATCCCCAGCTACTTGGGAGGCTAAGGCAAGAAGATTAAAAATTCAAAACAGCATATCAAATAGATAAATTAATTACCTAATTTGAAAAATAAAACACCTACAAGCTGGGGATGTAGTTCAGTGGTAGAGGACCTGCCTAGCATGCATGAGGCCCTGGTTGCAGTTCCCAGAACCACTAAATAAATAAATAATACACAAAACAGTAAGTATGAGGGCTGGGGATTTAGCTCAGTGGTTCTGTTGCCTGCCTTGCAAGCACAAGGTCCCGAGTTCAGTCCCCAGTACCAAAAAAAAACAAAAAAAAAAACCCAATAAGTATGAAATCTCTAGAAAAAGGGTTTTTTGGCTTTGTTTGGTGGTTTTAAAAATTTTGTCTTGTTTTGTTGTTTTGAGAAAAGGCTCACTATGTAGTTCAGACTAGCCTTGAACTCACTATGTAGTCCAGCCTGGCCTTGACCTCCCTGTAATCCTCCTGCCTCAGCCTCCCAAGCACCGGGATTTCAGGCATGCACTACCACGCCCGGCCCAAAACAGTTTTTAAAATGGGGAGAGTATACCTACCAAAAGAGAGGGAAATGAAATCATATATATATATACACATATATATATACACTTTTCATTTTTTTTTAAAGACAAGGTCTCACTATGTAGTTCAGGCTGGTTTTGAGCTCACAATGTACCCTAAACTGGCCTCAAACTTGTGCCAATCCTCCTGCTTAAGCCTCCCGAGTGCTGGGATCACAGGTATGCACCATCACGCCTAGCAAAAGCAAATCATATTAAACTTAAAATAGTGTGATTTGGGTACATGCATAGGCAGAATAATCAATGAAACTAAATGGATATAACAGAAACATACCAAAATATATATGGGAATTAGTACTAAAACTGGAAACAATAAAACTGGAATGACTAGGCCACCATCAGCACCCACCAGACAGCCAGTGGTGGAAGATGCTAAGGGCCAGATAGTGCAGACAGCAGCAACTCTGTGGGAAGGTATTAGAGGGACTAGCAAATGTCAGGAGGCTGCTAATTTCTCATTAAAACTCCTCCTTCTCTTCTCCTCAGTGCCAGGTGACCAGCAGCGATCTCTCGGCCCAGCCTCCCCCACAGCCAGATATGCCCACACAACTGAGATCTCATCAATGCAAGCTACAGGGATGACTGCAGCTTCTAATGCCTCTCCATGGACTTTTCCCTTGGCTTTTCCCTCTGAGGGGACCAGATATGACCATGGAGATAATCACAGTGGCAATTACCGGAGCAACAGCACAGAAGGCACCTGAGGCTCAGAATGGGCATGGGCTGTTATGCTGACCATTTTGTTCACACTAGAATTGTTAAGTAAGGAAAAAATTAATTTCTATGTTCTTTGAACCATAGCACATTTTGGTCCACTGGTTACAGCAACTCAGCCTTACTCTAATTAATACAAGATCTAGAGAAAAATTAAATTGATCATACCTAACATTCCAGGTGGATCAAGGATTTAAATTTTAAAAAGTCCCAACATCACACCAGCAAGAACTAGGAGGTAGGTTTTTAAGTCTTTAACTAGAAAAGGTCTTTGAACTGATATAAAAGCCACAAAAAGCCTGCTTATATATTTATTTCTATAAATCTATTTGTTCATGTTTTATGGACTATCTCTTCCACTAGAATGGAAGTTTCATGGAAGATATCAGGGTCTATTTTCTTCACTACTATATAGCTAGGCGCCTAGAACAGGTTCCTAATACATAAAAGGCATTCAATAAATACCTTCTGAGTGAATAAATTCACAAATTGATACATGATATTTAATAATTAGCACAACAAAATAGTTTACTTTTATATAAATGACCAACTGGGGAAAATACAAAAAGCACACATGACAAGAAGAAAAAAGGGGGCTATGAACTGATAATGATAATCAATATTTTGAAGCCTCTCTGATGGCACATGCCTATAATCCCAGCACTCTGGAAAGCTGATGCGGGAGAATCACAAATTTGAACAAAGCCTCGGCAACTTAGTGACTTAACAAGACCTTATCGCAAAAGAGAAAAAAAAATTAAAAACAGGCTGGAGGTGTAGCTCAGGGCAAAGGCCGTCAGTTTAACTCCCAGTACTATCCTGCCCCAAAAAATTGTTATTTGGACAAGAAATCAAAATTTAATAATAAAAGTCAATACCACAATAGGAAAACAGCCGAAGAACACAAATATAAAGGGAATTACAGATCCAAATGGCTTTTACCCTTATGAAAAGTTGCTCACTGTCAATCAAAAGAAGAAAAATGCAAATTAAAGCTACATGTTAAACTGACATTTTTCATCTATTAATCTGGGAAAGGAAAAAAACCTATCAGTTTGGCAATCATACTGCCATTGGCAAGAGCAAGAGGAAGCAATGTTCTCATCCACTGCTGGTGAAGTGTAAGACTTTTCAACCTCTATAACAGTGCAAGATGGCAATAAATTTCTATCAAAATTAAAATTTACATACCCTTGGACCCAGAAATTCTACTGAAAATGGACCCTACAGATATGCTTATTCATGTCTGAAATGATATATGCCAAAAGTTATCCCCTACAGCCTTGTTCATGATAATAAAAACTGGAAATAATCTTTACATGCATTGATATAATACTAGTTAAATAAATTAAGCAGCTCTTTACAGAAGAATACCAGGCATCACTGAAAATGACTGCAGCACAAATATGGAAGAAATTCCAAAAAAACCTTACTTAATGAAAAAAGATACAAAACTTGTATATTGTTACCGTCTGTATTAAAAAATTGTAATAAATTATAGGTTACATACTTGTATATTATCTACACTCTGAAATCTCTGACAGAATACATAAGAAAACAGTGCCTGCCTAGAAGGGTAACTGGGTACTTGGGGAACAGAGAGAGAAGAGAGACTTTTTTTCACCTCCCACTCTTTTGTGTCTTTTAAATCTTGGGGCTAAGGGAGTAGCTCAGTGGTAGAGAGCTTGCCAAGGATGCACAAGACTCTGAGTCCAATCCCCAGAACTACAAAAATAAAATAAAATTTTTAAAAGTTGCAAAAATACTGTAGAAAATGATTATATTACCATTCTAAAAATAAATACTTTATATGATAACAAAAAATACAAATCTTCATTCCCAACACCAGATATCGGAAGACTTCTCTGTTAATTCTGACTGTTAGCCATATTAGGAAACAATTGAGCTAAATAATTGTAACCCTGTTTCATACTTAAGAATCACAGAGCTAACAATTAACTACAGCCATCATCTCTTCCTTCTCTTCCCCTGAAATAAATAAACAAAATAAAGTCAGTCTCTTAGTGCCATTCCTGTTATTTATTACTTCCTCTTAAAACTCTTTTAACCTCATACCACCTTACCTGAACATGAAAGTATCTCAAGATTGTCAAAGGATGTGTCCAACTATACATATATATTAACACAGCCTCCAGGAAATGAAAATATGACAACTAATACTTCAGCAATAGCCCAAAGCACTGCATGGCCTGCCCTGGAAAATGTAAGCTCACATCCTTAAGGACTGGCCTTGGTTTGTTCCCGGATGTGAAAGGTCTCCCTTCCCTCATGTCCCACCAATCATAGGCTATTCTCCACTTGAGGACTATTTATTATTATGTTGAAACCACCTAAGAAACACTAAGAAGGTATTACTTACACTGAAGTTAGGTTCTGCTTAAGTGGAAAGTGGGAAACAAATTGTAAAGCAAGAATGTATAATTGTGTTTCAAAAACTTTTAAGCATAATTAATAATGCATACTTTGTTTATGCATAAAAATGTCTCTATATAAAAATGTTTACATGCAAGAAAGGTAAGAAGGAGAAAATAAATGTGAAGGTCCTGTAGATTGAAAACAACGGCAGAAACATTTTACAAGTAGGGAAATGTTGGTAGTCTTTGAACAATTTGGCTAAAGGTAAAGAAGAGCTATGTAGATCCATTCCCCAGCCAAAAGCCTAACATCCAAGTGATGCAAAGACTAAGGAAGGTTGTTCTTAATTTTCTTACATTAAATTCACATAAAGCAACAAAATAATCATTTGTAGTGAGGAATTTACCCGTAGACTTAATCTTTGCCAAAGAGCATTAAAAGAGGTAATTTACTTGCTGGCTCTGAGAGACCCCAGAGAAGGCAGACTCAGCTACCTTAATGCCGACTTCCAGTCACATCTGCTCACGTCCTTCAAGCAGCATGCCCTCCTGGTTCAGAGCCTCACGCACTCTGCTCACCGGAGACTTGGTCAGTGGGAGACGTGCTTCTGGAGTCTTCTGAAATGATGGGTTCTCCAGCAGTCTCACTATGGCTGTGCGATGCTCAGGGCTTTGGAGGGAAAGCAGAAAGAAAAATCAGGTAAGCAGAAGAAAATTCTGCAGTTTTGAATGCACTGGCTAAAGAAAACACACGCTTAAAAAGTTTTTCCACTTGCACCAGAAAACTGGAACCAATTCACAAATGAAGCAAGGATGGAAAAGTTTGAAAGCACTGATAGGCAGTATGTTGAGGTCATAGGTCTGTATTTGTCTTTAAATATTCTTACAAATGATACAAACCCTGTAAGCGGTTAGTAAATGTCAAAATCAAGTTCTTTTAAAGTCCAAATACCACATACAAAGTCTAAACAATTACAAAAACCAATGACTTTGTATATTAGTTATTACATGCATTTGTTTTTTAAAAAATCTGAGCAATACAAAGAGTAGAGTGAAAATCTTCCTCCCTTTCCAGACCCCAGGTCCCTCTTGGAGACATATAATATATTAGAGTAAACAATTTCTTGAATAACCACTCAGAAATACCTAGTTTTGATCCATTTTAAAGCAACATTCTTAGTAGTAAATAATTGAGTTCAAAGAGTTATAAAACAATGCACAAAACGGAAGGGAAGGGGCTCTGTAGATAACTAACAAAAAACAAAAAGCCACCCAAGCTCCCTTTTCCTTTAGGAAAACTTGAAAAACATCACCATTTGCCAAAGGAAGAGGAAATTTTTATTAGAACTAAACTTTCCCATTCAAATCATTAGTAACAGAAAGCTCTGAAGACCAGACATCTTTTGGAAAATAGAACCTTTTTTCCAACCTCAAGAAACATTTTGCTAAGAAAACTTTCATATAAAAAAAAATCTAAGCAGCAAACAAACCCAAAACACAGCACTCCTAAATGATTATGTGGAAAATAACATGTTCCCATCCACCTTGGGATTGAAGGGAAAAGTTCTGCAAGATACTATCAAATCTTTCCTCATTACAGTTTAAACTGAGGTTCCCACTCTATTTGAAAAGAAAATCTAAACAAGTAAAAAGCACACTAAAAATAAGACACAATAAAAAGATCTCCACATACAGAGGTTAACTAGTAATTTGCCATTTTCAACAATCATTGAGCAAAGTTAAACAGTAAAAATCCATTCCTATCGTGGGCATCCTTAAACTCTCCCACTGAGCAGCACCCACAGACGACTGAGCTTCAGAATGGTTGAAATACCAGTATCTTCTAAGATTCTGGAGGTAGGGAAATGTGAGTTCATCCTAAGGCTGTTTTCCCCTCTCCCTTCTAGGAGGGGCCAGTGAGAGGGTCTTCTTGTATCTAGGCGAGTGCTCACCACCAAACCACACCCTGTGCCCATTTATTATCACACACTCCAGTCCGGTCATCACCACTGCATGGAACTCCTCCTCATCCTTCACGTCAGTGTGCAAGCTCTCCTGCCTCTGTTCAGCCTTCTCTGAAGATTTTATATTTCCTAGATTTTTCTCATTCTAATTCTTTGCTAGATACATTCTTATATGACTCAATCTGGCACTCAGTTCTTTGCTGTGGACTGCGTTTGTCACAAAACCGTTTAAAACTAGGTGAAGCTCACATATTATTCGCAAGCTTCTAGATAAAAACCAAATCTGAAAATTAAAAATAATTTAACACTTGTGTTAAAATTCATTCAGTTCTCAAATAACCCAAAGAATGAAAATAAGACTGTGATGTATGACACAAAAGCAAAGATTGATAAAGTAAGATCTAAAGTGATGAACAAATTCTGAATACTTAATTCACACATGTTCTACTAAGGATTCACCCCTCCACAAACACCCTTCATGTCAATAAGCAAGTCTGGCAGACCTGAATGGCAGTGGAAAGTAGTTGCGTTCAACATCCTCAGAGTGATTAAGAAAAGGAGGGGGGCGGATTTAGCTCAGTGGTTTCGCCACCTGCTGTGCAAGCTCAAGGACCCAGTTCGATCCCCAGTACCAAAAAAAAAGTACTAACTAAAATCAGTGCTGTAAGTATCTATATAATAAATTTCAGCAAATTGAAACTAGACTTTCACAGACCAAACATTTTTCCAAATATTTATCCAACATATTTGTTTGGCTATGGAGTTTTAACTATTGGCAGCAAATCAAGCTGTGTAAAAATCTGAGCCATAATGGTCAAAAACACATTTCTGCGATTGGAATGGGGGGCGACTGTGAGGAAAGGGGATCCAATCTACCTTTCTAATTCCAATCTGAGGTATTGAACAGAGCAGCACATTTCCATTTAGTGCATTTTAAAAGAACACACACAGCTTCTTAAAAGTCATTGTAATATGATGAGATCTGAGTAACAGGCTAGTATAAAAGGTACTTAAACAAGTCCTTGGCAGTCAACACAGCAGCTAAGCAACAGGGAAAAGAAATCAGGACAAGTTTTCTCAACTTTTCAGTTATAAGCATATCCTTGGCTTCTAGAAATTGTAGCTTCCAGATATTGTAAATCCTTACCCTTGCAAGAACCAACCCATACCTGTCCCTTTTGTCCAATCAGCTCCATGATCCAAATAAACATGATGTACCTTGCTGTGGAATTGCCATTAACCAAAACTACTTTAAGAAGGAGGACACCATGGATTTAGGAAGCAGCCAGGCTGAGTTTTCCAAATCACTAAGATGTAACCTTCATATATCATTTAATTCTGTTAGTTTGTTTTTTCATGAAATGGGAAACACCATCATCTATGAGAGTTACTAACAATCATTTATTGAGCCCCTTAGCTACAGCACTGTGTAATGTGATACTAATTAATAATAACAAAATAGCCAGGAAGTCCTATTCCCATTTTATAAAGAAGGAAACATTCTTTACACAGGTTTGAGTAACAATGCCAAAGGTCATATTTTTAAATAAATGGTAAAACCAGAAAATAGCCCATATTTTTCTGACTCCAAAGATCTGTGTTCTTACTTACCACTAAGTTAAACTGTGTCTTAAGTAAGTATTGAACTGAATGTTCATAGAAAGTATTCTTAGTTCTCTTTCCTGTCTTTTACCCTTTTAGGATAAATGAAGTGTTAGGCATTGTCTTAGGAAAAGCATGAAACATACCAATCCCACCCAATCAATAACACAAATCATTTGTACACTACAAACATCCTCTTATTCTGGCTCTCTAAAGTATCACTGATACAATCAAGCATATTAATGTCTAGTATCTTTCAAGGATAATCTATTCCAGATACTTGACTATATAGGAAAAGACAGGTCTGATCTACTAGCAATTCTGGAGAAAGGCAATGCCATTATTGGCCAATTCCCCCAAGTTTCTGATATTCCAGTGGAAAACAAAACAAATCAACAATAACAACAATAAAAATAGGTTACAAGCTCTAAGCATAGAGAAATCCTGAGGAAACCACAAAGCAGAGAGAGGGCCACATGAAGCTGGAAAACAGGAAGTGTAGTACGCATGAGGGACAGCAGCCTCCTGACTTTGGGAATTTCTAAATTCTCAACAAATACTAATCTTTACATTTCAGAATAAAAAACAGGAATTTCCAGGAATTTCTCTAGAATTCCCAAAAATATGTTATTCTTAAAATACTTCCAAACAGGACTGGGGATTTAGCTGAATGGTGCCATGCCAGCCTCACAAGACCAAGTTCCTGAGTTTGATCGCCAGTACCAGAAAAAAAAACCAAAAACTTCCAAACAAACCACGTGCAATAATGCAGGTATGTGGTTCCAGCTACTTGGGAGGCTAAAACAGGAGGGTAGCTTATTCCCAAGTGTTGCAGAAGTGCCTGGGCAACATGGAGAAATCTGGCTTCAAATAAAAACTTCCAAGCATTCTATACTTACTATAGACCTCTAAAATTATTGTTAAACAACAAACAATAACCTTAGTGGTATTTATGAAGAATTGTGGCCTAAAACAGATATTAAAATCTGGAAAATACCAACAAACATTATTGAACAGTATCCCAATAGCAGGCAAAATCCAGACCACAGTCTGCTTTTATAAATAAAAGTTTTACTGGAAACAAACATCTGCTCATTTTTCATATAGTCTATGGATGTTTTCACATGGAAATGGCAGAGTTAATAGTTGTGACATAGTCCGTATGGCTTGCAAAGCCTAAAATATTTACTATCTAGTCTTTTAGAAAGTTTGTTGACCCCTGTAATAACCCACATTCAAATCTATGAGTAAAGTTAACAGTAGTACACAGAATCAAATATGGAAACTGCCAACTTAAGGACTTGCTGTTAAAACTTATTTCTTGGAATAGAAGCACAGGGTTTGTATACAGTGTGCTATGCATATAAACTTATTTTATTTGCAAGAATGACTCATGGTAGTAGCAGAGTGGGCCACAACACATATTTATAACATACCAACAGCTACAAGCAATCAGGACTGATTCTCCTAGAAGTTCCTGCCCTGCCCTGGCTTTAAGAAACGTCAGTCTTAGCCTTCACTTCCACAGGTCACCTTTGCCTGCTCTGGCTTCCAACTTGACATCAGCAGATTCCTTCTCTCCACTAACATCTCTGATGGTAGTTTGAACTCTCACAGAAGAATCATAATACTTATTCCCTTTTACTTGATAAATGATTTTTCTTGGAGTTTGGAAAAATATATACAGCGCATTTCCCAAGAAATCCAAGGAAAGAATTATACCAAGAAATGCTATTTTCTCCAGAGTATATCCAGACACCAAATAGGGAATCAAACTTGCTAGACATTTAAAGAATAGAGGAAGGAAGTGTTGCAGGGGGAAAGTAGGACATAAAAAGAAAAGATGAAGATCTGTCTTACAGCCTGGAGAGGAGGACCGCCAGAGAGGAGATTCTGTGAAAGTGGTCATCACTAACGTCTTGGCCCCTGGGAGGAGATTTAAGACCCAACTATCAGACGACCTTTCACCTCTAGAATTTAACTTATAATTTGACTGAGATGAGAAGAACTACTTTAGATTACTTAATTACTAGTATAATTAAGTACCGGAGTATTCTTCTGAAGATAACCTGCTTATACTGTGTAACCTCAACACCCTCCACTGAAGTAGTTTGGCAGTCCATCAAAATCCCTTTCAGTTGTCCAGCCAAACACTCATTTCTTTGCGCCAGAAATATAAAGTAAGAGGATCAAGGACAAAACTCGAGGGAGTAAAGGCAGTGAGCCACAGGAGACGAAGAGAGTTCCTGGCTTACACCAAAGAGTTCGGGTTGAATCCCAGCCCTACCAACTGACAGTCATGTCAGCCTGAGCCAGCACTCTGTGCAGCCCTCTCCCCAGGCCCCAGGAGCACTGTGACGTCCCTGCACACTACAGACATCCTCTTGTAGTGGCCACATGTGAAGTACATGTCATCAAGTGGGTGCTGATATACAGTAGCTATTATTATACACTCAATATCTAAGGAGTAAGAAGAAGACAAAATGCAGATGACTGAGGTTGAACTGTTAGGTTGAATCATAAAAGAAATGACTGAGATTTGACATTTTGACTCAAAAAAATTATGATTTTTAAGTAAATATTACAAAGGACTCTGCAGGGAAGCCTGAAAAGAAGGAACATGAAAGACTAATAGCCCCATCCTCACTTCTCGCTGATGGTAGTTTAGCAGAATTCTAAGGACACCAAATAGGAAGGCTGTACACTAAAGCAGAATTCTCCCCCATCACCTATTGACTAAATATTAGGTTTGACTTCAGAGAAGAAAAGATTCTAAGACAGAAAGATAAAAACACACACACACTCCTCACTCACAGGTAGGTAGTCCATAACTCAGTTCTTTCCTTTCTCCATTTCTGCACAAGGTCCAATGGTATCTCATTTCTTTCCCTGCACAGGGTTCAATGGTATCTTTTGTTAAGTAGTTTGGGTAAAAAATAGACAAATCATGTTACCAAATTACATTTCTGTAGGCCTTTCAGAGCTGATGAGTTGATGAATCCAAGAATACAGCTCAGTGATAGAGCACTTGCCTAGCATATAAAAGGCCCTGGAAGGGGAGAAGAGAGGGAGGGAGGGATGGGGGGGGGGAGAAGGGAAGAGAGAGGTCTCTAATGGACCCGTCAGGTTTCCCTTTATTTTCCTATCTTGCCTCCATACCATAGGTTTGATTTACTATTTGTTTGTTTGAATCCGTTGGAAGGTTGGTTGGCCTGAATCCTAGGTAAGAGGTCTATGGTTGACCCGTGGAGTTAGGTCAGTTCTTGGGTGGGAGCTGAATTTCATGACATCCCCAAGTCTCTATCAGAGCTGTATCTGTATTTCCAAAAGGCTCACAGTGAACAATCAGATCACCTTGAGTAGACAGGGATTAAGAATAGACAGGTGAGAATGGAATAATCAGTCATTTTTTCCATTCTCCCAACTACTAACACCTAAACAGAACCAGACTTGAACAGTAATTAGAGCACCCTCTTGATGTACGTGTGCACCCCCCATCCCAGCACCCTTTGGCATCCCCATGACCATGAGGCACCTTGTGTTTTAACTGTTGTCTCACCGAAATGTGGTAATCCTTGATGATTAGCTTCACACATAAGACCATTCGGCCTTTCATCAGCTCATGATCTCAAAGCACTTTTACAAGAGTTTGCAGGGATGCCACCCACTGGGCCAGGACCAGCTTTTCTGGTTTTCTAATGGGGTGTCTGGCATTTTGCTCCTCCTAACCCTGTGTCTATTTACCTCACTACACAGACACTTAGCAAAATTCCCACCAGGAGCCTCTTAAAAGTTAGGACTTGGTATCCAATGTCCTGCTGTACCTTTAATACC
The DNA here is from genome assembly GCF_000247695.1 of Heterocephalus glaber. The sequence continues at coordinate 7,923,251 of NW_004624732.1, read as the reverse complement.
TAGTCTAACACTGTGCCAGAAAGATTTAGGAATGTATGGAATTAATTCAAAAGCATTAACAACTGCAAATGCATAAACACAGTAACTAAATTCCTCTATCACAACATGGTGAAGTTTCTACTCTAGGGCTGAAATTCAAAGAGGAAATAAAAAGAACCAAATATTCTTCTACCCTCTTACAAATTCTTATGTCAGTTACTGACCTAAATAAAAATTTCACCAGATCAATCTCCATAGTTAAGCTTAAACACAAATAAACAGAATAAAATTTAATCAAGGGGCTAAGAATGCAACTCAGTGGTAGAGGGATTGCCTAGCATACGTAAGGAAGGCCCTGGGTTCCATCCCCAGTACTGAAAAAAAGGAAAGTTAATCAGTACTCTTTTTCTCATTGTTTTGTTGAAATTATTATTGGCACAAAGGCATTCCCAAGGCTTCTTGGGCAACTGCTTGCCTCTGTGAAGACAGAACAAGCAAAAAAAGATCCAATAAAGATAAAAATAAAATGAAATGTGAACAATGTTTTCTGTGGCCTTGTTTCCTTCTTCTTGTTGTCTTGTGTGTATACTACTTATTCATAATTATGTCAAACAAGCTGTGTATTTTGTAAGTAGTTGCCAGTCCTGTAACAAATTATCTAAAAACTAACCTGCCTGCTTTTTTTTTGAGAAAAATAGCCTCTTATTTATCTTTGAGTTTTATTGTAATTGGGGTGGTTATTCCTTCCACACTGTATACACAGCCAACAAACAATTATTAATCTATGAATATAGAGTCAATTTAAAATAAAATTAAAGTCCAGAATTTAGGTAACTCTGGCTCTACCACTGAATGAGTGGTCTTGGGCATTACAGTCCTTCAAACTCTGTTCTATCACATCTGTGGGATTCTGCAGGGCATCATCAAGGCAGGATGAGAAAATACGAAACCGGTGTAGTAATATCCCCTGCACCTTGCTGTGGGATGCTGGGACGTCACAATCTCTGGTATTCATTTTTCCTACCTCTGAAGTGAGAGAGGGGTCCAAGTTGCTTAAGTCTCTCTCTAACTGAAATGAAAGATTCTCTGCTTAGGTATTTCATTTACAATTGGTAGCAGAATTCCTCATGAATTATAGGAACAGGAAGAGATACACTTTAATTAAAGACAGTTTTCCAATCTACTCCTGTACCGAGATGGCAGCCAACCCACTCATCAAAGAAAAAAAAGTAAAAATAACACTTTTCATTTAATTTAGCAGTTCACTTAACTCACGGAGGTTTGCTTTTATTTTTAACTTAATTTACTTACCAATAATTTGCCTGCCCATTGAAGGATAATAGAGAGAAAAGAAAAAAAAAATATATATATATATATACACACAAACATAAAGAAGAAGTAGAAAAACAGTGGGCATCTATCCTGAACAGTTTCTCAAGAGGCACAAGAATACATGCAGGTTCCCAAAACTAAAGTCATCATATCGACCTCAACCTTGACCCAGATCTGCTGATCTTCCTTCACTGGAATGAAGCCACCTAGTAACCCTGATGATCAGTCACAAACCAAGTTCACCTGACCCACTCACCACTGCCTTCATCCCAGCCCAGACCTCTCCCCAAGCAGTTCTCCAACAGAGTCCTCAGTGGTCACCATTATATACCTGCCAACAATGCAACCAATATCATCCTTGAGCTGCCTCTCTGCTGCTTAAAGCAATCAGTGGTGTTCCCAAAGATGGGCAGATTCCCTGGGTCCACAATATAGCCCAAGACAGCTCCAAGTTCACTGAGTCATTCATTACACCATGATTTTGTACACTGGACCCTAAATGCATTTTACAGCTCCCCAAGGATACTGTGATCTTTTTACCTTCTGTCTTTGCATTTGTCTGCCTACAATGTCTTTTTCCAACTGGCCAATTCCTATGCTTCAGAATCAGCTCTAACATCAATCTGTCAAGGCCCCATGTGTACAAACTATCTGAGATACAGGTCTTACCTGGTCTTCCCAAACTTCACTATCTTAGCATCCAGAAAGAAAACAGAAATTTTTGAATTTTACTGTCTATTTTCCTGGGAGGGACTCCTCTAAGTAGTATTTTTCAACTCTGAAACATCAGGGATAGTCTTAGAAATAGCTCCTTAATAAATGTGGATGGAAACAAGTGTTACTTTGATTCCAAAACCAAGGAAAGGCCCAACCCAAAAAAGAGAACCACAGGCCAATCTCCCTAATGAACACAGATGCAAATATCCTCAACAAGATACTGGCAAACAGAACACAGAAGGTCATCAAGAAGCTCATACACCCTGACCAAGTCAGATTTATCCATGGGATGCAAGGATGGTTCAACATACATAAATAAATAAATGTAATGCACTATATTAACAGAGCCAAGGACCAAAACCATATGATCCTCTCAATAGATGCAGAAAAAGCATTCAGCAAAATCCAACATTCATTCATGATAAAA
>NW_004624732.1:7822259-7916023 GCF_000247695.1 Heterocephalus glaber | reverse complement strand
CAAAAAAAAAAAAAAAAATACTTTTATGTCCACACATAAAAATACTTTTATGTACACACATATACATAAAACATATGTATATGTGTGTACTTGTGTATATATATATATGCACACAAGTACACATATATACATAAACTTCATGCCACATTTCATTTTAAAAAAGAAATTCAAGGGCTAGCAGTTTAGCTCAAAGGTAAGAACACTTGTCTAACGTGTGAGGCCCATGGATCTATCCCCAGCACCACAAAAAGAAAACAAAAAAATAAAAGAAATTCAAGAAGATTTACAGCCTAGCGATTTGCCAGCCCTATTTTCCCCCAGGTAGAAAAGACACCACAGCCAGCTACACGCATTCATTGAAACTTCCTCCAGAGACCAATACGCTGTTAACAAATTAGTATTCATGCTGCAGAAGTTGGCTTTCTGCATACTCACATCCCTGATGCCCTGCACATCCATGAGCTCACAGGTCTGGAGAGAAAGGTCAGGCAAGGATTACCCGAAACACCAGGCCCAAAGACCTGGAGGAGCCCACTGGTCCTCAAGCTTGGCTGCACATTAAGAGCCCGAAGAGTGCTCTACAGCAGACCTGGAGGTCGGTTTCTCTCCAGAAGACAGAGTTGACTATCACTGAGATAGACACAGCAAGAAACAGTTAATACCCTCAGGACTGTTTCAATTAGAAGACAGGACATAAAAGGAAAATGAATATAAAAAGGAAATAAAAACATTAGCAATTGCCAATGTTTACCATTCACACTGTCAACAATTCTGAGAAAAATTCAACCCAGCTTTAGGTCACTAAACCCTAGTCCATCCATTTCATAAGCATTTATTTCCCTGACTTTGCTTTTCTACTTTTTAAATTCCAGAGGGAAGTGATAATCTTCTATAAGTTTTAGAATGGCTTATTTCCTAAAACTGGCAGGAAGGAAAAGGCTAGGTTCTTTCATTTTCATTCCAAACAGATTAAGTATTGGGAGACTCAGGTAATAGCTTTTTTAAAAATTGTTTTTAGCTGTTTCATGTACAGCACTTTAGTTGGTTCTGCCAGCACTGTTGTGCAGTCAGGTTTATTTTCAGATAACACACTAGCACAAACTCGCCAAATCTCTCAGAACTTATCACCAGATATAGACTAGTTTATTACAATTGTGAGGCACCCTTCCATTGTTACTTTGGACACATGAAGAGTGGGTCTTATATGTGTCTACTTTAGATACAATTGTAGAAGGACTTTCACAGCTTAGACTCCAAAAAGGCACTTTAGTTTCTACCTCTGAGTTAGAGTCAATTCCTAGTGCTTCAAGCAAAAACAAATCCAATACGGAAGGTAATTTTTTTTTAAGAAAGAGGCAAATAAATGTGAACAATCCACAGAAGTAGGGAAACGCCAGAGTTGGGGAAAGCTTCCATATGTGAGGATGTTCTCTCTCTAGAAGGAGATGAATGGTTCCCAACTGTGGAGTTTATTGTACATCAAACAGCAATAACAGCAAAGGAAGTTACTATTGCACATATACACTTCCTGCTATTTCTCAAAAAGAACATGGATTCATGGCTATAGATATATTCATATACACATATATGTATAACTATATGAATATGTGTAAATTATACATGCATATGCATATATACTAAATCCATGCTATGGTCTGAATGTGGCCCCCTAAAAACCTTATGTTGAAACCTAATCACCAATGTGATGACATTGGGAAGTGAGAGCCTTTGACAGGTGATTGGATCATAAGGGTGAAATCTAATAGGATTAGTGCCCTTGTGGGATTAGTAGTCATATAGAAGAGGCTCAGAGAACTGCCTTGCCCTTTTCACCATGTGAGGGCAAGGCAAAAGACATAACCTATGAACCAAGACACCTTCCTCACACACTGAATCCTTTCATGCCTTGCTTTTAAGACTTCTCAGCTTCCAGAAGTGTGAAGACTAAGTTTTTGTTCTTAATAACCCATCCAGCCTCTGGTCTTTTGTTATAGTAGCCCAAACTGATTAAGACAATCTCTATGTACTAAAAATGCAACTCAGGCATGCTGGCACATGCCTGTAATTCCAGAACTCTGGGAAGATGAGGCAGGAGAATTGTAAGTGCTAGCCTAGCCTCAGCAACTTAGCCAGATTCTGTCTCAAAATTTTTAAAAAAGGGCTGCAGGGGGTGCAGCTCAGTGTGAAGACCCTGTGTTCATACCCTAGTACCATAAAAAAGAGGAACTGAAATCTTTCATAAGCATTAGAGTCCTAGTACTTCTTTTATAGGGAGCTGTCAGCAATCTACATCCCATTCCACATGGGCTCAGTCACTATCCCTTGTCTCCCCTACACTGAGGTCAAAACCCAGAGCTGAACTAAAATTCCATCCTGAGTTAAAAATTCCAGCCCTGCCATCTTCTACTTTTAAGGCTTAGGCACTAACTTAATGTGTCTCATTTCCTTCATCTGTAAAATTTAGATGAAAAACTTTTTATCTGCTTTACAGAGTTAGTGTAAGAATTATCACTTTCTTCCCCCTGCAGGCCAGGCATGGTGGTGCACACCTGTGGTCCCAGCACTAGGGAGGGTGAGACAGAAGAATTGCCTCAAGTTTGGGGCCAGTCTAGGCTATATAGCAAATTCACGGCCAATCTGTACTACAAAGAGACGTGTCAAAAAAAAAAAAAAAAAGAATTAAATGAGTTAATATATATAAAGCACTCAGAACAGAACCTGATCTAACCACCACTGCACAGTAAGTTATTACTATTATCGATGCTCTCACAACCATAATCCTGACTTTTGTAACACTCATGCCTTTCCTTTTCTTACTAGTGTTTACCTTTCACCAACTAAAAACTAGTTACTTTGACTTGACTCTGAATTCCTTCTTTTCTTACTCTGAACAACACAAGAGAATGCAAGAAAGTATGGTGCTGAAGAAGCTGTGATGTGTGTCAAAATTTGTGTACCTCAACAATGATTAATAAAGCACATGGTAATACTCACAATAGACTGCCATCTGGTTTGCCCCACAGCAGGGCTGTAAAGGACGGCAAAAGCAAACATCCCTCAACCAGGAGAGAATATTGACAGAACAAAAGGAAACCTGCACCTTAACAACCAGTGAACAGATTCCCATTCACAGCCCAGCATCAGTTAGGGAACAGAAAAACTGAAAGCAAGTCACCAAGCAGCCAACCCCACCTTTGGTGTGCATCACCACTCTTCATCGATACGGACACAGAAAGCATCTACCAAGCATCCGGGAGCCATTTAAACTACTACTATAAAATATAACAATGAAAACCAAAGTGTCACACCTGAAATTCACTCAAGTCCTTTAAACACATAAAATTGACACAGTGACTGTCCGACATGTGGGAAAAGACAAGCTGGCACAGTACAGCAAGCACAATATGTTAACGGCCATTCAATATCTAATACTAATCGTGAAGGGGTCATATTTCCTCACAACAGTCTCTCCAGTTTGCCATCTAAATAAAACTATACCAGGAAAGGCCACGTACTTGTTAGATGCCTAACATAAATTTTATCTAAAAGAACAGTTTGCCCACAGGCATTATTTTGCCATCTTTAGTCAAAAGAAAGAAGAAATCATACTTGGAATATTACAGCCACTTGGTGTGGCCGGAGGGAGAGGTCTGCACGGGGAATGCTGGGCAGCTCATAACCTACATGTAGTTTCCAAAAACGAACCTCAGGGTCCATCTGAAAGCGTTACTTGTTCTCCCCTTCACATTTAATCCAAGGCCTTCACTCCGTTGCAAGCCCTCCATTTCAGGAGAGCTAACTGGACGAACTTCACTCACTCTGAGCTGAGCTCATGACCAGATATTTTTCTAAAGATTCATTTACCACAGCAAGGTTTACCTTGCTGGGAAACAAGGTTTCCCAGGGTATACCTGGCTTTGCCCACCAGGAAGTGATGGTCATTCTCTGACCACAGAACAACTTTATCACTGTCACCAGTTCCGAGTCCTCACCAGGGCAGGGTGCCTGAGGCAGGGTGTGCACTCAAGGAAGCGAGCTGGAAGGTGAACAAGCATCTCCTCTGCCATGGAGCCTTCTAGGATCTAAGGCTTCTGAAATTTAAAAGCAGTATATGGGGCGGGAATATACCTCAGGGGCAGAACTTCTGAGGCTCTGAGTTGAAACTTCAATACAAACAAATAAATACAATATTCTCCCCCACCCACATCATCCGTATTCCAGAGGGTCTATCCACCTCCTACTCCATGTTCCCTGCAGTTACATGCAGTGAATACCAGTTGGTGAGTCCACAGCATAAGTGTCATTGCAGCTACACCCTGAGCAGGAAGAATAGAACGCAGCCTTAGTAAGTTAGTTCCTTACTTTCTTTCACCTACAAAATGAGAGTACAAATACCAACCTCCTAATATATAAAATCTGTAGACAGGAGATGGCACAAAAATAAACACTCAAATTTATCTGTCCCCGCTCTTGTATAATATGAACACAAGTTCAAATAACTTGGATTTTAAGTTCACAGTTTAAGAGAGACACCATTAGGAAAAATTTAGAGGGATGCTTTTCTACCCCACTTAAACAGTACTTCTTTCCTTCCCTTCCCCTGTAACTTAAAGGCTTACCTGCCAGTGAGACAGAAAGATCCCAGGGACATGATGCAGGGGTGAAGAGGGCTCTACTAGGAAGGACTCAGGAAGCACACAGAGAATGCTAAGGAAACCAAGCCTTTGCCATTCTCCAGTGTTACCTTCTAAAATGAGATGCTTAAAAAACTTTCCAGCCCAGGCATGGTAGCACGTGCCTGTAATGCTAGCTACTAGGGAGGCTGAAACAGAAAAATCACAAGTTTGAGTCAACTCTGAGCAGAGCCTGGGAAACCTGGAGAGATTTTGTCTCAAAATTTTTGAAAAGGAGGGAGGGGTCACTGCAGATGAGTTCACTGGTAGAGACTTTGCCTAGCATGAAAAAGGCCCTGGATTCCATCTCCAGTACTTAAAAAAAAAAAAAATACTACTCATTTTGAGCACAGAAATTCTTTGAGAATAGAAATTCAAAGATATAGGGGAAATACAGTGTTATCTTTATGATAAGTGATTAATCTATCAAACTTCAGAGACTGTAACTCTTGGATACATCTTATATAAATTGACATTTCTATGGTCACAAACCCAGACAAGTAGTCTTGGAAACCCCAGTCAACTTCATTCTGTGAGTAACAAAATTTTAATCAGATGTGGGTCACTTTCTGGAAGAGCAAGCATTAAGAGGGGCTCATCCTGGGAAATGGGCATGAGAAGGAGGAGAAGAGAAGGTGAGAGAGAACAAAGAACCAGCCCCAAGCCATGCAGGAACTCGGACTCTGAACTCAGAACCCTTCTGCCCCTTGCTGCAGCTGTTGTCTCCCACAGCTGGCATGAAGCACTGCCAATCTGGACCGGCTTCCAGTGAGGACAGCATTGTTTTACTGGCTACTTAGGCAGTGCACACACCATTAATGGAGTTTTTATCTCTCCATTTTCCTGTCAGTACAGAACCAGCCAGTCTGACTCTGTTATTATCATTAAGAAAGCTTTTTCTCCCCTCCCCCCACACACTCTTTAATCCAAACAACATCTGGGAACTCCAGCCTCTATCATGTAAAAAGGAAGCAAATTTAGAGGGAAAGGGAGGAAAAGTACAGTTCACACCATGACCAACTCAAATTCCCACCAGCATAGGCATCTTGGGCCACGCAGTGCCTCTGAAATGCCAAGGCTTCAAAACGCCACAGTACCTTTACACTGCATTGCTTTAGACCCTGGCTACACCCTTGCCATTTGGACATGTATCTTTTCTCAAAAAAAGGAAAAACAAAATTTCTGTACTGTTTTTGCTAGATGAGAAGCCAAGTAATGAAATAAAAATCAGCAGTAATATTTAGATGGAAAATTATTTTTAAAGACTTTTTTCTCAAAAAGGGAAAAAGATAAAAACTCTGAGACATTTGTAGTGAGTACATCACTAGTGTATTTTCACACACTAGTATTAATAATAGGAAAGATCCAGCGCCATTCAACCCAAAGAATATGCCCTCCTATCATAGACAGCCGACTCCTCTGTAGCCCAAGTGTGCTTTTTCCTCAGATCACGTGCCGTAGTCATGGAATCGATGCAAGAAAGTGCACAGAGCCAGCCCCACTAAAGATTCACGCTGAAGAACAGCTTCCAGGCACACAGCTCCTCTGCTCTGTGCTCGGCCTGGCTGAGTCTAGAGAATATACACACCCTTCTCTACTCCATGGACACACAAACCCCATGGGGCCCCTACCTTACTCCTTTCAGCATTCACTCCAGGGAAGCAGAACTAAGTTACAGACCTCCAACATGCAGGTGCTTAGCAATCCACCCTGCCCAACCAGCTAGCTACCCACTGTTCTCTGAGTTTCCCACTGTGCACCAATGACAACCCAACCATGGTAGCTTAGAAGGGATGTACTTCCTCAGAAACGCTTATCAGAAGACACCAACAGAAAGCGGCATTTTCATATCAGCAAAAGTTAATGTTTACTTTTAATTTTGTAAATTTTTTTGTCAGCAGAAAGGGGAAAAATCACCATCTGAGCCACGGGCTTCTGTTCCCAGGAAGCAGTGCCTCCAGCCCCTGGCAGTCTGCAGTTAATGACAGTCTCAGTAACCTGATCCTCTCACAGTGGGAGACTTCAGGAAGCACTGGCCTCTCTCAGGTCTTGCCTTTCTATTGTCCCACCCTGCAGGGCCAGCTGTTTCTGACAGCTAAATTGCTGCATGCTAAGCAATGAATGCTGTCAGAGAAGGAATTTTCATTTCTATAATGCATAGGCCTCCATGGACAAATTATACAGCTTATGGTGCTGGCTGCAGGATGCTGCTCCAGGCTTGAAGTGCTGCCAAAGCGCAGCCTGTCCTCCCTCTCTCCAGCCCCAAGCTGACAAGATAGTCACCCAAAATGAATCTGAATGACCAGAGAGAAATGGAACACGTGTTTTCAGAGACAATCAAAACATATGTCGAAAATAGCCATCCAGCTCCAATCTTTGTTGTAATGGCACACAGTGAAAGCTAATTGAGCTAATGTCACACTCTGAAGGTACCTAGTATGGCATCCATTAAGACCTACTGTAATTGATACCCTGCTGTGAGCATCCCAAGAGCATCAGCAAAATTCCTAGCTTCTTGCTTCTGGGGCACGCTAGACTTACCCAGAAAACCAAGAAATTATCACTTCTAGAAAACCAAGCAAAATTTAAGCAGTCCAAGAACAGTGCTTTTTCATGATAATGAAAGGCCCCAACATGTGCTTTATGGAATCATTTTGAAGAAAATATTTCCCAGCTTCTTACACACACACACACACACACACACACACACACACACACACACACACTTTCCAGTTGCTCCAGAATAGGGTCTGAAATCTGCTGCTTGGTATTCTGAATTGATTCTGGGGTGGGATGTGACCTAAGCTAGTCAAGGCACAGTGACCCCCTGAGACTTTAGAGAAACTACTAGAAAAGAGAGTATGATTTTTCTCATTATATTTGAATCTGAGGAATTATGCCACAGTAATTTTGCTACCAGGAAGGGAAAGCCTGCCTGAGAACGATCTGGCAAAGGAAGAAGAATTGTGGGGGTAATAATAGGGCCCTGGGGCCACTGCTTGAATTCTGGATCGACAAAGATTGGAAACCTACTCTTAATCCTGAACTCCCGAGAAAGGCAGCCATGAGGAAGGTGTATATTAGTTCATCTTCTGTTTTATGTCATTTGCAAATGCAAACTAAACAAATAAAACCTCACTCTATTCTAAGAGCACCCAAGGGTCAATAAAAATATACATGGTATACCTTAACTTATAAACCAGAAAAGTTTGCATTTTTTATTATTTCCTGTCAGAACTTTTCTTTCACTTTTTTACTTCAGCCCTTATATCTTAGTGAGCTAAAATGTGGAAAGCACCACCTGATTTTGGTGCCTTCTGTAAGGCAGATCTAGATGTCTCACCTGAATTCAAGGAGAGTAGAGGAAGCTAAATCCCTGAGATGCATTTTCTTGCAGTGCTGTAAATCTTAATTTGGCATGGCACGTGTGGCACAAAGAAGCATGGATTCTGATTAGTGACTTGACCATGCACTCCAGCCTACAAAGCTAGCTCAGGCAAGGCCAGGAAACCAACACAGCCACCAGCAAAGAAAGGGAAAGACACTGCTCTTCGCTAGGTTTTCAGCCCAGGCGAAGCACAAGCACCTGCAGGCTGTGAGCCGCCAAAGCCATCACATGCCACCTCATGCCACCGTCCACTTTATCATTAACTACTGTCTGGCCAACAGGGCAGGGTCCAATTCAAGAACACTGTGAACTTTAAGGCAGACTCCAGATCCAGAACCAGGGTGGGCTCAAAGCCACTCACTACAGACTATAAATAACCCCTGGCTGCAGTCCCAGCAGCAGCCACAATTCCTGTTCCCCTGTTGGTAACAGAACTGCAGGCCTCTCCCCACAAGAAATTCAGCACAACCAACCAGGCATGGCAAAAATTATGAATGTGAAGACAAGCTCACTCAGTGCCCTGGGACCCTTATTTCTCACCCCTTTCTCCATCCTTGCCTTCTAATCCCCAAAAGATCAAAAAGTGGAAGCATTAATGTTGAAAATGATACCAAAAAAAATCTCAATTTGTGATGAGAAAAAAATTATAAAATACACAGGCTCAAAATTCCCTTAAGAAGACAAGGAGCGAAAGAATAAGAAGACCAACTCATTCTCATCCCCTTTGCTTCAAGGCAAAGAAATGTCAAACTTTTATGTCCACTCTTTTATTTGAAGTTACAAGGGGATGAGACGGGGAGAGTGGGGTAGGAGTAACCTGCCCTGACTCCTAACTTGCAAGGAGCAAAAAGAAGCACAAGAAAGCAACCAAGATTTCTTAGCCAGGGAGTCATGGAATTAAATGGCCATATTTACCAAGCTGCTTCTTGGAAACAATAAAACATTCCAAAACTCTCAGGACCAAATTAGGTGTAACAGTTAAGGATCCACCAAACTGCCAAAACTAGAAGTTACGCTGCTTTGGGGGGAGTTGTTTTTTCAGGGAACTATCCTTTGTCAAATCACTATTTAGCTTAGTAGTTCCACCACCTGCCTCAAAAGCGCAAGGTCCCGAGTTCTATCCCCAGTACCAAAAAAAAAAATCAACTATTTAAATACAAATCAAAACAATCAAACCCAGAAGCTCCAACAGTCAGTGCTAAAGAAGACACTGGAGAACATCTTTTGAGCTAGCTTAGCACCATCTCCTGGCACAATGCTGGCATTCAGTTGGGGCTCTACAATATGGACAGATCTCTCTTCCAACCAACTTCTGGACCCTTAGCAAAGGCCAAGCTCGAAACGAACTACACCTAATAGAAGGTGTTTTGAAACCCATCAAGTTCAGTGCCTTTCCTATTCATTCACGCCCTTGACCAGGATATACTGAGCATTTATGGTGGGCAGCTTTGGGCACTGAAAGTATAATAGCAAATACGACAAAGGTCCTACTCTCATTGAGTTCACCAGGCACATAACTTCACATGAAGTTCCTTCATATATGTATTACTAAAAATATGAATCTGAGAAGTCTTTCCATGTAAGAACATATGCTCCTATGTAAAGCCTGCCTCAATTCACAAACCTAGGAATGCTGGCAAAGTCCTCAAGATCCAGTAACAAGCATCAATATTCAAGGTCGAATGATGATGTGTTTTTGCCCCTACTCTTCCTCCACATGCCCAAAAAACACAGGAATGATGTGATACACAGAAGACTTTAGGAAAAGTCATTTTATTCTAAAACATTACATCTGAGCAGGGTCTATTCCAAGGCTTATCTCTTTTTTATTTTTTATTTTTTTTGCCTGAAAACTTGAGAGGCAGTGTATGAATTCAAAGTTTTCTAGTACAAAGGACAACATATTCAATCACATCTCTATTATAGAAGCCAAGATACAGAATAAGCCTCTCAGATTTTAACAGTCACAGACTTATTCCTAAAGATATAAATTTAAGGCTAATTAAACTGTATTCTAAATTCCATCCTCCCATTGAGTTTCAAAGTAGAAACCTTGAAGTAAGGGAAAGCGTACATGGGTTTATGGAGGTAGTATGGTAAATACTTCAGATCAGTAAGAAAGTCAGCTCATGCTCTATTATTCATGTCATTTTTCCATCTTTCTACAAACTAATAAACACTACGTAGCCTGATTGCTGTGACTGATGCATTTAGTGTGGTATTACCCAACAAGTTACAGAAAATGATATAGAAACATTTTTTATTTATCATTCCTGCCTTAGTTTTTTTCTGAAAAATAGCCAAAATATTTTGAATGCTGCTAGGCACTGCAATGATACTGACATACTTTACCATGCTTAATCCTCCCAACAAAAGGAATTTATCTCCACTTTACAGATGCTAAAACTGAAGCTCAGACAGGTAAGTGATTTCCCTGCTGCTACAAAGTGATAGAGTGGAATTCATATCCACACTTGCCTGACACTGTGGGCCAATGATAGCAAACCTTTCAGAGCTTTCTTGCTTGCTTGCCTGCTTGCTTTCTTTCCTTTTTTTTTTTTTGAAACAGGGTCTAACTACATAGTTCACGCTGACCTCGAACTCCTGGTGATCCTCCTGCCTCAGCCTCCTGAGTGCTAGGACTACAGGTGTGCGCCCCCATGCCTGGCTCAAGAGCTTCCAATGATAACAAACATCTAGTTGAGGCATGTATGCTATGGGTTCGCCACCACTGCTATACACTATTCTTACTCATTACAGTACAGCATCTGTACTCTTTTCCAGCCATATCCTTGGAATGGATTAATACACAATTTATAGGCCAACCCTGCTAGAGAATGGGTACATTGCAGGAAGTAATGTACTGTAAGTAACGGATATATTGCAGGAACTTGAACAATCATATTAAGATTCATGAACATAGTAAAACTCCTAATGAAGTAACCACTAAAACCCAGCCTGAAACTACCAAAAAGACTGAAAAGTCAATAACCTTCAAATGTTAAGTTCAAAAATCAACACAGCACCAAGTAAACGTTTATAAGGTTAAACTACCAGCATCCATTCAAAGTAAGACTAGGCTAAAGAGAAAAATAGAAGATACTAGCAGATAACCTTGAAATTAAGCCAAATAAAGAAAAAGAAACAGCCAGAGACTTGTGCTCATTGGTAAACCTGAAAGAGCAGCTGTGCTTACAGGGCAGGCACCAGCGAGTCTGCCAAGCAGAGGACTCTGGGAAGCCACCTGCCCAGGTGTCTGCGGCTGCCCTCCTGCCTCCCCATTACACCCTCCATTCCCCATGGTCCTCCATTGTGCCAAAGGAGATCAAGTTCAGGTCTGTGTAAACGCCTTGGGGTTGTAAAATCCACTGGAAAGGATTCCAGTGTCATAAGGCCTTCCAAAGAACCAGGTAAGAAAAATTCCCAACTAACAGCAACAGTGCAATCAACAGGCCTGGAAGCTCCCCTGGCAGGTCTCCAAACTCATTGTGTCTGTGTGGTTGCTGGGTTGTTCTCTGCTTGGCTACTCCACCATTAGCTCTGCTCCCTCTCAAATATTCACTTAAGGTTTTAGAGAAATAAAGACCAGTTAGTTGCTCTCACCAAAAAGTAGAGAACCAAATATTAACAAATAAAATACCTACAGTGAGAAAAATCACTCAGTATTTTGCAAAATATATTTGTCCCTCAATATATAGAAGAGATTGGTTCCAGGACACTAAGTGGATACCCAAATGTGTGTATGTTCACATCCCTTATATAAATGGTGCGATAGGGCTGGGGATTTAGCTCAGTGGTTTGGCCGCCTGCTGTACAATCGCAAGGACCCAAGTTCAATCCCTGGTACCAAAAAATAAAAACTAAATGGTGGATATTTGCATTTGACCCATATCCTCCCATCTATTTAACTCATCTTCAGATTACTTATAATGCCCAATACAATAAAAATACCAGGAAAATGGGTGTCACACTGTGTTGTTTAAAGAATAATGCAAAAAGCCCAGCTGGGCATGGTGTTGCATGCCTATAATCCCAGCACTTCAGAGGCTGAGGCACAAGGATCACTTGAGTTCGAGGTTCAAGGCAAGCCTGGACTGCACAGTGAGTTCAAGGCCAGCCTGATCTACATGGCGAGACTCTGTCTAAAAAAACTCCACAATGCGAACGCATTTTTTCTGAATGTGTTTGATCCATAGTGGGGCTGGCTAAATTCACAAGTGCAAAACACATAAATGTGGAACCTATGGATACAAAGACCTGACTGCAATATCCTGATATCAGCGTGCCATGACTTTTGACACATTTCAATTTAGTTTTATTTATTGAATTTTTCTCTTGGTACCAGGGATCGAACTCAGGTCCTTGCGCTTGTGCAGCAGGGAGCGAAACCACTTAGCTAAATCCCTGGCCCTCAATTTATTTTTAAAAATGTCAATTATCTGGTAAATGTTTCTTGTCACTTGGCTAAGCACTCCACTAGGAGTTGAGGATTTTGGAACAAAAGAAAGCTTTAACTCAGGGACTGCTGTGGTCCGAATACTGATGCCCCCTTAAAATTTTGAACCTATACCCAATGTGGTACCATTAAGGGGCAGGGCCTTTGGAAAGTGAAAAGTTTTTGAGGACTCCACCCTTAGGAATGAGATTAGTGCTCTTAGACGTTTCTTTCTGCCACATGAGGAAATGCAAGCTTCACCAGATACTAAATCAGCTTGCACCTTCATCTTGAATTAAGTTTACACAACTGTGAACAATAGATTTCTACTGTTTAGAAATTATCAGCCTAATACAGTATTTTGTCATAGCAGCCCAAGTGGATTTATGGTCCAGGACTTATGGTCTGGCCAAAGAGGCAAGAATTATCCAAAAATAGTAGTTTAGAGATTATGGGGTCCAAATAAATCATGTAGGTAAGACATTAATGTCAAGAAGTGGTTGGGCCTGGGATTTAGCTCAGTGGTTCCACTGCCTGCCTGGAAAGTGCAAGGTCCCAAGTTCAATCCCGGGCACTAAAAAACCCTTAGGCGGCTACAGCATGAGGATCACAAATTCAAGGCTACGTTAAACAAATTAGTGAGGAGAGAAGGTGAGCCAGTCCCAGCGCCCGGCAGGAGGCTCCCCCACCAAAATTCCACACTCCTAGGGCAGAGAAGGTGAGCCAGTCGCAGTGCTCTGGAGGAGGCTCCCCCGCCGCCATTCCACACTCCCAGGGCAGAGAAGGTGAGCCACATGGGCACCAGAAGCACCGCCCCACCAGTGGAAATGAGAAGACATGTAAACAAGCCTCAAAAACAGACTTTCAGATCACTTACAGTAACCCCAAAGGGAAACGAGATGGAACAATCTGATACTCAACCACCTAGACTCTCTGAACTGGCAACAAAAGAGGATCTGGGTAAAATGAAATCAGAAATAATTTCTCAGATAACAGTAAAGATTGTGCTCATAGTGCAAGACATGATTAATAAATCTAGAGAGGACACAGATAAAAAAATAGAGGAGCTGAGGAACATGATGGAATCCCAACATAGGAAACAAATGGAATCCAAAACACAGATGCAAATAGATTTCCAGGACATGAAAAACTCCATTGAAAGTCTACACAGCAGAATGAACCAATGTGAGGACAGAATTTCAGATATAGAAGATAAGATTGCAATTAGTGACCAAGAAAAGAAAAATTGCTTTAAAATTATAAGGGACCAAGAGAAATCAATCCAGCAGCTGCTAGACGATGCAAAGAAGAATAACATAAGACTGATCGGAGTCAATGAAGAAAGAGGAGAGAGTGCAGATGACATATAAAAAAAAACTGTTCACAGAAGTAATGGCAGAAAACTTCCCAAGCAGGGGAAAAGAACTTGACATACAGATAAGTGACGCATATAAGACTCCAGCTAGCTTTGATCAAAAAAAAATCTACACATAGGCTTATAATAGTTAGGATTCCAGAAACACAACAGAAGAAGAAAATTCTACAAGCAGTGAGAGAAAAGAAATAAATCACATACAAAGGAAAGCCCATCAGAATCACAGGAGACTTCTCAATGCAAACCCTCAAGGCAAGAAGAGCTTGGAGTGATGTATTTCAAGCCCTAAAGGAAAACAGCCTCCAACCCAGATTGATGTACCCTGCAAAACTATCTTTCAAAATTGATGGAGAAGTAAGATATTTTCATGATAAAGAGCACCTTAGGAACTTCATGAATACCAAACCAGCACTCCAAAAAATGTTAGACAATACCCTAGGAAAAGACAGTGAGGATCACAACCCCAGGAAGCCCACAAGAATGAATCCATTGGGTGTGACAAATTAAACAAAAAGGGGGAGAATCCAAAAAAAAGAAAAAGTCATGAGAAGGCTTTTAAAACTTTGAACTTCATCTCCCTAATGAGTGTATAATTCAATCTTGTTATTGTACTGATTAGTATTTTTCTGACTCTAGAGTTGCACACCTTTCCTTGTGCTGTACTGGCTATTTATCATCTTCTTGTGTCTACTTTTTAATGGGGTTGTCTATTAATGAGCTGTAAGAGTTCTTTATATATTCTGGTCATAGGTTATATTCATTGGAAATATGGTCTGTTTAAGGACTTTTCATTCTAATGATGTCATTTAAAGTTCTAAATTTTGATGGAATCTCACCTATCAATTTTTTTCTTTTATACATCATGTTGTTTGTATCCTAGGTAGTTCTTGCCTACCCTAAATTCATAAACGTTTTCCCTTATAATTTCTTTTTAAAAGTTTTATACTTTTAGGCTTTCATATTTAGGTTTATAGAGCCTTTCAAGTAATTATGTATGGAAATAAAGGGTTGAGGTTAATGTTTTATATACGGATACCAGTGCCGTTTGCTGAAAACACTGTCTTTTCCTCGGCTCTTGAATTGAGTTTATATTCTATAAAATGTTAATGTTAAATAATCTTTCAAAACTCAGTAGACCATATATTTCTAGATTCTCTGTTTTATTCCAATGATCTATATGTCTTTCCTTACAGCAACACTGCCTAGATTACTGTAGCTTTAGAAGAAGTCTTAAAATTAGGTCCTAAACGTCTTCCAACACTGTTTTTTTTTTCTTTTTCTTTTTACTTTACTAGGTACTTTGTATTCACACATAACTTTTAAATTTCAATATCCAATTCTTCATTTATAGCAACTATACACCGACCTGAATTTTTATATATACCTTGTGTTTTCTAATCCTGCTAAATTCAAATACAACTTCTACAGGCTCCTAGAGATTTCTTAGTATTTTCTCTGTAGATGTTCATTTCATCTACATATAAAGATTTTGCTTCTACCATGCCAGTCCTATCCTAACTGTATCATTTTATTGCCAGACTATTTTGGTTTGGGCCTACGTTTCAAAGTTTAATGGATAGATGAACAGTAAGCATATCTGCCCTTGTTCCCCACCTTAAGGAGAAAGCATTGTATCTTCTCCATTCATATAAGGCATTCTCGCTGGAAGTATGGAGTACATGTCTTTAATCTGTTGAGAAGGTTCTGTTCTACTTCTAGTCTCCTGATAGCTTTTACCATGAACAGCTGTGGAATTTAGTCCAAAACTTTTTCTCCAACTAGTGACAGGATCATATGGCTTTTTCCTTTTCTCTGTTAAAATGATGACTTTTGGGGGTGGATCGTCCAATGCTGAACCAATACTGCAATCCCTATAATAAAACCACTTTCTACATCCTGCCAGATCTGACTTCTAATAGTTTGTTTTGTTAAACAAATTTCTATCCATGTTCATACTTTTTTCTTCTATTATCTTTATCCAGTTTTAGGATTAGCACAATATTGATTTTCTAAAATGAGGGGAGAAGTGTTCCTTTTTTTTTGCTGCTTTAAATGTTTGATATAATTCATCAGTTAAAATGTATATGAGCCTCTTGTGTCATATAAGTAGGTTTTCAAGCTAGGAAGATACTTTCTTTAATAGGTGCTATTCAAATTTTATATTTCCTCCAGAGTTAGTTTCATTAGTCTTCCAAGGTACTTCTTAGAAGTTGTCAAATTTATTTCAAAACAGGTTTTTGAAATATGCTTTCTATATCCTTTTAAATTCTCTAAAATCTGTGGTAATGTCTCCTAGGTCTTGATATTTTAATTTTAGAAATGTATAACTGAGGGCTGGGGGTTTAGCTCAGTGGTTCCGCCGCCTGCCTCGCAAGTGCAAGGACCCAAGTTCGATCCTGGTACCAAAAACAAAACAAAAAAAATGTATAATTGATATTGTGTAATAGGAAGTAAAGGTCTAAAGGACCAGGGGAAGAGGGAGGGGTAGGGGAAAGGAAAGAAGGGAAAAGAAAAAATATGAGAAAAGGAAAAAAATGGAAACAAAATAGGGAAGGGTAGAGGGGATGAAGGGAGGGCAGGGGAAGGGGAAAAAAATAAGAACCAAGATACTCATGTAATGGTACAAGATCCCAATGATGTATGTAAATGTATTTTATACCTAAAATGTACCAATAAACTGAATGGGGGGGGATTAAAAAAAAAACAACTTAGTGAGACCCTGTCTCAAAATTTTAAAAAACTAAAAATAAAACAAAATTACTTTTGTTATTACTGGGGATTGAACCCAGGGCCTAGCTCTGAGCTACATCCCCAGCCCTTATTTGTTTTTAAGCTGGCCTTCAACTTACGAATATTCCTGCCTCAGCTTCCTAGAATGTGAGGGATTCCAAGTGTGTACCACTATGTCCAGCTTCAAAAATAAAAGATTTTTTAAAGGTCTAGGAATGTAGCTCAGTGGTAGAGCGTTCCTAAGTTCCATCCTTAGTAACTGAAAACAAAAAAAGCGGCTGGGGACATAGCTGAGTGGCAGAGTACTTGCCTAGCATGAGTGAGGCCTGGTACAACCTCCAGCATTGATTAAAAACAAAAAGTCAGGGCCGGGGACTTAGCTCAGTGGTTTCGGCGCCTGCTGCGCAAGCGCAAAGGACCCGAGTTCAATCACGGGTGCCAAAAAAAAGAAAAGTCAGAGAAATAAGGGACACTAACTGCTGGCTAAGGTGGTACAGTGGGTTGACTAAAGGCCATATCCTAACTGTGGAGCATGTAGGTGTGTGTGTATGTGGAAAAGGGGTCTTTGAAGATTAATCATAGTTACTAAATTAATAATTTTGTGGTTAGATTATCCTGGATTATCCTGGTGGACCTTAACTCTAATGACAAATGTCCTTATAAGAGATGTGTGGAGAGAAGGAAAGGCCCTCAAAGATGGGCAGGAATGGGAGTTCTGCTGTCATAAACTAAGCAATGCCCAGGGGCACCCATGGATGGAAGGTTCAAGGGAGAGTCCTCCCCTCCAGATAGCAGAGAAAATGTCTGGCTGACACCTCAATCTCACACTTCAGGTCTCTACAGTTGTGAGAGAAAATATTTCTGTCATTTTAAGTCACCAATTGTGTGGCATTTTCTTAGGTCTGCCCTCGGAAATTAACACAGATATCAAGGAGAGAGCTGCTCCGCAAGCAGGAGAGAAAACATCACAGAGAGATTGGGGGGGTGGGGATGCTGCTGTGCAAGAGACAAAGTGAAGGAAAGCGGGAAATGCACGTGTACGTCAGCCTAGGCCCTATTAATTTTATTAGCTAATGGGGACTCACCAGAGATGTTTAAGCAAGGAAATAAGTGTACAATGTGCTGTTGAAGGAACATTAATCTAGCATTACAAAGGAGAATAACTATAAGTAAATATCTAATAAATCTTCCCTTTGTAAAGAAAGATTCTGGAAAAACAAAAACCAAGCGTCCATATCCTGGTCTCCAGAACCTGTAAATGTGACAAAGGAACTTTGCAGGTGTGATTAAATTAAGGATTTTTTGAGAGGAGGTGATTATTCTGGATTATCCAAGTGAGTCCTAAATAAAATGGTGTCTTTTAAGAGGGAGATTCAAATTCACAGTGAAGGTGATATAATGAGATGATAGGAGCGGAGACCAAAGCTATGTGCATCAAAGAGGCAGAAAGGGGCCACAAGCCAAAGAAAGTGGATTCTCCCCTGAAAGTCCCCCAAACTGCAAAAGGATAAACAGTATGAGTTTCAAGACACAAAATCTGCCATGATTTGGTACAGCAGCAATACCAAACCAAGTCTGATATTCTTCCCTCTGAAATTCAGATACATTTTTCTCCCCTGGATCATTCCTTTTTTGTTTGTTTGTTTTTGTTTTTTTGTTTGTTTGGGGGGGTTTTTTGGTACCAGGGATCGAACTCGGGTCCTTGCGCTTGCGCAACAGGCAGCAAAACCACTGAGCTAAATCCCCGGCCCCTGGATCATTCTTGAAATGATTCCTCCTTGCTTTCTTCTCCCTTGGCTCACCAGAGCTGGTCCCATTAATTGTCACAGAACTCACATTCAACATCCCCCGTCCCTGCTTTCACAGTTCCTAACTGGATTGCTTCAGACCTTTTCATCTTTTGAAACTAAACGTTTTCATAGTTGTCCCCTTCCATCCATGGGGCATACATCCTGAGATACCCAGTAGACACCTTGAACTATGGATAGTACCAACCTCTATATATGTTTTCCACCCTACACAAATGTATCTATGACAAAGTTTAATTTATAAATTAGGCACAGTAAGAGATAAACAACAATAACTAAAAACAATTATAACAACACAGTATAACAAAATTGCCAGCATGACTACTCTTGCTCTTTGGTGCCACTGTCAAATTGAATAAGGATTACTGAGATATCACAACAATAGAACCAATAGCTGAGTTGGTTATTCAGTGACAAATGGGCAGATGGCATATACACCATGGACACCCTCCACAGGAGGATGATCCACTTCCCAAGCAGGATGGAGTGGGATGGCATAAGAGCTCATCACACTATTCAAAGTAATATGCAATTTAAAACTTATGAACTGTTTATTTCTGGAATTTTCCACGCAATATTTTCAGACTGAGGTTAACCACCAGTAATTGAAATTTCAGAAAGGGAAACTATAGCTAAGGAGAGAATACTGTGCTATATACGCTATACAAGGCAGTCAAAGAGAATCTACTAATTTACTCACATGATTATCTTGTCCAAGAAAGGACTGAAGGATAAGCTTTTTCCCTCTGAGGTGGCAAAAATGTCTGTATACAGCATATTCATCTGTGATGATGCTTATATTGGTTAATAAAAGGCAAACATTCTTTGAGCTGTATACTCAGGATTTAGCAATTTACTACATAAGTGGTGTACCTTAATAAACACACAAAAAGAAGAAGAAGCTGATCCCACCTCCTTGTGTGCAGGAGAATGGATTCAAACTCTCCAAAAGAGAAAAGAAAAGCAACATATGTCACACTGGGAAACTGAGGTTTATTATTTTTAAAAAGAAAAGGCCGGATGGATGAAAAAAAGATTGAGCATAAAAACATGTACATATGGTCCCCAGAAGGGATCTATAGATAAGCCCTTAGGAAGAACTTCAAAAGGAACAAGCTAAGAAACAAAAACAAAAGAAATGTACCAGAAGATCAAGCGTGTACAAGGGGGGTACACAAGAGAGTGCTTTTCGTCAATTTTTGATCTCTAACATAGAAAATGCATTCTACATTTTAACTCATTACACACGTGCATATATAAGTGAAACTGAAAATTTCATGAAACAATTTTTATTCTTACAGCACATAAGGTTTTATTCAAAATTTCTACTTCCTTTTATTTCAATCTTGGGTCTAATTTGCTAACTTGACCCAGTAATAGATGGAGACCAACAGTTTACAAAAACACTAAGACTTGAGGGTCAAGGATTGAGCTGGGCTTGAAAAGTTGGTAACATCAAAAAAGCTACCCTCATCTAATTTTATGGCTGGGCGGGCAGGTGTTAGAAGTTTTACTTTACAGAATAGAGCCAATTTTTTAAAGCTGTAAAACACAAAGTCAAAAACAGTTAGTATTACAGGGAAAGTTTTTAATTTGCTCATTACAATTTTCTACTTAACCACTACTAATTCCCAATCCTTCTGGGTCCCAAATTTGAGGCCCAATTTGGTATCCTATGTTCAATTGAAGAAATCTGTCTGCTAGTATCCAGAGGAAAACAAGACATGGTCCTTACTTTTAAAAAAGTTTATAATCTACCAAGAAAGAAAAAGACTGAAAATAACTGCAAAAATTACATACACCGATGCTATGAGACACAGAAGAGGGACAAACTGATTTAGCCAGGAGAGGAAATATGACAAAAGCTGTATAAGGCAAGAGATGGCATTTGAACTGGGGAGGGAGTGGAGGGAAACAGTGATAACATACAAAAGGACTTGGTCACAGAAGAGTGCAGTAAACCTGGTGAACAGTAGGCAGTGGCAGTTTAAAATATGACCCCCAAATTCTCTGACTCTCTTTCTGCCAAGAAGTCAGATCTATACATATTCCAGCCCCTTGAATTCAGGCTCTATGACAGCTTGCCGCACAGAATGTGGTGGAAGAAACACAGTAATAGTTTTCAGGACCAGGTCTTTTTTTTTTTTCTTCCCCTCCAACATGGAGACTGCACCTAGAGCCCTCAGAATAACCTATATCCTCAGCCCTTTTCTTTTTTATTTTGATACAGGGCCTCACTAAGTCACTCAACTGCCCCGGCTGGGCTGGAACTTACAATCTTCCTGCCTCCCACAGTGTGAGATTACACACATGCATCACCGTGCCCAGCTAGGACCAGGTCTTAAAAAACTAGCAGCTTCCACACTTCCTGTCTCTTAAGACCCTTGCTCTTGGAACTAAGTTGCTATGTTCTGAGTTCTCAAAATAGCTCATACAGAGACCCCAAGTGGGTGTCTCAGCTGAGAGCCCCAGCTGAGCTAGAAACCAACCAGACACCCATGAATGAGCCTTCAGGAGAATCCAGCATCCATGTTCAAGTATTCAACCTTCAAGTATTCCCAGCTGAGGCTCCAGACATTGTGGAACAGACAAGCTGTCTCTACTGTGCATGTTCCAACCTGACTCACGAAACAGTGAACATAATAAAATGGCTGTCATGGAAAATTATATTAGCAACAATGTGTAGGGGGGATTTCCAACAAGCTCAAAGAAACTTTTGACATAGATACAATAAGCCTGAGTATGGCTCTCATAACTATACACATTTCACAAATGAAACATTAGAGGGAAATAAATAACCTAGAATAATATAGCATCTAAATCTGTAACAAATCCCACTAACTTTACCTTCAGTGTATGCTGATTCCCTCCAGGGTCTTCTCATACTCCAAGCAGAATCCAAACAATTTCTATTTCTCACCTTGACTACCATGTTTCCAACTAACCTTACCATCCATAATGGGTGTGTGTGTGTGTGTGTGTGTGTGTGTGTGTGTGTGTGGTACATCAAGGGAGTGCTAAAATATAACCCCAGGTGATCTTTACAATTTTTCTTTCAGGGTCTCACTAAATTGCCCAGGTTAGCTTTGTACCTGTAATCCTCCTGCCTCATTCTCCCAAGTAGAGGAACTGGCATGAGCCCAGCTAACAACCAATGCTTTTGTAAAGCACCCTATTCATTCAGTTAAACGCACCAATCACAAGTTCAGTTATGACCATGTCAAACTGCCATAACAGTCTCAAGTTCTTTATTTATTGCATTATAGATAAGGAACAAATAGTTTTTAGGACCAGCACTATGGATTATTCTTTTCAAATCCCCTACATATAGCAATCCTCAGGATTTGGAAATAAGAAATTGGAATTATTAGGAATTCTTATAATCATAAATTATTTTTTTAAATAATTCCAATATTCTTTACTCACTATTTTGAATATTTTTAAGTTATTTAATAAGAAATACTAAGTTTAGTACTATTCACCAAAAAATTGTAGCTTATACAAAACTATGCAAATATTGTGAATGCATAGCATTCAAATAACCCAGCAAGGTTAGCAGCACTACACAGAATCACGTGTCAGAACTGCCAATTTAAGGACTTATTTTGCTTCCAAAACTCATTATCTCTTGGCACACAACTACTCATAGGATGTTATAAAAAAATACTCTACACATAATGTATTAATATTTACTTTACTTGCAAGAATGACTCATTGTTAGCAGAAGACAGGTCCATGAACATACACATACAATGTGGCCATAGCAGCTAGCAAGTCTAACTTGTTAAATCATACCCACTTTTCTCCTTTATGCTCTTCTCTCAATTCCCAGAATAGTCGACCTTAACCTTCTACTCCACGTGTCAGAGTTTCCTGCTCTGGCTTTCAACTTGAAGTCAGTAGATTCATTAGAGCCAGTAACATCTCTATGTTGCTTGTGGCTAGCGGCTATGTTACTGAACAGTGAAAATCCAGAGAGTCTTAGAGGATGGAGGCTGAAAAAGAGAGGAAATGCAACCTTGGAAAATTTCAAATTTTGAGAAAAAGGAACTCACCAGAGAACCATTTGAAAGAATCCAATAATCACTAGATGCTTCAGAAAAATTAAAATCAGAAAAGAATCTAACTGTCCCAACAGACACAGAACAAAATCCTAGGCAAGATTTGGGAATGGATTTTAAATACTTAAAAAGAGGTAATACCTGGGAACCCCAATAGTGAGAGCAAGTCATACGAGATTAACCCAGTTTCCTTTTTCAAGGAGAAAGCTAAGAGTTCAAGGAAACTCTTAAGCTGAGATCTCCTAAGCTGAGAGTTCAAAGGAGCATATATATCTAGATTTTGGCAAAGCACTTGACAAAGCCTCTTATGAAATACCTATGGTCCACATGGACAAAAAGTTAAAGAGATGCATCTGTCAGGTTTCTGCACAAGAGGCGCTGTTTGAAAAAATTAATATTGTCCCTACAATGATGGAAATGGAATCCAAAAGAGCAGTCTATTGCTAAGGGAAGAACCTGAAAAAATGATGAATGCAAATTTAAAGTCTGACATATAGTAAAGGAATAAAAGAAAAGGGCATGAACAGACGAGTAGAGGGTGAGGGAGGAGGGACCCAGCACAGCATCCTGGGAGAACACTTTACGATTTCCATGGGTAGGTAACTCACAGCCCTCTAAAATATAGCAGTTCAGGGTGCATAAAACAAGCATGGAAGTTTAAAAAAAAAAAAGAGTACAGAAAACTAATCAGAAACATTGCAATTAGTTATTAATACCAATTTTTAAAGAGTTTCAATCAAACTAAAACATGAAGGAGATGGGGAATGCAGTGACTGATCATTTGGAAGCTCTGAAGATATTCCACTTAGAAAAAGGAATATTAGGTCTCATGTAAAAATAGTATGATACTCTATGCTGTGTAGCTGAAAAGAGAAGCTACCCTGTAAGCAAAGAATAAAACAGAGGTTGCATTTATTATAGATTCAGAATAAAACCCCTCTGACATCAAGTGTTGTCTGACGGCAGAGTAGAATCTTAGCAGATTCTGCATCCCCTAACTTTACAGGATTTGAATGAAGGCTAAGGATTCAGAAAGTGTAACACAGACAAACTATAGACACTAAATGGATGAACTTAATGTTCTTCCCAACTTTGTGACACTACCAAGGAGCCACTGAGTAAGCCACAAACACCTGAGACACTCACATGCATCTCGTCCCTACCTGGCATTTGGTAGGGACTTCAGAAACTTTAATGAAGGGGAGACATTTCAAAGGAATACTGGGAAACATAAAATGTTGTTTTGTTTTGTTTGGTACCAGGGATCGAACTCATGCCCTTGCACTTGCAAGGCAGGCAGTAGAACCACTCAGCTAAATCCCCAGCCTAAATGTTGTGTTTTTAAAACTAGAAGCAGAAGAGACAAACCAATGAATGTGGACTCATTTTCTGCAATGCTTCCTCAGGAAATGGCTTATGAAAGGTATAAGGCTTAAAACATTTTAATTGGGCCTATTTCTAACCTCAAGGGAAAGAGCCAATAAAGAGAACAAGTCAGAAGGGCTAAGGCAGTGAGGCGAACCTTTCAGAGCTTTCAATGGTAACAAACAGCCTGCTGCAGCACGGGTGTCACAGGTTCGCCACCACTGGTCTAAGGTAAAAGGACCAATCCGCCCTATCCATGAGGCAATATGTTCCAAGATCTCTGCCTGATGCCAGAACACACAGATAGAACCAAAGCCTATTTACACTTTGCTGTTTTCTATAGACCTATAGGTCTTCTTGAATAACAAGCTGCTGTCAGTCGGAACACATTTTCTGTTCATATCCACCCCCCACAGTGAATGATTTTTTTCCATCTTCACTAAGCACTTATCAAGCACTATTGTCATAATTTTTTTAGTCTGAAAAAAGTACGACAACAAAACTAGCATACATTTCTTTTTCCTCCTTGACAATTTCATGGAAAGATTTCTTCTTACCCAATGGATAAGGGAAGACTACTATAATCACAAAACAACAGAAATTAATTTTCTGATATTTCTGAAAGCTGGATGTCTGGGTATCACAAGTTCATGCTCTGGTAAGAGCTCTCTCCCTGGCCTGCACAAGGCTGCCTTCCTTCTGTGTCCTCACAGGGTGAAAGGAAGAGCAAGCTCCCAGGTATCTCTTCTTCCTAGCCGGTAACTCCATCATGGTGGTCCCACCTTCATAACCTTATCGAAAACCTATGCCCTACAGAACTCCCAAAGGCCCCATCTTCTAGCGCCATCACAGTGAGCATTCGGGTTTCAACATATGAATTGAGGAAGGACACAATTTAATCCATAGCACAGACAGATACATGAAATTTTAAAGATCATCCTCAAAACTGCTAGTAGTGATTATTCAAAAATGCAAATCTAATTGGTCACTTTCCTGCTTAAAATTTCCCAAAAGCTAGCATAGTTTGGAATAAGGTCTGAATTGTTCAGCACTTAGTAAATAGTCTTTGGATACATCCTCCCTCAGCCTCTCCACCCTGAGGCCACATCAACTAAACCGCTGCAGTTACAGCACGCACCATTTCCTTACACCCCACCTTTCCGCAGAATGCTCCCTATGCTAGAATACCCTTCCTTACATCACCAGGCGAATGTCCACCTACTCCAAAGTCCATACTCAACTCCTTCCTGAGTTACACCTTTTCTCCAAAGCAGGCTAGGCATTCCAACCCTGGGCTTTGGGCACATGATATACACACCTTCCGCACTTGCCAAACTGTAACGCAACCTCTGATTCAGGTGTGTCCCTCACTAAGCTGTGAATTCTCTGAAGCCAGGAATAGCACCCCATGTTTCCATCACATATCGGCACACAGCCTAACACAGTTAGTATTCAAACACAAACATACTTGTGTACACACACGCACACACACACACACACACACATGAATCAAATTAGACCCCAAAAGGCTTTTTAAAAAAGAGATGACTGAGGCAATTTTTTATTTGTAACATTTCATCCCCATCACTCTCTCACAGGCGTATTTCCAGTTAGTTATATTCCTTGATTTGCACACAAATTTGGTGATTATTTCAATGCCCAGCAAAATGGAACATACACAGAAATCATGGAGGGATCAAGATCAGAGATGCAAAGAGAAAACAATGGCATTTTCCACAGAACTGGCAAAGACAAATTGCACAGAAGACTGCCTGTCTTTACCCATGAAACAAATTTTACACTTTCCCAAGGTTATAGACTAGTTTACCACCTTTTAACACTTTTCATAAAGGCCAGTAACACCTGATGGGCCCTTCACAAAGTAGAAAACTGTCCGTCAGCATCACAGATGCACCTTTAGGTTTTAAATTGACTGAAGCACCTTTCCCAGGTGAGCAACTTACATGTGGACCATTCTGCAGATGCGCCGACTTCATGCACAGAGCCATCGTGGGTGGTCTTGGGGAAGGGCTTAATAAATGGTAAAGAGGGCTACAAATGCCAGCGGTAACTACCGGCTAAGCACCCTCGTGGGGTCCCTAGTCCTTCAACCGGAGAATATCTGTATCCAGCGGAGGGAAATAACTTATGTTTTGTCTGACTCATATTTTGCCCTTTTCTCCTCCCAAAAGAAACAACCTCCTAATGGTACTTTTTCTGATGACCAAACATTAACTCATCCGCCTCAACGTCTTTGATGACTAAAATGTTCCTTCCTTCATAATAAACCAGTAGCCTAAAATTTTAATATAAACCCAAGGAAAGGAAACAAATTTCTTCCTCAACCTATGACCCTCAAGAAATAAAAAATAAATTTGAATGTAGACTGAAGTACAGATTCTTAGACATGACTCTACAAAAGAGATTATACCCTACAGCCCTTAGTAGAGGTCGGAAAAAAAGAGTGTTATAATGTGCTTTTGTCCTGTGGCTATAATTAAGGTTGAAAAAGCCTTCAGTGTTCCTCTCTAAGATATCATCAGATCTGAATTACTCCCATCTCATGCTTTTTCCCTTTGGTGTGCTCTTTTAAAATACCTCCATATATTTCCAGCTCCTCCTGAGTGACTCCTTTCTGCTTTGAACTGTTCACTGCTCATTCAAAACCTCTCCTCTCTCATCCTAAAACTTGCTGATTCCATTTCTTTATTCTCTTTCATCATTCCCTCCCCCAAATCCTAATACTGTACCTTTAATAACATACAAGAAAGATCAGTGAAAAACAAAAATAAAAACTTGACAATAGCCCATTATAATAAAATGGATAATGCATAACAAAATTACAACTCCTTCGATTCAGTGTAAGTTTCTGTAGAGTGCCCACTGTGTGTCCCACAAAGAGCTATGAAACAAAATCAGCTTTGCCAGGGATTTAGCTCAGTGGTTCCACAGTCTGCTTCAAAAGCAAAAGGTCCCAAGTTCGATCCCCAGTACCAAAAAAAAAAAAATCAGCTTTCCCAGACTGTGAGCTTTGTATGCGGGGCTGATTCACCTTCATGGCATTCCCACAGGTAGTTAGAGAATTTCATACTGACAGGGGTCCCTCTAAAGTCCAGAGAAGCTTGGGGTCCTCCACTGTAGATGATTTATGGTAATAAAATACAGACAGTCTCCAATTTACAATGGTTCAACTGACAACTCTTTACTTTTTGATGGTGCAAAAGTCATATACATTCAGTAGACCCACACTTAGAACTGTGAATTTTGATCTTTTCCCAGACTGATGATACACAGTATGATGTTGGGTAACGGTAGCAACTGCAGCTCCCAGAGAGCTACTTGATCATGGGGTAAACAACTGATTCTCTACAAGTACTGTTGGCTGAACTGTGATGTTCACTATGTGCATTAATGCATTTTCCACTTAAGATATTTTCAACTTATGATGGATTTACTGGGATGTAACCTCTTGGCAAGTTAAAAACCATCTGAATAAAGAAAGCCAAAACAGAATAATAAAAATTGTATATGATTTCAATATTCACAAAACATGCCAGACAATACTTTTGGGCTGATCTTACGCTATTATCCAGTTAAGAAACACAAGGTTAAAGTTCTACGATCTGTGATGCCTTCTTCCATCCTGTTGGTATATTTTTGGGACTCTACCATTCAAAGACAAGGTCAAGATGTGAAACTTCTTGTGAATGGGAAGCTTGGGCCAGGGGCCCATCTACCCATTTTCACTATCACCCAAGGTCTCCAGGCAGTCATGAATGAATGAGTCAATAAGCAATTTACAGTGAATGTGTGATGTTTGCCTTCAAGGAATTTATAAACTAAATTTTTTTTAAAAACCGGAGATAGCTCCCCCAAATAATTCCATCCTGGACCTGTCATTAAATCATTAATCATTAGCAAGACTTCCTTAATATATTTTAAGTCCAGGGCTTTATTTCCCTGTGAAGTGGAAAACCTCCACTTTCTACCCTGCCTCCTGCACAGGGTGTTTTCAGAGATTACTTAAGATGTGGTACTGCTTTGGTAAATGAAAAAGCTCTCCACAAACCTGAGCCGCATAGGAAGAAAGGTTGAATCTTAATCACATGCTGCTTTACCATCACCATGAAAAGAATCCTTAATGACATTTATAAGCATATACATTCAGACATTAAGATTGTTGTGCCAAGGGAATAACAAGGGATGCTCTGGAGAAGAAGTGGAGCAAAGGTGAGTGGCTATGTTAGAAAGCAAAGCCATTTTATGGAGCCCCATAGGGCTCTGGCAATTCTATGAACACTGAATATTCTTGTAATCTTTATTCCTTGTTCAAAGAACCTCCATGAATAACCAGAGATGACTACCTCAACAACGACAACAAAAAAAAACCAGATTAAGTTCTTAAGGTCCCATACCATCCCAGGCATTTTCCACTAAAACTTGTGAAGCCCACTATAATCTAGTTTCCTCCCTCACACTGAATTTACACAAGCAGTACTAACGACACCCTAAACAACCAACACCAACTGGCCCTTCAGTACTTGCCCATGTGTTTCAGAGTAGCACCAGGAGCCGTCCCTTCCTGCTCAGGTAGCAGGACACCGCCCCCCCCCCGCCCCGTTCTGTTTCTCACTCTTAGATCCTTCTTCAGGCACTCAGCCCTGGGCCCAGGGCTCAGGTCCATCCTCTCCCCTTTTCCCCATATAATCTGATCCCCTCTTGAACTTCACTGTCACCGGGACCAGCCTGGCCCCTTCCTCTGTGCCATTCTTTTGTTCTGAATACCCACTCAACAGTTCCTCTGGCCACTCCAACGTCCCTAAAACAGACTTGTCAAAGTGAGCTTGTCACCTTCTAGCACTCCCACTCCTCCTCCTTCTATCACATGATCACCATCCACCCCCAGACAGCCATCAAAGATCTCACCCTCCACCTAACCCTACCCTACAGACTGGATCCATCTCTCAGCGCGACCTCCCATGCAGCCTTAAAATCCTCATCATCCTCTCTGCCCACACTTGGCCTCCTCATCTCTAGACCGTTGTTTCCCCAAGGTCTCCCAAAGTGTGGGACGTGGACCACTGGAGGCCTCCAACTCACTGCTAAGTGGTGTTCTGACACTGCTTTTTAATGGTTAATGCTTTCCTATTATATATTAAAATAAATCCTAAGTAGTGTGCCAAGGCTGCATTTCCACGGGTGTAATAGCTTGAAACAATATTCGTGCACGTTAGAAGAACCTGCAGACATTTTAAAAATTCTACCCCTTACCCCAGACCAATTAAATCATAACTTCATGAAGGAGACAGAAGAAAGCCAAAGGGTCTGGGTCATTCTGTTAGAATGTGCCTAAAACAGGGGAAAGGCTCTGCCCATCTAAATTTTAAAAAAAAAGGAAGAAGAAAAGGAAGTCATGTGTATGGCAGATGGGAAGAGTGCCCACAACACCCCAGGTATGCCTGAGACCCAGGCTAACCTGGACAGCTGGTCTCCCTACACAGAGAAGGACAAGTGTCTGAAGTTTGGGAAGCAAACAAAAGGAAGGCCTCTTTTTGTAGAGCATTTTATGTATTAGGCTTCAAGAAATATTTCTGAGGCTGGTGTGGTGGTACATGTCTGTAATCCCAGCACTCTGGGAGGCTGAGGCAGGAGAATCTCAAATTCCTGTCCAGCCTGGGAAACTTAGCAAAGAACTGGGGATGTAGCTCATTGTTAAGACCTTGGGTTCAAATCCAAAAAAAAGCTTTTGGAAGGCCATTTTGCCACCTGATAACTTCTAACTCAACCTTCACAAGAACATCATCATTCCCATCGTCCCTGGGATGATGGCCTCTAATGCAGTCTCAAACAGACCTGTACATTCCAACTTTACATTTTGAGACAGGATCTTGCTAAGACACTAAATAAGCCCAGGCTATGCTCCAACTGGTAATCCTCCTGCCTCAGCCTCCCAGCACAAGTGTGTGCCACCACATCTGGCTGGTTACCAACAACTTTTTTGTCTACATCCTTTATGGCTGGTATATAGTAGCCACTCAATACACCTATATAGAAAAAAGGAGGTAATACATATACTGTGTCTAGGGAAACTTTTTTTTTTTGGAGACAGGTCTCACTGGGTAATTCAGGCTGGCCTTAAACTCACTATGAAGCCTCGGTTGGCCTCAAACTTGCTGCAATCCTCCTGCCTCAGACTACCAAGTGCTGGGATTACACACATGCACCATCATGCCGAGTGAGAAACTTAGAAAATAATGCTGGGATAGGGGATAAAGGGAGGGTGCCTGCTTAGCATTTATAAGGCTCTAAGTTCCATTCTCTAAACTGCAAAAAAAAAAAAAAAAAAAAAAAAATGGGAGAGGAATAAAGATGTCCCATGTACAGGATCCTAACAACTCCAATCAATGTAAATACTATATGCCATAACATGAGCTAGGACAAATAATACTAACAAGTATGAAAAAGGAGTGAGAGGAACCGGAGGGGGGGGAGGCAGGAGGGGAAGGGGAAACAAGCTGTAATATGTACACATAACCACTCCCCAAAATGATTGTAAACTGTGTGAACTGCAAACATGTACTAATAAAAAAAATTAAACAAAAAAAAGGAAAAGTAACAAAAGGAAAATAAATGAAAGACAGGGAGAGGGAGAGAGAAAGACAGAAAGAGAGACAGAGGCAGGGGGATTCCAAAGAAGACTATCATGTAATATTGAGTCCACTGATGTGGAATTAAATGGCTGGGAACCTTCAGCAAGAAAAGAGTGAAATTTATGTGAGCACCGCAGAGTCAAATCACAAAACAACAATAGCAATCATCGCATTTTTTTATATTATACAAAAAATTAATAAAAATTTCCAAGTTTCTTGAAATGCAAAATAAACTCAGACAATCTTCTGATTAACACAGAACAAACTAAAAACTCAACAGATACCATGGAATATGCACCACCATTTAACCTCAAAGTCTATGTTCATCCACTTTACAGAGGTTCCTTCTGACAATTCTAAGTTTAAACAAACCTTTGAGAAGAGAGTACTCTAGCAGGTTTAATACAGTCACAGGTGTCAAAAACATGGGTGATGTATTACACTTACAAGAGCATTTGAAAATGTGTCAATAATTATAATTAGACACTAGTACCAGATCTACTATGCCATTACCCTTCAACTTCAACTGATGTGAAATTAAAGCCAGTTTTTCAAAAGTGCAACTCTCAGATCATAATTTAATCCTAAAGTAGATATAAAACCTGTCACACTACAGAAATACAGTACATTTTACTCAAGAGGAGAAGAGGCCATGGTATTGCAATACATCGTTTTAGGTAGGGTGACCACCTTTATGTTGAAAGGGTAAAATATATTACAGAGGTGACACCATCTTCCAATATTTACTTCACTGGTTTGCATTTAAAGATTGTCTTTTCAAAATTATACATGACCCACAGTACAGATACAGTAACTGTTAACATTTTGGTTTATTTCCTACTAGTCTTTTTTTGTCTATCTATATCCATATGTATATAACCATAAATCTGGAAAGTACATTTTATGTTTACATTTATTGAATTGTACATAATTTATGTAAATGGAATTATACTATGATCTTAGTCATACTTTTTCTACTTAATGGTATTTTGTGTACTCTTCCTGGTTATTCATCCATTCCAAAAATTTCTGCATATCTACTATGGATAAGGCAGTATACTAAGTATAGGTTACACACACACACACACACACACACACACACACACAGGCACACCCAAAGTACCAAATAAGCAAAGTACCTGTTCTCTTTGGTATCTACCCTGCAGATATACTGACAGTACAGGATAATATATGTAAAATACAAAAAAGAATTAAAGATCTAACTAGTCAATAAAAGCCTCTTTGAAGAGGCAATTTTAAAAGTGAGTGTGCCCTGAAGATTCATCTAAGTTCCATTCTATAGCATTTTTAGTGATTATATATTTTTGTGTACATAAATAAAACCCAATCTCTATTGTGGAACATTTAAATTGTTTCCTTTTTTTTTTTTTCTTTTTTGCTACTCTACAGCTAGATGAATAAATTTGTGTACTTAAAAAAGATTTAGTAACTGCTTTTTTTAAAATGAGTAAACAAAGGCTCAAAATATTCTAGAAAAATTTATATTAGCAAGCCAGACTATCCAAGTCTATCAAATGAAAAAATCCAAATACATGCTTAGTTTGGGGGGAGCCAATCCTAGAGAAAAAATGCAGCATGAAGAATAAACATGAATTTTATATCATGTTGTTTACTTGGGTTTACATTTTTAAATATATCTAATTTGGTAACCACCAGGAAATCCAATAATCTTATTAAAGAATACTGATTAAATACTTTAAAGTTTCAAATAAACTCTACTTTACCTTCTTTACATTATAAAATACTTCAGAAAATCAAAAGCTGTCTGCTCCAATCTGCTCCAAAACCATAAATAAAATTTTGCTGTTTCTTACAGACTATCACAAGCCTATTGCTTTTTTAAAAGACATTATAAAAATAAGACTTTTTTCCTAAGTCTAAAAACCCACTGCCTCTATTCCTGATCAATAATAAGAAGCTGACTATATGAAATTTTTGGTCACTAAATACCTAGCTACCACTCACCATATTAAAAAAAAAAAAGATAATCAGCCATATAAGCTCTGCTTTTAACATAAAGTGCAAACCAGACACAGTACTTTAAAACAATCAAAAGTAAACCTGTAGTTAACAAGGTTTTCCAAAGCCCAGAGTCCTTCACAGACTCAAAAAGGGAGAAAAAAAAAAAAAATCATCAACTTCCATTTACTGGAAAGACCAAAGAGAGAGACAGAAAGAATCAACAAATTACTAAGCTTTAGAAAGAAATGAGTCTATGCCCTTCTTGACAAATGAGGAAAGGAAAGCAACACGAAGAAAAAAGTCAAGAAAATGACTTTCTTGGACCACACAATTGGTTGACAGCAGAAACAAACTTGTGCGTGAGTCTTTGGTTATTGTCTCATTCCCACCACATCAAATGCTTCCCAAGTACAAATCCAAAACCCAACCATGGTCCAGCTTACACTGATATTTACCATGCAAATGCCATGTGATTCAGCAACCCCAACCTTCAGTACTTGTCCCCACACACACAGGAAGGAGACACACAGGTGGAGATTCCTAGCGAAGTATGGACAGTGCAGGGCACAAGTTCTCTGACCCCCTCAAAGATGTCAGAGACTAAAGAGCACAGCCCTTTATTCTGTGCGTACATACAGATGATAAAGTCCAACTGCTAAATTAGGCACAGTAAGACCTTAACAATAACTAATAATAATATAAAATAACTATTAAAATATACTGTTAAAAAGTTTATTGTAAAGTTATCAATTATTTATTTCTAGGATTTTCCATTTTATATTTTTGGATCTCAGTTGACCTTTGATACCACAGAGAGAGAGCACAAGCACAGATAATGGGGGACAGCTGCACATGTAAAGGTGGCAATGGAATATATAATACCAAAATTAATAACTGAAAGTCTGGTTAAGTAAATTATGGTACACAATGAAATGTCCTTTTTTTGAGTCTGGAACTTGCCACCCTCCTGTACCTCAGCCTCTCAGAGTGCTGAGATTACAGGTATGAAACCACCACACCTCGCTGGAATGCCTTTCAAAAGGATGAGATAACATTATTCACATTAGTAGAAAAAAATTTCCAAGATAAACTGTGCGGTGAAAATAACCAGGCACAGAAATGAAACTGCACAACAGGGTACAAAATACATAGAAACAAAAGCAGGTTAGTAACCAAGGACAGCAGTGTGCCCCTGTAATCCCTCCACTGGGGAAGCTGAGGCAGGAAAACTGCTTGAGCCCAGGAGCTTCGGGCCAGTCTGGGCAACACAGCAACACAGCCAGACTCTGTCGCCAAAATAAATAAATCCCCATTAGTACATGTTTTTAAATGTAAATATCACTGGGAAGATAAAGAACTTGGTTGGATATTCCCTTCCCATGCTAGGCAAAAATCTGTCCCCCCCAAAAATTGTTAATGACATTTTTTCAGGAAATGAAAGCAAAAGGCAGGAGGCCAAGAGTTGCTTTTCACTGTACACCTTTCTTCTACTTCAAATCTAATTTCATATATATTTGTTCCTTTCAGAACACAAACAGATCAAAAATATAAGATATCTGAGTAAGCCCAGAATGGTGGGACATACAGTGAACCCAGCACTCTAGGAGGCTGAGGCTGGAGGATCTCAAGCTGGAGCCCAGCCTGCACAACCTAACTTAGCAAGACCCTGTCTGAAAATTAAAATATAATATAACATTAACAAAACTATTTGGTTTATGAGTAAACACCTGTATAGAACCCACACAGAACCCACGTGTGCACATGTAATGAAATAAAGCTATCTACAAGCTAAAAATTTAAACACCAATTCAAATTTTTTTTAAAGCCTGAAATTTGCAGCCCCAAAAGGAGTCAGGTGCATGAGAACACAAGAACTGCCCTCCTGGACGATTTGCATGCACAGTGCTAGTCTGAGAAGGATTTACCTCACCTGTGTGCTGAAGAACCTATGAACAAAGGGGAACCCAGAGACAGACCCAGAGCTGAAGTGGACCTGGCTAATTAAGAAAGGATGACAGGGAAGGAAGCCTAAGCAAACATGCCTCGCTGGGTGGTGGTGAAAAACACAACTGAATTTGAAAATGGACATTCCATCTTTAAACTGGCTAAAAGCAAAAATAAGTCCCAAGCAGAGAAGCACTTCTTTCCCAACCAGGGTCCTCGTAACTTCTTTTTCTATCACCTGTGATAACAAAGCAAAACAAAACAATCATTGATAGAATCAATTTCAGTAAGTTACAGGGGTTATAGCTCACTGATACTATGAGCAGATGTTTATCAGTTTCCATGTTCTAAAATTGAAGGCTGTTATTTTACTCCTTTATTAGGATAAACATTTGATTTATTTGCAAGATAAGATACTTGACCCCCAAAATCAATAAGAGACTGAACTGTTTGTAGCTAGTTCAATTTATCATGCAGACCTCAGCCCACTTCTTCCCTTTCCCAGAAGGGAGCCCCTTCCCTCATCTTGTTGAAATTTAATTCTGTACAAACCAAGCTCATGGGCTTCCAATATGGAAGAATTAAATTGCTAAGAAAAAGGAGGTTAGGAGTTTCTATTGGAAATAAGGAGAAGAAAAAAGGCTTCTGGTTTCTACAGGAGGGGCACCCAAAAAGTGGAGTTTCCAAATGGCCCCTCAGTTCGGAACTTTCTATGGACAAGCAGAATGTGGGAATTGCTCAATTGTTCAGTGGCTCTATGAGTTAAAATGACCAGCTGGAACCCAGGCTCTCTAATCCAGTTACTCAGCATGTAGGGTTTAAAGAAAACTGGTGTTTTAGAGAAAAAAACAGGTTATTCTGCATTTTAAAATCCTCAAAACTCCAGAGTTTAGTAGGGAGGGGCTGCAACTCCCTTTAGTAGGAAGGAGGCTGCATTCCTTGTTGCCTGAGGAACTTCATTCTTGGTCCAAAATCCCAGTTCACTGTCTATTTTTATTTTAATTCTTCTCAATATGGCTGATCACCCAGCTCAATCTCAGGTCCTTTCCCTAGCTAGCTCCCTTACTCCTAAGCTAACCAAACTATTCTTTATACTATCACTAATCACCAATAAAAGCCAAAGCCCCAAACCCTCATCTTCAGGATTCAAGTCCCATATTCCCAACTTCTCACAGGACCCAGCCAAAACTACTCTACCTCTTTGTTCCTCTAGAGCATCAACTCAACTTCATGCTCCATCCCAAACCCGCTGCTCTTGCCAACTTTCCATTTTCTTTGAAGATCAACATTATTCTCCTAGTCATCAGGTCCCAAAAGTCAGTACCCTCATCACAAAAGTGATTTATTCACCCAGCTCCATGGCTTATATGGCCCAAAGCCAAAACTCTACTTGCATCTACAATACTCTCATTTCCCCCTGATGTTGGGGCCTTCCTCTCCCACACCAGACACATCATCCAAGGTCAACAAAGCACAAACTCTAACAAACTCTACGGGGGCAATGCATCTAGAACACAAGAGGAAGGAGGCAGAAGGTACACACACACACACACACACACACACAAAAGCAATAAATAGCAACAAAGCTGGGCCTCAGCGTATGAACACAAGGCACGCTGCAACTGTGGCAAACACAGGGCACTTGCCCTCTCAGACAGACATGATCACCAGACACTGTGGCAGGTTCCCAGGGAAAGGGTCCTGGTCTTATTTGTGTTTTCGATATTGTGACAGCAACTGGAAATCTAAAAAATAAAATAGTGGCAACCATTTCTTTTTTTAAATGTTTTAAATACTTTATCAAACAGAACAGAACTCTGAAGTCCATTTGGCTCAGAGCTGCCGAGGGAGGACGGATCTCTGCTAGGGAGAACGGTGTGGAACACAGAGCCTAGGTGAAGGTGCAGACATGTGATGTGACACAGTTCACATCATCTCTCGGGTCCTCAGTTTCTCCTGCTGTAAACTAATAAGAGCAGGTACTTCCTAGAGGGGGTGTAAGCATTAAATGAAAGAATTCAGGTACGGGCCTGGCCAAAGCCTGCTTTACATGAGTTTCCTTAATCTGGAGCTCATTATTCCTAGGGAACCACACTGTGGCTCAAATCTCCCTTTATTACCTTTCTTCTGTGGCTCTCACCATACTAAACTCCAAGTCACTCACAAAGCTCTGAGACACCTGCTGTTCCTTTCAGTCGTCTCAAGTCTTGCACCTCCCTGAGAAGCTGCAACCATAACTTCATCTTTCCAAGGCTCGCCAAACAGCCACATCCTCCAGGGTGTTGGTTGATCCTTATCCTTCTACATCTTGTGACCAAAATAGTGTTCTCCTATGAAGAGCTAGGTTTGTAATTCATTCTTTTACTCAAAGGCACACATGATAAGACCAAGTTGGTTTTGCTGAGCTTTCCACGCCCACCCCCAAGTAAAGGAAGACTTGATAAATGCTCAATAAATGAAGGACAGAGGGGAAAGGATGAAAAAGCAAGAAGGTGGGGAAATGTTAATGATCAGGACAATGACAGTAATTTTGTTTCTGAATACAAAGAGCTGTCCCTGTCAACCTTTCATTTTGCACTTCTGGACCATATGGAGTCGCCTTCACTATCTCCCACTGCCCTGCTAAGTGCAGGCAGGGACTCTTGCTTCCCATTCCTGCTGACAGCCATCATCCTATTCAAATATAATCTAAAGCAAGGTGGAGCTAAGGACTCCTGCCACCAGCATAATCAGCCCACCTTTGAGGCTCACTGGGATCCACAGGACACTGATGCACTCTTGGAGCTGGTCCAAAGCACATATTAATCACTTTACTCTGAGCTGGAGAAACAAGCAAAGATCCTCACACAGAGAGGATAGGAGACCCAAGGGTGTGAACTTTCTGTGGAACAACTGCAGTCCACACAGAAAGAAAACAAAATTCTCATTCAGGTTAGTAACTACCCAATAAAAAAATTAAGGCTAATTT
This sequence comes from Heterocephalus glaber, assembly GCF_000247695.1. The sequence continues at coordinate 7,878,643 of NW_004624732.1, read as the reverse complement.
CCACAATACCTAGAATAGCACCACCCCCAAATACTGAGTAGAACCCATTAGCAAGCTGTAAATCAATTTCGTAGGTAGAAATCAGAATATGTTTAATAAAAACTGAAATTAGAAAATAATAAAATAATGCTTTGTGAAACTTGCAGTTCAGCTTTATTTTTAATATGCATGTGTGTACTAGGTCACGATGGAAAATAACTGCTGAGAGTCAAAAGTCTTTAAAAACAAGGAAACAACACTCATGCTAATATAAAACATCTCTACAGAGACTAAGCTTTTCCGTTTCTTACTGGGTCATGCCCATAAGATATCTGTTCTAGCCACCTGTTGCTCACAACAGTACAAGTTCTTCAAGTTCAAAAAATGTACAAGAAATATTTGGCACACTTGTCCCATACCATTTTCTTAATTCCTGAGAAGGAAAGTTAAGGATCACTAGATAACCACTTATTCTTTTTCTCCCTGCTGACTGTTGCTATGTACAACATATCTGTCTTACGTAAGTCCCTCACATCAAGATGAGACATGAGTGCAAGTCAGACATGATGGCGCATGGCTGTAATCCCAGCACTCGGGAGGCTGAGGCAGGACCACTGCTGCAAGTTTGAGGCCAACCTGGGCTACACAGTGAGTTCAAGGTCACCCTGAACTATATAGTGAGACCCTGTCCCAAAAATCAAAAAAAGAAAAAACAGAGGGCCAGGATTTAGCTCAGTGGTGCCACCGCCTGTTTCACAAGCACAAGATCCCAAGTTCGAGCTCCAGTACCAAAAAAAAAAGAAAAGAAAGTCAGAGGGACAAGTCCAACAGCTCCAGGAGTTTTAGTGACAACTGCTTATAAGCACCAACCCATCACTTAGGAACAGGAATCAGGCATTTCAGAGTTTCACCCCCAGTCTAGCACCACTCACCAATAGCTGCACAATAGTGGAAGATTCAGAATTTGTTTAAAACATCACCTCAACCTATTCCCTCTATTCCAGAATGGTTTTTCTCACATCTTTATTGCACATTCTTGTCAGCACCAACTCACCAAACTCCACCTATCATCCCACTTCTATATGCGGTTCTTTCCGACATCACCCCACTGTTCCTTTATCCCCTCTGTGCAGTTTTCATGAAACTCAAAGTTATTTTTTAGTGGTACAATCAATAATCCTTCCATCATGGGCTAAAAAAGAATCAAAACTTAGGGTTATTTCCTTTTTCAATGGCACCTGCCCGTGGCTTTGTAGAAGAGCAGCATGCCCAGTCACCAGGTATCCAAGCTGCAAAGTTCTCTGTGGTTATGCCCACTCAAACCACCCATGGAATCTATCAGAAAAGGAGTCTGCTTTGGATTCCATCCATTTTCCATGGAAGTCATCCACATTCTTTCACCTCTGACATAAGAACTGCTTACCACTGTGTTTTTACTGTCAACTGTTTGGGAACATATGCCACAAGAGAGAACTAGAGGAAAGGAATCAATTCACCAAGTGGTGGAGTCCCAGCCATACCCATGTTAAAATGTGATGCCTTGCTCTACCGGCAATAAAAAATTAGTAGAGTTGGGTGTGGTGGTGCATGCCTACAATCCCATCTACTTGGGAGGCTGAGACTCGAGAAGCATAGGTTTGAAGTCAGCCTGGTCAATTCAGTGAGACCCTGTCTCAAAACAAAATTTTTGAAAAAGGTGAGTGGGAGGAGCTCAGTGGTAAAGGGCCCATTGGTTCAATCCTGGGTAGTACCAAGAAAAATAACAAATTGGTTGAGATAGTCTTTCCCAAAAGGAAGGTTTCTCCTTAAATACAAAGAAGAAAACATACACTGAAATAAATATAGTGTATGTTTGTTGAATTCACTAAGTACAAGCTACAATTAAACACAGACAATGATGTGTCAGTCTGGGGATTCAGCTCAGTGGCAGTGTGCATGCTTGGCACTAGGTTCAATCCCCAACACCAAAAAAAAAAAGAAGAAGAAAAAGAAGAAGAAAGTGTGTGAGAATTGTGTCAAAAAAGAATAAGGGGAAGAACGAATGACTTGGAGTCTTTACTCTCAGAGGGCTCAGTCAAGGCCCTGAATGAGGAGTAAGGAGATTAAAAAGCTAGGAGACTTTCACAAGGCAAAATCCGGGAAGAATTTTTGCTTGCAATGAGATTACCCTGATCCTTGAAGGATTTGGCTCTCCCGAAAGGAGGGGGGGAAGGGCAATGTTAGGTGCCAGAACAGCGCAGGAAGAACGGGGAGCTGATCTCTTAGAGAGACCCATCAGGACACCTGTGCTGAATGTGGCCCCTTCACCTCCCTTCATTCCCCCCAAACAACCTTCATCTACTGCATGAACCTCCACAAAATTTGGAAGAGTGAAATGTAAAGTTACTTTCCCAATCACAGAAGTAAAGGCCAAATACCAGAGTAAACAATGAAGCAACCATAATGGGCAAAGCGGAATTTTGGTCAGAGACTGAAAACCCAAAAATCAAACAACTGAGTAGCGGTGGCTCTGGAAAACAAAGCTCTCAAGGATCACATAAGAGCCTTTAGACTTACAAACAAACTCAAGCTTCCAGAATTGCCTAGAGAAGCACAGCCATATTATTCAACTGTGCAGTCAGTTTGAATACTGGCATAGAGGTAAATTTGTTTTAATTTTTAAAAGTGTCTTTCTCTCTGTCTCTCTCTGCTAGTGATCAAACTAGCAGATCAAACTGGGGATCAAACTCACAGTCAGCCTTAGACACCCCTTTTTTTCCGATGGGTCTCTCACTTAATTTTGAGACATGAAACTACCTCCCACCTGAACCAAAGGCTATGAGGTGCCAACCAGATTGACTTTTTTTTTTAAGGTTTTCATTTCATTTTATTTTATTTTGGTTTATTTCCTTCTTTGTTTTTGAGACAGGGTCTCGCTATGTAGTTCAAGGAGATGTCAAACTTGCAGCAATCCTCCTGCCTCAGCCTCCCAAGTGCTGGGATTACAGGCTTTCGCCATGTACTAACTTGATAAAACTCTTTCCAAAGGAGTCTTTCATTCAAGTGTACTTTCCGAAAGATAAGTCTTGATTTGGAACTCCTGACTCCCTAATTAGATCAACAAGCAAAAACACTCCACACCCAACAGCTAAAAGAAAAGAGGTAAATCTTCCATTTAATTCTTCTAAGGCTGGAATTAGCTACAGAAAAAATAAAAAATAAAAAACAAAGTTTCACTCCTGAAGATCAAAGAAGGCATTTTGTACCAAGAAACCTAATTCCAAATCCTCATTTCCAGGAATAAAGCCACAGTGCCCAATACTTGCCTGGGAAAATAAAACAGCAGACTCTATGGATTCCAATTAAAATTTCAGATGGTTTTATTTCCCAGCCTCCCCAGTTTAATGCTGTTAACGTTTTACCCAGACAGGGCTTTAACTTAAATGCTGCTTCCAGCTCTGAATGGTCACTTTACCACTCGATAACGGCGAAGGCATTTTAACACATCAGAACAGCATTCGGAGCCCACCTCAAGTACTAGAGGTAGAAGACAAGGTGACAGGAAAAGCACCAGCAGCAGCCTAAACCTTGTCTCCCATAACAGCACTCAGGAGAAACCCTCTGCAGCCCAAGACAACATTTTGGCCACAATATTAGAAACAAGAGTAGAAGGAGGAGAAAAATAGAGGAGACATACCTCAGCCTCACTCAAGTATAACAAACAATCAACTTGCTTTAAAAATCACTACTTGGGGGTCCTGCCAAGTAGCCAATAGTTCTTGTGTGCCTACTTCACACTTGGCGCCAAGCTATGTCTATTGTCAGCATACTGCAGTGAAATAGTCCCCAAGTAATCATTATGTTAATGATGATATGTTTAATTTCCTTTATCATTTTGTGAAAAAAGTATGTAGGTTATAAAGTCTAAAAATAAAATCAGCACCCATGAACTCATCCCCCAGCTGGAAAACCAGAACATCACAAATACTGGATCATCTTCCTACTTCTTCCACCCTTACCCTGCTTCTCAGTAACACACACATAACAGGTAACCATTATCCTGAATTTGAGGTTTCAGTACAAGTCTGATGCATCTTTATGATTACCTCCTATTCCTAATAAATTAGTTGGTTTTCCAAATATGGCAGCAATATATTGTTTCCTCTTCAGAGATGACATCTTTAATTGTTTTTAAAAAGCTGAGTTGATGCTTTAAAAAAAAATCATTAAGTATTTAACAGACTAAGTAAGACTTACAGTAAACTCATGAAGATAATATATGAATAAATGAAGTTTGGAAATTACCAGGAACAGTGGCTAGAAACATGGATTCCAGAGTCCCACAGACCCCTGATTCAAATCTCCACTCCACTGCCTAAATTTTCCAAGCCTCAAAGGGTAAAATAATAATCAAGAATATGGTGGTAGTGAAAATGTCATGAAAAACTGCAAGTTAAGAGCTGAGCACATCGTCTGGCACATAACCAGCACACTCAAATCATCCTGTCATTAAACTCACACAAACAAATCAAAGGGTTTTCCTACCATCAGGGACTCACTTACTTGTTCGTACGTCCTAATGAGTTAGACATGCAATCTCTTCACATAAAAATAAATCAAGATGCAAGGATTCAACAGCCAAACAAGGCACAGACACCAGCTCCCAGTCCCAGCATTGATTCCATCTTCACCTTGTGACCTTGAAGAGCAGGATCATTTTTCAAATCCATTTCTGCCCTGTCCCTCCCTCCCCCAGAAAGGCAAGACTACTCAATCCAACAAGGAGCCCTATCATGATCATCAAAGGCTGCTTCATGCAGATCTTGGATAAGATAGAGGCATATCCTCTATTTACTATCACACTTTGCATGATTACAGGAAGAATATCTGCTAGATTACTACTTTGAAAAGAAAATCATTATAATGTTTATTAGGTCAGAATTAAGTTCCTTGCTTCTGAAATGCACTCCATTCCTACATATGACATCTTTCCTCTGCAACCTTAATATTCTTTTAAATTACTGTACTCAGAGATAACAAGAAACTTATTCAGGTTCAAATAATCACTTTTTCAAGATGTAAACGTTGGTGAGACTGTTACCTAAATCAAGTTTTATTTAAAAGCACTCTCCATTTCAAGCAAAAACAAAAACAAAAACAAAATCAGCAATACAGCTGGAAAGGGAATCCATGAACCCCAACTATTCCCATCCCAGCACTTGATCTTTGCCATCTATCCATAATTTATCTCAACATCATTCAGTACCTTTGAGTATTTACAGGAGGGTCACAGTAGAAATGCTATTATCCAACACAAATTACATCAATAGAAGGCATACATTGCAGCTTCAAAAGACTTCCACTTGTTAATTCCCTGACCCCCTCCAAAAAAAGCACCTAAATCACAAAATAAGTGATCTAATCTTAGAGGAAGAGCCAGATCCTATCTAGACCTATAATAACCTCCACACCTAGTGACAAGGGCGATGCCACATGTCATACTTAAGCAGTCTGCACACTATAAGGCGGCAGGGCAGGGCAGGCGGCAGGGCAAGCAAGGCCAGTGTCTGAGGTCAGCACAAGTCTAATGTCTGCTGGCTCCCCAAGCCCAGGCCCCTGGCCAGCAACCCACCTTCACGGAGAAGTGCCAGGACATACTATAGTGTTTCCATTTAAGGCCCACCATTTGGATCAGCCCATCTCTTAAACTTCTTAACACCACCTTTCCAGGAAGAATTTTTTTGGGGAAAGGGAGGTGGTGTCTATTTTTTGCCACCGCCTTCCCTTGGGCTGTCAGAGCAGTCTCTGGGACAGAATTTTTTTTTTTAAATCACTGGGTTATGTCTCAATTCAAGGGCCCATTTTCAAAAACATGTAAAACATGGATAGGACCAATCTTTTCCCATCATGTAACACCTATCTCACATACCTCAAAAGATAAAGAAAAGCCCAATAAAATGAACAAATCCATTGTATTACCTTCTGCCTCGCTCCACAAGCCAAATTAATGACAACGTTTTAAGCAAGACTTTTCTTCTGCTATTAAGTGGAATGTTTTCTTCCCTAAGTAGCTTTCTCCACAGTTCCCCAACCACGAAAGGAGCGTTCAAAACTCCAGGGGAAGCGGGGGGGGGGGGGCGTATATCGCACAAACTGGACAAAGCTGAGCGAAGTCTAGAACCCGACAAAAGTCAGCGAATACAGCGGCCTCATAAGCCACATTTCTCCCCAGCGCGCCCAAGGTTCTAGCCTCACTGTTTTGGTTAGTGTTGAAGGAAGGGTTTTAAACTTGGCAAAGTAACGTGCAACATCTGTAACCATATTTGCCTTCTGGGGATCGGAAGATGAATCCCACATTCCTGGCTTTGAAGCGTTTTAAAACTGCAGCTAGGAAGAAAGGAGGGAGCGAGGGAGTTGAGCAGAGTTTATTGGCTGTCTCTCCAGCAGAAAATTCTCTTGGAAGGGATGGCTACATTGAGGGTGGGGGAATTCGCCGATCTCTCTACTCTCTACGAAGCGCAGCTGGGAAGGTGAGCCCCGTGGCCCGGGTCGGATCGGTTTCCAAGTCCAAGGCGCACAGCCAGAAGGAGTTCGCTACACACCCACACACGCCGCGCGTGCGGCCCGGACCCGCTCCGCCGCCGCCCTCCCCAGTATCCCACCAGCGGTTCAGGCCCAAGGCAAGACAGTTTCGCTCCGCGGCCGCTTCCCCCATCGAGAGGCTCGGGCTCGGGGGAGAAGGGAACGGCAGCGAGGGGAGGGCACCACGGACACCCACCTCCCGCCCGGATCCCGCCCCTGCCCTCCGCCCTCGACCCCGCCGGCCCGGCGCGGCGCGGCAGACGACCTGCCCTCACCTCTGGTCCCGGGCGCCCGGGCTGAGCTGCGGGAGGCGGAGTGCGCGAGGCGGCCGGGTGCTGCGGGACGGCGCGGCCGGCGAGGAGCCCGAAACTCTGCAGGGCGCGGGGCCGGGACGCCCGCAGCCTGGGCCGGCGCGGCTGGAGGAGCGACGGGCTGACAGCGGCAGCGGCGGCGGCGGCCACCGGGGAGGGCGGAGGGCGAGAGGCGGGGTGAGGAGCCGGAGGAGGGAGGGAGGAGTCGGGCGGGCCAAACTTCCCGAGGCGCGGGGTTGGCGGCGGGGGCGGCCGGGACGCAGGGGACGCGGCGCCGCGCGGGGAAAAGTTCCCCCGGCGCCGATGGGGAGGCTGCGGCGGCGACGGCGGCGGCCGCACAGAGCAGAAGCCGGAGCGGGAGGAGCGGGAGGAGGAAGTGGCTGCGGCGCGCTCGGCCAATGAGTGTCTGGAGCTGTGATTAACCAGGCAGCAACACATCATTTCCTCCCGGCGCGGATCCAGGGAGCCGGGAGGGAGCGGGAAGGCGGCGCGGCGGGGCGGGGCCGTCCCCGCGCCCCCTGCAGGCGCCCGGCCCTGAGGGAGCGGCCCAGCCCCCGAGCCGGCCGGGAGCAAGCCGCCGGGCCCTGCGCCCCGCGCCGTCTGTCTGGCAGGCTGGGGCCGCCGGCGCGGGTCTCCTCGGAGGCGACGGGCAGGCCTGAGCCGGGCTCCCGCGGCTGGGGTGGCAGGAGGAGAGGCCGCGCGGCGCGGGGAGAGCCCAGGTAGGCGCGGGCGGGGCGTCTGGACAGCTCCCGGGGCGCTGGCGGGCGGGACGTCTCGCCGTCTCCCTCCCGCTCCCGGCCCTGGTCCGCGGGCCGCACGCTCCATTCTGCTCTGCAGGCCCCGGGAACTCCAGCGTTCTCATCCAGGCCATTTCTGACCTCACTTCAAATCCTCTTCCACTCTGCTCTTTGCCTCCCAAGGTCTGCCCCAAGCTCTTGCCGTGTTTACAGTCGGCTTCTTTTGGAATAAACATAAGCGTGGGGGCGGGGGAGGGGGGGGCTTCTGCAGTAATCGAGCCCTGTCCTAGGCGCCATGGGAGCTTACAGCAGAAAGGAAGGAACATTCCCCGCCGCAGAGAGGCTGACAACTCCCGTCCTTGGATACACACAAACACCCCAGTGTGCTAATATTATCCAGAACATCCAAAAGGCATGCAAGTATCAAATTTTGCATGGTGCCTGCTGAGTGTAAGGAAGCACCAAGCCATTTTCTCTGCCCTCTAGAAGCTTATAATGTGCAGCCCTATCACAAAGCAAAGTAAAAGCATGATACCAATAAATGGGAAAACCATAAAGTATTTTTATCTCTACCGGTCCACTCATGCAGAGGGCATTTATTGGGTGACTGTCTGCAGTACTGCAAAAGGTTACACAGGAGGGCCGGGGATTTAACTCAGTGGTTCTGCCGCCTGCCTGGAAAGTGCAGGGTCCCGAGTTTGATCCCCGGTACCAAAAAAAAAAAAGATTACACAGGAAATGGAAGATCTGGTCCTCGCAGGTCAGGAGTTTACAGTGTAATTAGAAGCAGGCATATAGACAGGGAACAACTAGAAAATAATGTCCAGGTGTTACATAAGAATCTGGAGAGGGTTGGAGTGTATTTTTTTACCATAAGGACAAAGGCTTTGTATGTATGTGTTCTGTAGGAATCAGGAAAGGAAATTCCAGGTGAAATCAAGGAAAGAGTGCCTGTATGTAACCCTGCTTCATTGGAACAATAGAAAGGGGCCCTTGGTGTCCCTTGGCTGAAGTGTCAGCTCTGCCATTTATAAACTGTTCTGACCTTGGGCACACTTAATCTAAGAAGGAAATAATGGCTATCTCATAAGGTTGACATGCAGTTCAAGTGAGACTACACGCATAGGAAAAGTTTTCAGGCTGCTGTGTAAATGTCCCTCAATTATGTACGTTTACAGTCTTCATTTTAAAAAAAGGGCTTCTTGTTGGCAACCCTTATGGTCCTCTAGGTTGTAAGCTCCATGAGGGGCAGGAACCGTGTTGTTTTCATCATGTATCACCATGCCTAGCAAATTGGTATGCTTAATAAAAGTTTGCTGGATAAGTGAACAATGAATCTTTTTTTTTTGTATCGGGACTTGAACTCAGGACATTGCCCAAGCACTGCGCCACTGAACTAAATCCCTGATGGAATCTTATAATATTTTAAACTGTTACTTCTATCTATTCCCCATGTAGTTCCTTCAGTAGTGGTCTTATTGTGTGGCTGATTCAATGCAAAAATCCCATAACTGTTTCCTCTTGTGATTAACCTGCGTTCCAGGTGACTGTCTGGGGTAATACTGTGCAATACTTGTGGACTTGTACCCTGGATTCTGTGTATGTTATAAAGCAAGACAATTCACTAAAATACCACCTCCTGTATGGAGATACAGGCCCTATGCACACAAGAATACAGCCTTCTGGTTTAGATACCTTCTTCATCCAGGGTTTCTCAGCCTTGACGCTACATTTTTCGCTGGATAACTGATGTGCTGTCCTGTGCACTGAAACATACTTAGCAGCATCTTTGTCTTGTAACAACTAGATAGGATTAGAGCACCTTCACCCACAGTTGTGACAGCCAGACATTGTCATTATGTCTTCTGGGGTGCAAAATTGCCCCCCTTTGAAAACCACTGTGTTACCCCCAAATCCAGCCCATTGATTGAGCCCTGGTAGAAAATCACACCAGTAACTTGAAGGAAATGCATCTTCTGTTATTCTAAGATTTTCAGAGTTCCTCAATCATATGTTTCAAGAAGCACAACTTAATTAATTGCCTGCTGCATTGTGAATTGGCATCTCCTCTGTTTTCTGTGTATCTTCCTCCTTTACGCCCAGATCAACATGTTCATTTCCAAAAGTTAACAGCTTTGAGAAACTATTGGGAAACAGGGTCTTGAGCAGCTAAAGAGTCCAGTAGGATATTTTCCTATAAAATGTGGGCAATTTATTACATACAAATTTACAGGTAGCTTCTCTCTTATTATAGTTCAGCACTTAGACCTACAAATAATAATCACATTCTCTTTGTACTCAAGTTGCATAGGATAATAGGATAGAAGTTGTAATTTTTTAATATTTCACTTAAAATATTTAAATAACTACACTAAATAATTTTCATTTTGAAGCCATTTCTTTAATGTTCCAGAAAGAATATTCATTTTATAATGATAATAGAACACATTTCAATAAAACCTATACAGTGCCGGGGATTTAGCTCAGTGGTTTCGCTGCCTGCTGTGCAAGTGCAAGGACCGGAGTTCAATCCCCGGTACCAAAAGAAAAAAAAAAAAAAAATAGAACCTATAAAGCAAAAGTAGCTTGGTTGTACTCCCCCAACTTTCAGAAACAAATTCTTTCAAAGAACATGTTTGGCATATTGGAGAGCTGGTACTGTTGATGAATATATTGATGGATTGATTGCTGCAGTTCAATTTCTAAAGGTTTCTTGCAGAAAAATAAAGATTAATGATTGAAGAAATGAATAAACAAATTTGATAAATCAGCAAGGTGTGCTGGTGCATGCTTGGAATCACAGCATTCTGGAAGGCTGAGACAAGAAGATCACAAGTTTGAGGCCAGCCTGGGCTACAGAGTGAGTCTGAGGCCTACCTGGAATACAGTGAAACTCTGTCCAAAAAAAATCATAATAATAATTTGTTAAGTCTTTTCACTCAGTAATGGACATACTGAACAAACAACAAAACCCTTTTGCTAGCCAGCAATAGTGTGTGATGTGAACAGACATTTTTGTTTAGCAAAATAATATCATCTGTCTCATTAACTAAGGTTATTTGAAACCATTAAGATTATTTGAAGCATTTGTTTCATAGTTTTGGTCATGTTTAGTTTTTGTTTCATGGTTGTATAATGGTTATGAACACATGCAGACTCATGTATCTCTAGATTAGGGTTTGTTCACATTTAAATTGAATATTGAAGACTCAGTAGGTGCCTCGGAAAAAAGGTAAAGTTTGAGAGTTAAGTGTAATTTATGATAAAGTGAGTCTTCAATTTGTATTCTGTTAGACTAGACTCAGGACGTACACTCAGGGAGTGTTCAGGTCCTCTATGAACCCATGAAATCTGTGCTTTTGCTTTAATTGCAATGTTTTTTAAAGAATGTAATACATACTGTGGATCATATGAATGTTTGCCATACAGCCATGAACTCCTTTTTTGATGTATACCTATAAGGACATGTAGTTTATTTAAATGATGTTTTGAAAATAGTTTAAGACATCATTGAAGGTCCATAGACACTTTTTTTTTTCATTTTAAAAGTGTTTATATAATACCGAAGTGTGAGGAAAAAATGACCCAGTTGCATCATAACTTTTTTGTTCTTTACAGTACTGAGGAATAAACCTAGGACCTTCACATTGGGCTTCATGTCCTCAGCCCTTTTTTAATTTTTTTATTTTGAGACAAGGTCTCACTAAATAGCTCAAATTTGCAATCCTCCTGTATCATCCTCCCAGGGTGCTGGGATTACAGGCATGAGCCACCAAGCCCTGTATCGTAATTATTCTTACTGCATTTTTTTTCCTTTCAGGTGCTAGGGATCAAACTCAGGGCCTTGCATATGCTAGGCAAGCACTCTTGTCACTGAGCTACATACCCAACCTGCATTTTAACTGTTCTTTGGAAATAAGGAATTAAAGTGCTGGAAATTTAGTACTAATCTTGAGCCCCATGAGAAAACAATATTATGTTCTAAAGATGAAAATGATACAGAGCCAGGTGGCACACATCTGTAATTCCAGCACTTGGGAAGCTGAGGCAAGAGAATAACCATGAGTTCAAAGCCAGTCTGGGGTACATAGTGAGACCCTGTCTCAAAAAAAAAAAGAAAATGATTATATCAGAATAATGGGAGGTAGAAGAGAAAATCATGAGCTAAAAAGGTCACTAAAAAACATAGGAGGCAGGCTTAACCCTTTTCCTAAAAGGCAGATAGTTAAAGCATCAAGACAGACATTTGTTTATCAAGTTAAATTTCTAGGTATCAATAACTCATTAATTTCATACAGGAATTTATTGGCCATCTGCCATATACAGAGAACTGTGATGCTAGGCAAGAAATTCTCCAGGTGCCTACTGTGTAAGTGGGGAGGTGATGCAGTGCCTCCTGGCACAGAAGGTTAGGTGCAAACCAGTGTGCAGCTGTGGACCAACTACAGTATGTGATAAAAGAAATATTGGAAAGCTTGGGAAAATGATTGTTCATCAAAGCATGTCCAAGCACTTGGGGAAAATTCTGTTAGTGCCTCTTCTCACACCATTCCTGAAACTGTCTCCAGCAGAAGTAGACTTAATTTTTTAAGTTTTTTTGTTTTTTTTTTTAATTTTGTGATGAAGATTTGCTATACTCCCCAGGCTGGTCTCAAACTCAAACTTATAAATTCAAAGGAAGAAAAGGTCCAAAGGGGTAGGGCTAGTGGGAGGGGCAGGGGAAAGGAAAGAAGGGAAAGGAAAAAATGATGAGAAATGGAAAAAATGGAAATAAAGTCTTTGTAAATAGGGAAGGGTGGAGGGTGTGAAGGGAGGGCTAGGAATGGGGAAAAAATGAGAACCAAGATGCATTATGTAAAGGAACAATTCCCAGTGAGAAATGTAATTGTGTTGTATACCTACAATGTACCAATAAAAGAATTTAATAAAGTGCAAAAAATAAATAAATAAATAAATAAATATTCAAGAAATGAAAAAAAAATTTATAAATTCAAGCAGTCCTCCCACCTCAGCCAACAAAGTAGCTGGGACTACAGGTACGCACTACCACACCTAGCTAAGAGTTAAGTATTTCATTTTTAAATCATAAATTAGGGGGCCAGGGATTTAGCTCAATGGTTCCACCACCTGCCTTGCAAGCAGAAGGACCTGAATTCGATCCCGGGTACCAAAAAAAAAATCATAAATTAGGGCTGAGAATGTAGCTCAGTGGTAGAGCATTTACCTGCCATGTGCAAGACCCTGGGCTCAGTTCTTAGTACCACAAATAAATAAAATGTAATCATAAATGAACTCAAAGCAAATACTCTCCTTGGAGTTAAAATGACTTTCTAATAAAAACTTTGGAGGGGGCTGGGGATTTAGCTCAGTGGTTCCGCTGCCTGCCCCACAAGCGCAAGGACCCGAGTTCGATCCCCGGTACCAAAAAATAAAAAATAAAATAAATAAAATAAATAAAATAAAAACTATGGAGGAAATGAAAGTTAGATTTGTTTGCATGTGTAAGAACTTCCCTAAACCTGGTGTGGTGACACAGGCCTGGAATCCCAGCACTCTGGGAGGCTAAAGCAGGAGCATGACAAGTTTGAGGACAGTCTGGGGAGATCTGTTTCAATCTTAATAATAATAAATAGTTCTGGAGATGCAGCTCAATGGTAGAGCATCCCTAGGTGTGATCCTCACTAAATAAAAAATAAAACAAAACACACCCTGTAATAGAAAGTCAGACAAGGGCCAGGGATATAGCTTAGTGGCACAGCACCTGCCTAGCAAGTACAAGGCTCTGAGTTCAATTTCCAGTACCCCCCCAAAAAAACTAGAAAGTCAGACAAGTATGAATAGACAAGGAAAATTAAAATGATTATAGATGAGAACTAGAAAAAAAGTTTACCCTTTCTAAAAATGGATGAAAAGATAATGTAAACAAAACATTAAATATTTCATGTAGTTATTTCACAAAATATGTCAGTAATTCAGCATATTCTCTGTTGGTGAGATTGACTTTTTAAAGGACACAGTTGCTATGGTGAATACAAGGGGGGGGGCACGGAAACAGGGCCAGGGATTTAGCTCAGTGGTGGTTGTGCCGCCTGCCTCACAAGCGCAAGGTCCAGAGTTCTATCCCTAGTACCAAAAAAGGTGGAAAACAATTTCTAGAGGATAATTAGGTGATATGTATCAAACATCTTAAAAATATTTATACTGCTTGACACTTTAATCCCACTTCAGGAATTTATGCTATGAAAATAATCATCAATCACAAAAAGATTTGTGTAAAAGGATAATCATAATAACTTTGGAAATAGCTAACAATAAAGTGTAAGTTGAAAAAACAGAACACAAAGATATTACTCCAATCCCGTAACTTGTATTTGTCCATCAACATTTGTCCTTCCTACATAAATACAAAAAGAGGATTTTTCTCTTTTGTTTTTGGTACCAGGATGGAACTCAGGTCCTTGCGCTTGCGCAGCAGGCAGCGAAAGCACTGAGCTAAATCCCCGGCCCTACATAAATACAAAGAAAAAAAGACTACAAGAAATACAGTATTTGAAAATGTTCCATCTTATCATAGATTACCGTGACTTTTTAATCATTTTTTCTTTACTTTTTCTTTCTTTTTTTTTTTCAAGATAAAAAACTATTCCAACAAGCAGTTTGCAGCCCAGGGAGACATAACCTTCTCCCCAAAGTAGAACCGTGCTTCTTATTTTTTTTCTTTACACGTTCCTCTGTGTTCCAATCATTCTATAACATTACTTTTATAACCAGAAATAATAAACATTATAAAAGTAGAAATGTACATATTTTTAAAGGGTCTGACAGCTAGGAAACAATCTAATTGGTGAAGAATGCTTATGTACTCGTATCTGAAGTGGGAGCTGCAGGGTTGAAGATGAAATTCACATTTGGAATTTTTGTTGTTGTTGTTGTTGTTGTTGTTGTTGTTAGGTCCATTTCTTTCAGAGGAAAATTTCCCCAAGGGATCAGAACCTTAATCCACAATTCTGCCTGCATCCCAAGCTCTTTTTGACCCCCTTGTAGCCTTCAGGGCCAGAGGCCCTTAGGCCTTTCCATGGTCTTGCTCACAATCTGAATCTTGGTGAGCTTCTAATTTACTTAACTATGGTTAATTTAGCTGCATTGTCAAGATGTAGATCTCAAAAGCTAGTCCCATGGATGACTGCCCTCAGGAAGATCAAATTAATTTCTCCCTCAAATTAAACAAACACTTTTCAAATATTACTATGTGGTTATTGGTAGAGCCCAGTATCTCCGTGGCTTTTCTTTTTTAGGAAACATTTTTTTCCTGATTGGTTCTACTACACACTGGCAGCAGGAAGACATTTTCAGAGATAAGAAATCAAATTAATTTCTCAGTCCTAATGTGGCCCCAAATCTACCAATATCTAAAATCCAAGACTTCCTTTTTATTAACCTACTTTTGCCAAATGAAACTCCAGAGAACAGCTGCTAAGGTTAATTACACGTAGCAGAGAACCAGCCCTGTGACCTTATGCTAGTAACCAGCTTTCTGAGCCTACCTTCTCCTCAGGTGTGGGGCCAGGGGTGCTTTGCCTCTTGGAGGACACTTACTTTTGAAATTCCTTGGCCCGTAGTTGGAATTCCTAAGAAGCTAATTATATGATGTTGCTGAGGTAGCTTCCAACCTTTCTGGGGATAAAGAGCTTAAGATTTCTAGGAATTTACAGAATGCAAACCGGAGTAAAGTGAACGTGCATTGAAATGGACTCAGCATCATTCAGGTGGCCTGGCCAGATCATGCAGGTCAGAAGTCATGGGCCAGGGTAATGATGGAAAAGGTTTAAGCAAGGAAAGAACACGCTTGCTCTGTGTCATTTGTCACTGTACCCAAGGCATTCATACCCCCTTATTAACAAGATCTTCTTCCTTACATTTATTGTATTAGGGTTGTTTTTTTTTTCTTGGTACAAGGGATCAAATTCAAGACCTTGTGTTTTTGAGGCGGGCAACAGCACCACTGAGCTAAATCCCCACCCCTATTGTATTGTTTTTAAAAAATGATACAAAGGGCTGAGGATAGAGCTCAGCGGTAGAGCACAGGCCCTGGGTTCAATCCCTAGTACGAAAACTAATAAAATAAATGATAGGGGTCTGGGGATGTAGCTCAGTGATATACAGGACTGTGTGCTTAACATGCATGAGGCCCAGGTTTCAAATTCCAGCACCAAAATAGATAAAGCAAGATACACAAGTGGATAACGATATATCATAAACTGAATTTCTGAACTAATGCTGCTTCCCAGGTGCCAGGACCCTGCTCATTAATGCCAGCTTCCCTGGACTCTTACAGAAATTCTCTAACATACGAAGGATGCATGTATTACCTTTGCTTTAACACAGCTGGTGACATGCTTACACATTATTCTGTCCCTTTCTGTCTCTTCCTTTCAGTACTGGGAATCCAACCCAGAGTGCTCTACCACTGAGCTACATTCCAGCCCTTTTTAATTTTGACACAGGGTCTTGCTCAGTTGCCCAGTTTGCCATTCTCCTGCTGAGGGCCTGGCTGCTGTCTTTTTTTTTAGTTATTGTAACAGCGTATCTTAAAGGTTGCCGTTCTCTACTGATAAATAGTCTTTACTATTACAACAAAACTGTCACACCCATGTTTATTGTAATTGTGCCACTCCTTCAAGGAGACACAAAGCTGTATACTTGAAAGGGACCAAAAATCTCATCTCATCATCGTAGTCCTGCCTTTTACACTTGAAAAAGTTTATCCCTAAAATTCATGGGACTCTTCAAGGTCTCACAGCTATTCAAAACAAGGCTGGAACTAGAACTTGGTTCTCCTAATTACTCTTCAGTCCAATTTTACTTTCTCATTATGAAAGTATACCTATTGTAATTGGAAATGCTTTTGAAATGGAATGTGTGATATTGTAAAAAAATAGGTTAGTTAGCTTACAAATAAGGCAGCTAGCTAGGAAAAGGGACTGAGATAGAGTTGAGTAATCAGCCATATCAATAGGAATTAAAGTAAGAATAAACAGTGAATTAGTACTTTGGACCATGAAAGAAGTTCAACAAGGAATGTAGCCCCCTCCCTACTAATGGGAGCTTCAATTTAAAATGGGAAACAGGGTCAGGGATTTAGCTCAGAGGTTTTGCCACCTGGTGTGCAAGCACAAGGACCCAGTCCACCCGGTACCAAAATAAATAAATAAATAAATAAAATGCAAAATAACCAGTTTTTCTCTAAAATACCATTTTTTTTAAACTGAGTAACTGGATTAGAGACCCTGGGCTCCAGTTGGTCATTTTTAATTCACAGAGCCATCTGTGCTAGGCAGCCACAAACAACTAAGCAATTCCTGTGTTCTACTTATACATAAAAAGTTCTGAACCAAGAACTCACGTGGAAATTCCACTTTTTGAGTGCCCTTCCTGGAGAAACCTGAAACCTTTGTTTCTTCTCCTTATTTCCACTAAAAACTATTCTAACTTCCTCCTTTTGGTTCACAACTTCATTCTTCAATATGGCAAGACCATAACTCAGATTGTACAGAATTAACTGTTACAATATGATCCAATATTTATTACTCACAATTTTTTTTTGGTACTGGGGATCGAACTTCGGACCTTGTGCTTTCGAGGCAGGCGCCAGAACCACTGAGCTATATCCCCGGCCCTATTACTTAGGGTAACTATTACATTTATTTTTGTGGTACTGGGGATTGAACCTGCTGCCTTCACACTGAACTACATCACCAGCCTGTTTTTTGTTTCTATGAGACAGTGAGGCAGGAGTTTAGGATGAGGGAGGCTGACTGGGAATTAGGTGTGAGCTACTTTGTTAATTGCAAAATCCCAGACACTTGCACAGGAGAGTTCCCAAAGGCCAGCACATGGACTTCTCATGAGAACTCAAGCAGTTTTCAATAAGACAGCCTTGGCCGGGGATTTAGCTCAGTGGTTCCGGCACCTGCCTTGCAAGTGCAAGGTCCCAGTTTGATCCCTGGTGCCAAAAAAAAAAAAAAAAAAGACAGCCTACACCTGATGTCACCCTAAAGAGTGGGGAATATAAAAGGACGGTCACCATTGAGCTCTCTGCTACTGTGTTCTCAATTTCATAATAGTATTCTCTCGTCCTGTAGAATATACTTATTTTCCTACTTTTACTTGGTCCAAATTCACTCTTCAGAACATGTTTCTTTTCCTTTTTTGATACCAGGGATCAAACTCAGGACCTTGAGCTTGCAAGGCGGGTGGCAGAACCACTGAGCTAAATCCCTGGCCCTCTTTTTCTATCTTTAATAAACATAAAAGCTCACTACCTTTTGTGCTTGTCCAATTTTTTCTTTAAGACAAGAAGAACCTAGAAATCACCTCTAGAAAAAGACTCCAGCAACCCAAAACTGGGTAACAACAGGGACTTGCTAAATTACTAAGTTCCCAACACCGGGCTCAAATTTGTAATCCTTTTGCCTTGGCCTCCCAGAGTGCTAGGATTATAAGCATGTGCCACCATGCCCAGGTCCAATTTTAATTTTTTAAACAAGTTTGTACATTGGGCAGAAAATGAATGTGGATGGCTATTTTACCAAGATGCTTACAGTAGGAACTTTGGGATGATGTCACTACGGTGACCTTTGTCCTTTTGGTGCTGGGGATGGAACCTAAGGCCTCAGGCATACTTGGCAAGGGCTCTACCACTGACACAGCCCTCCCTACCACACCTGCTTCTTTGTGTTTTGAGACAGGGCCTTGTTGTGCACTCCAGGCTGACCTTGAACTCATTATATAGCCCAGACTGGCCTCAAACTCAGGGCGATCCTCTCATTATTTCCTTAAGATAGATTCCTAAAAGTAGGACTCCAGATCATATTTCCAATTGCTAAATAACGTGAGCTCTTTGCAATGCCTTGTTCATCTCAACACACCATCTATTATCTTTGTCACCACACCCTCTCTTACCCTTGCCAGTTTGGAAATTTAAAAAGTTAACCGTTTGGGGCTGAAGGTGTAGCTCAAGAGAGTTTCCTAGCATGTGTGAGGCCCTGGGTTCAATCCCCAGCACTGGGGGAAAAATAGTTTTCTCTTTTAGTTTGTATTTGTTTGATTGTTAGTAACATTGTTCCTTACTCATAAATGTATTAACTGTTTTTGCATTTTTCTATGCCCTTTGTCTATTGTTCTGTTGGAATGTTAGCATTGTTTTTATTGTTTAGAGTATTCAGTGCATTTTTTTTTCTTTCCTGTGGATGAATGACCAGGTAGAAATTCCAATCTTTCAACAACTTTTAAAGATTAACTTGGTTTCCAGTTATTTTCTACATCCTTAGGATAGAACTGGTTGCTTTGCTTTGGGGAACTCTTTTTCTTTCTTATTTTATTGGGTTCTTTAAATTAAATTAAATTAAAATTTGTGCCCACAACATGTGTGTGTGCGTGTGTGTGTGTGTGTGTGTGGTGCTGGGGATCAAACCCGGGCATCCGATGTGCTGAGCACACTGCCACTGAACTACATGTTGTGTTCAACTTTTTTCATTTGTAGTGTACTGAAGAAATTCTTAGGGATAAGGTATAGTTTACAAATTTCCTTGTGTTTTGATAAAATGACATTTTCATTCTAAAGTTCCCAGAATAATATAGTATATACTACCAGTAATATAAAAATTGCATTAAATAATCTTTGATTTTCCTAAGTAGCTAGATAAATTGTGTGCAACCAAATTCATCCATTCCTATACAGGATAACATCAATCCTGCATCAAATAGTACAATAGTATAAAATATACCAAATCTCACTTTAGTTTTCTCTTTGACAAATATGAGTTCTAAAACCAATGAACAGTCTGAAGTTTGATTATGACTCAGTTCCTCCTAGTGCTCTACCAAAGAATACAAAAGGTTACCCAATCCTCCAGTTTCTAACACAGATCCAATTTGGAATGAAGGAGATAAACGTCCCACTCTTTTAACAGCTAAAGATGTTACTGATCACATCTAAGAAATTGGAGTTTCAAGATGTGAAATGTGAAAACACTTAAATTTCTTCACAATGGAAAGGGCTTCAAAATGAAAAAGAAATATCCATAAAGCAAGGGAGAAAAACTTGGTGGCTGTATAACTGAGGCAGGAGAGTATGGCGTGGCAAACTGACTGCTCAAGTGGGGGTGATCTGTAAATCACCAAGTTCCAGGACACATGCGCAGAACAGTTCCCAAAGCCCTGCAGTGGAATCAGAGAATGCTACTTCTGTTTTTACTTTTAATTGGCCCTCACTTGCTCTGCAGAGCATGTTTCTTTTCCTACCTTTAATAAAAGTAAAACCTTGCTACCTTTTGCATTTGTATTGTGTAATTCTTTGTTCAAGACAAGAAGAACCTAGAAAACACCTCTAGAAGGAGACCCCAGCATCCCCAAACCTGGTAATATACTCTGTTTGGTAACGAAAAGAAAAAGAAGGTTTATTGATGGAGTAGGGACCGTCCCACACCCCTCATGAAGCTGCCCTGAGCTTCTACTGAAGAGGCTGGTGTACCTGCGAGAGATGCTGGGTTCCCTGGTGACAAATCAAATGTTCATCACAACTGTCGCTTCCACTGGGTTCTCAGCTATTTACAAATTTAGGTATCAGTGAAATATAATAATCAGAACACACAACACACATACTACTTGATTTTTTTTTCTTTCTTTTTGTAATGCTTGGGGATTGAACTCAGGGAGTGCAGTACTGAGCTACATCACCAGCCCCAGTTCTTTGTGATTTTGCTTTGTTTTGAGTCTCACTAAATTGCCAAGGCTGGGCTCAAACTTTTGATCCTCCTGCCTAAGCTTCCTGAGTGCTGGGATTACAGGTGTGCACTAGCATGCTTAGCCCTCCAGGTTTATATTTAAAATTCATATTATTTCCCAACAATCACTTAGGATTTAGAAATTGCATCTTTTCTCTTCACATTTTTGTTTTAATGATGCTGAGGCTCAAATCCAGGGTTTCTAAGTCCTGGGCAAACCCTTTATCATTGAGCATATTCCCACTCAGCTTCCTTTTCTTGATGCCTGGCCCATTGAACTTATCTGTGAACTTGACTTTCTGAAAATATGCCCAAATTAATCAAAAAGCTCATTTTCCCAAAACCAATAAGCCTCATGACAGATGAATAAAAAGTACTAGAGTTACCCCTCAGATTTTATTTATTTGTTGTTTTGTTTTGCTTTGTTTTGTTTGAGACAAGGTCTCGCTATGCAGTTCAGGCTGTCCTTGTACTCACTATGTAGCTCAAGCTGGCCTTGAACTAGTGCTGATCCTCCTGCCTCAGGCCCCCAAGTGGTGGGACTACAGGCATACACTACCATGCCCAGCTGCCCTCAGATTTTAAAGTAAAACTAATCAAACAAATTATGTTTATGCACATACAAATGTACTAAAAATGAAGATCAAGTATTAAAAATTTGGGAAACTTAAAAACCAAGTGCTAGGTTTTATTGTATTCTGTTTTAGTTAAACAGGAGCATATCCTTTTCTTTTCGTGTAACAACTAGTGCATGAAATAGTGTGTGTGAATTAAAGCCTTAGCAAGAACCAAGAAGGTAGAAAGAACACAGTGAAATGAGGATGGAGAACACATCCTTCCCTTTTCTTTCTTTTTTTCCCCCCAAGTACTGGGGATTGAACTCAGGCCTTCACACTGTACATCGCCCGCCCCTTTTTTGAGACAGGGTCTCACTGTGTAGTTGAAGGCTGGCCTTGAATTCATGGTGATCCTCCTGCTCTGCCTCAGAGTACTGGAATGCACCACCATGCCCCAGCCCTTTAAAAAAAAAATGTTTATTTTCAGACAAGTTCTCAGTAAGATGCTAAACTACCAGGCTAGACTGAAACCTGCTATTCACCTGCCTCAGCCTCCCAGAATGCAGTGATTGCAGGCATGTGCCACCATACTTGGTCCTTATCCGTTTCTAAGTGTCTCCAGAGAAGATGGAAGAAGCAAAAATTTAAATCCATTTCCATGGCTCCAGCTTTATCCTTTTTGACTTTGATAAAGTCAACCAACAAATCATTAAGAAAATAAAAACCAATTTTGGCTAATAAAGACTTTACTTGCATATGCTCTATTTTGTCTCTCTCTCTCTCTTTTTAAATCTTTCCGTGGTCTGGAAATCTGGCTAAGGATTGCTGCTTTCAAACAGAACTTTCTCATGTGAAAGTGAACAATTATTGGACACATGTTCCTTCTCAGTCCTTATTGTGCCGTTAAACCAAGGGCCAGCAACCACTCCTTCCTGTTTGTTTATTTCAATCCTCATATATCTGAAGAGAATTTAAAGGACTATTTGTTACAGTGGACTAGCTAACAAATTCTGTATGGTTGCTACTGAATCTTTGGGGTGTTTTTTTTAAAGAAAGAAAACACTACATTACTTGGAAAAACATGTTTTAAAAATAATTTCACAGAGTGCAGATTTTGTAAGTGATCATGTTAATTGTTGGGAGGGGGGTTCCCAACCTTGTTAATGTCCCCTTAGCATTAGGCTTTTGTTCCCCAGCCTTGAAAATGTCATTTTCTCCCACAGACTGCATTTCTAGGGGTATAATTGCTGTCTCCATGTAAAAGACAACTCATGTGCATAAATTTCCACTCACTGAAAACAAGACTCTGCCTCCCCTCATTTTAATGCAGATGTGATCCGGGGGGTAGAGTTACACTTACTTCCCCAAGCAAGTGAAACAGATTACACATTAAATATTGTCTTTGGAACCAGGTGCACAGAAACAACCAATTACCTAGACAGCTCATCAAGTCCTGATATGTTTACCACATTGTTTTTTGTTTTCTCTTTAAACATTTGGCAAATTATTCTAAGGCTTTCATTTCTCTGTAATGAACAGAATATGCTTATTAATAAAGGCCCCTTTTGTATGATTCACTAACAGTTGACTCACAAAAGCCTTTAAACCATGTTTGAAAGTTTCCGAACTGATGTTAAGTTCCTGGGAAGACAAATAAGTGGTATGTAAAAGGACTTCAAGGGAGAGAAGGGATACGAATTTGAGAAGAAGAGATTGGGAGATACTCCAGTTCCTCCTTTAGACATGTTTGATTGTTCATAAAGGACAGTATCTGTACAGATTTATCAGATTTTGGTCACTGTTCATTATACCATCTTCAATTTTTTTTTGTATATTATTATTTGGTGGGGATTTAATTAGCCTGAGATGCAGATGAACTCAAGAGCTCTTTTAAGACCTGTTTCTGTTATTCCAAGAGACTTCTACCACTTCCTGAGGAGAGGCTGTTTTAGATTTCCACAAAGTCATTAACCTCCCAAAGAACGGGAATAATAGAGTTGTGGCCCCAAAGATGTAATTGGCTCAACGTGTTAGGAAGGCTGGAGACAGGGGCTCTGTGGTGGGGACATCTGACAGGGAGCTGCTGGGAGGGAGAGCTGGGGGACCGGAAGCCTCAGTGGTAAATGGCTCGAAGGCCAGTCATCTGCTGGTTGAGTGGTTCAGCAGGACTGGCTGTTGAGAGCCCTTAACCCATTCATCCTAGGTTTCCTTGGAAGTTGAGGGGAGCTCTAAGCAAAGCAGGGGGAAATGCACAACAGAAAAAAAACCCTTTCTGCGTGGATATGGTATGGGGATAAGGGCCTGAGTGCAAACCTTTTGGGTTTTCTTTTTCATAAAGTAGTCTGAGGCACTTTGGAGAAGATAAATCTTGTAGAAGTGGGAGCAGGCCAGTTGTGGTGGTGCATGCCTGTAATCCCAGTATTTGGGAGTCTGAGTCAAAGAATCACTGCAACTTTGAGGCCAGCCTGAGCCACATGGTGAGTTCAACACCAGCCTGAACTACAAAGTGAGATCCTGTGGGAGTAAGTAAAACTACTACTTCAGTTCATCATGAATACTGTGCAATTTCATTCTAGGAATATTTCCTACCCATAACCTCACCTAATTGTAAAGTAATGTATGTATAAGGTTTTCACTGTAGCACTATAGATTAAAGCAAAAGAATGAAAACAACCTAAATGTCTAGCAATAAATATACTGTAAAGTCATTTACTGTCAGTAAATTAGAGTACATCCTTACAATGGACTACTATAAAGCTTTAAAAATTAGTAAACAGGAAATTCTTAATGTATTACCATGAACTGAGTTCCCATATAACAGCAAGTGAGAAAAAAAATCTCCATGAAGCCAGGAAAACGGAGCATATGTTACCATTTCTGTATATACCTCTACACTGACTAGCATAATTACACAAATATTCTCAGAGATGGAGTGAAAACATGAAACAAGGGAAGAAAAGGACAGAGTAAGATGTTTTACTGTTTTGAACATAGCTAAAGACTATATGAATAAATTACTTATTCAAGAGTTTAAAAGGATTAGCGTGAGGCAGCCTTTGGTCTATATACTGGTTGTAGCACTTTCTAACTCTGTAGGCTTACTTTCCTTATCTACAAGGAGTAGACTGTTCTGGCTGCCTCGTGAGGGAGCTGAGGATCTTAAATGAGGGAATATCTGTAACCTATAGTGGGGTAACACAGGACCTGATATATTCTCAGTAAATGCCAGTGTTTACTATTACTCTTTTGATTAATATTAGTACCACCTTTCTTATAAATGACTGGGTATTAAGGTGGAGTAAGTTAGTGGGAGAGGCAGAAGACATTACCAAAATACTTTTTAGCCCCAAAGAAGTCTGTTGAAGGAATCAGTAGCATCAGAGGCATGTGTAGAAACCCCGTAGACACTGGGTGCTCTTCTCTGCAGAATTAACCAACAGTAACCCTCTCCTGAGTTTCTTATCACGTACTTCTCTTTCCACATTCTGTGGTGGAAAGCAAAGAGATGCTGATTGGTCCGACTTAGAGCAGTTGCCTGTCTGCATCAGTCAGACCAGGCACATCAAAGATGGCAGCTCAGACAGGTACTATGTTGCTAGAGTGAGGATCAGCAGATCCCACGGGATGACCAGGTGGGTGGGGCAATCACAACAACAGGTCCCAACTGTAGTATTTCTGTTTTTAAAAAAAAGCAGAAGTGGGACAGGTGGAAGAGTAAGTATTTTCCATACTAGCTACATAATCACAGAAAGCAGGCTGTGTGGCTTTTCCCTGGACCTATAGTGAGAAATGTAGTTTGCCAGGCACAGGTGTCCATGTCTGTAATCCCAGCTAGACAGGAGGCTTAGGCAGGAGGATCACAAGTTCGAGGCCTAACTGGGTAGATGAGCGAGATCCTGTATCAAAATTTTTAAACTTTAAAAAAAGGGATGGGTGGTAAACACTTGCCTAGCATGTGTTTGATGTCCTGGGTTCAATTCCCAGTACTGCAAAGAAAAAAAAATAAAAGATTATAAGATATGCTTAAAAGCTGAACTGCTGACCTATGAACTCAAGAAAGCAGAGAGACAGCTGAACACAAGCTTCTCAGACCTCCAGGAGTTCACAGATGGACAACAAATGACCTTGAAAACCCAGAAATTCTATAAAAGCTTGCTGGGAATATATATATTTTTTCCAGGGAACTCCATAACTTTCACAAGATTTTCAGAGGGCTGTGATCCAAAAAGGCTTATAAGCCCCACCAAACCAATGGTGATAGTATCCTATGACCTAAGGATTATGATTAATCTGACACTGGAAATTTGAGGCCCATATAATAAAGCTTTTCAAAAAATGTAAGGAAAGAGCTGGGCGTGGTGGTGTACACCTACAATCCCAGCACTAAGAGGCTAAGGCAAGAGGACTGCTGTGAGTCCCAGGCTAGCCTGGGCTACATATAGTGAGTTCAAGGCCAGCCAGAACCACACTGAGAGACCCTGTCTCAAGAAAACCAAACAAAAACAAAAAACAAACAACAACAATAAAACAAAACATAAGGAAAAAATAAAGAAACACTGCTCTGCTCTAATTGCTTTTGAAGCAGCCCTTCTTGCACTCATTTTGTTTTGCAATATTCACGTTTATTATTTACTGACTATTCTTTATTAAACTTTTAAAATTTAAATGCCTACTTTAGCTGCCTTTGAAACAAAAACATCCACAAAATCAGAGATACATTGTTTATTTATTGGCAGGTTTCTCTTCTCTAACGTAAATTGGCAGATATTTATTATTATGAAAATTTAAAGCGGTTTGTACCATTTTCAAAATCATTGAGTGCACACACAGAGAGAAGCTTGTAGCACTTGGGACAATGCTATTTCTAAAATTCATATCAGGTATCCATTTTATAGAGGAGCAACCTGCGGCATGAGACTATTAATGGAGCTTATTAGAGTCTAAGCAAATGTGGGAAAACTAAGCCAGGCACCGGGCAAGGCTGTGTCTGTTAATGGCCGGGTTGTACTATCTGTCTTACTGCCATGCAGACAGTTTAAAGAGATTTTAAAATGCTATCTCTCTCATCTCCCCACTACCACATAAAGAGAATTAACCAGACTACAAACTTGATGGATTTAATACTCTGGTAATGATCCCAGCATCTGAGGAAGGGGGGTGGGAAGCCAGTGAGTTTTTCTACTCAAATTCCATCTCATTTTTTATTTTCTCTTAATGTTTTTTTTTTTGAATCCTAAGTTCCAAAACCTGTCCCCTATTATGCAGTGCAAACGAGAACAGATGGGGAAAAGTTATGTTGGAAAGGGCTATGGAGGGCCACAGAGAAGAGAAATATGACTACTCAATGTGTCACACACCAACTTGCAGCTGCCACCAGCCCTTCCACACAAGAGCTGCGTATGGAACCAGCCCGTGTGCTCCGGAGGAGCAGGCGAACTACAGGAAGGGAGCGCAATTAGAGAATATTCTCTGAGCTTGTGTTTCCTTGAAAATGGGAAGAAAGAGCGGAGCAGCGCACAGCCAACAAAAGAGAAATAAATCCAAAGGCCAGCCTGGAAAATGCTTAGCAGCAGCCCAAACTATCGCAATGCGAGCCGATAATTGGCTTTATCCGACTCTTTCATATCAAAGAAATGCCTCAGCATGTCTCAAAGCCAGCGTTGAGGTCTCCTCTCTG
Organism: Heterocephalus glaber; assembly: GCF_000247695.1. Next base: position 7,852,036 of record NW_004624732.1, on the reverse strand, counting down.
TCCAGGAATTGTTATTCTAGAAAGGTCACATGCTCAGGGGCTTACATGCTCCGTAGGGCCTTCCAACTTGTGTTTCTCAGTAGTCACAGAGTGCTCATGAGTTCCCTAAATATTTCAAGCATAAGGCAGCTGACCTGCTTTCAAGCTGCTCTCTGCCAGTTACTAGTGGCGGGGCCTCTGGCGAGTCACCCAACTTCTCTGACCTAGGGTGAGCACGGTTCAGCGGCCACTTGACCCGCCTGTGAGGCTTTTGGTATTTGAGGTAAATATTGCTAAATGGCCAGCACAAGGGCACTGCTCAATTTATGGCAGCCATTATTAATGTGTTGATGAGAAAGCATAGAGATCGTCTCTTTGTTGAATCCAATATAAAGATATAAGGTTATACATATTTATGTAAATTCTTATATATGCTTAGCATAGAATGCCTGAGAATCTATGCTAAAAGCAATTATAAGGCTAACAATGTTTCAGGGCCTGGAAGTAATGCTCAGTAGTAGAGCCCATGCTTAGTCTGCAGGAGGCCCTGTTTCAATCCTCAGCCACCACCACCCCCCCGCGCCCCCCTCCCAAATTAACATGGTTTAAATTATTTGATCCAAATCCTGATTAAGGCCATACAGATGGTCTCTGTGAAGAAAGTTTAATGTTGTAAACAGTTGTGTTATTGAGTTCGGCAGGAACTTCCTCTGAAATTATACTCATCTTTGTGGAGTATGCAAAGACTCTGTACCCAACAAGATTGTTTTCTTCCTATGGTAGTTTGGAGATTACTTACATAAAAATCTTTTTTCTTTTAGCATTTTAAAAATTAAATTTATTTTAAAATTATATATAAAAACATAAAATTTGTACACATGTATGGGGTACTACGTAAACGTTATTTATTTATGTTTTGTTGACACAGGGTATGGCTATGTAGCACAGACTGGCCTTGAACTTGCAGGGATCCTCCTGCCCCAGTCGCCCTAGTGCAGGGATTACAAGTGTGTGACACCATGCCCAGGAACTATATGAAATTAATACGTGTATGTGCATTGTGGATGCTTAAATCAGATGAAGATAACCAGCTCTTCAATTCCTGTTGCTCTCTCTCTTTCTCTCAATGGTCTGGGGATTGAACTGGGGCCTTTGCACTGAGCTATATCCCCAGCTCATTTTATTTTTTGTTTTGAGACAGGTCTTACTAAATTGCTAAGTTGCCTAGACTGGGCTTGAACTTGTGACCCTCCTGCCTCACCCTTCTGAGTAGCTGCAATTACAGGCACATGCCACTCATCAATTACTGGTGATTCTTAAACACACTGAAATTTGTGGGCCACTTAATTAAGGACTGAGAATAGTCATCACTTCAAACATGAGTGATTTGTAGGTACCTTCCCTCTTTCACCCCACATGGTCAGACCTGGAAATGTGGCAATTACTAGTGAGACAAAGAGGTTGGATCTGGCAGATCTAGCTTCTCTTCCCTGCAACCTCTATTCTCTTGTTTTGCATAGTATTTAGTTAAGGCTGGAGTATTTATAGCCTCCTTGTCCATAGGAGACATTAGCTTGTTATAGTTTGTCTGTGAGGGTGACCATGCATCCTGATATGCCCCACAATTATTAATAGCACCCCTTTTTATCCCAAAGTGTCCCCACTTGGATGGTAAGTTCCATCATTACTCTAGGCCTAGAGGAAATTTGATTAGCACACAAAGGACATGAATGAGGACTGGTGAGACTTCTGAGATCTGATAGTGCAGGGAGGCTATGCCTAAACACTGCTGACAACAACTGAAGGTATTTTTGAGCTACGTGACAGAGACATGCTTGAGAAAATTATGCTCTTTCCATCAATTCATAAATTGGTATCAAGGAAGGCAGGGCATGGCGGGAATCAAGTACAATCTGGGCACCATACATACTGATTTTTCTTCCTGATTACTGGCTGTCATCTTGGGCCAGTTATGCAGTATCTCTGAACTTCATTGTACTCATGAAAAAAGATAATGAGGCTCAGTTCCGTTGTGAGGAGTTAGTGAAATACATGTATAGAGTACCTAAAACTGTGCCTTGTGGCTCAGTAATGGTGGTTCCTCCATGAGTCCTTCTGTCAAGGCTACTCTATGCTATAGACACACCAAGGTCATGTGGGTATTGTTTTTGGAGATACAGTCTCACTGTATATACATAGCCCTAGCTGGTCTGAGACTCATGATCCTCCTGTCTCAGCCTCTCGAGTGCTGGGATTATGAGCATGGGCCACCATGGCCAGCTTGTCATGTAACTTTAAAAATAAAAGGTCCTTACAAGAGGACCCATGGGTTGTTGTGCAAATGGGAAAGGATTTTTGGTTCTAAAGACTATCTCTTAGTCATTCGTGGTGGTGCACAACTGAAATCCCAGCCTCTGAGCAGCTGAGACAGAAGGATCACAAGTTCAAGCCCAGCCTGGAACATTTAGCAACTTACAAAATCCTGTCTCAAAATTAAAAAAAAAAAAAGGCATGGGGATGTAGCTCAGTAGGAAGGCCTTGAGTTCAATCCTGAATACAAAAGGGGTGGGGAGAGGAATAGCACCCCTCATTCTCTCAACAAACTCAAAATCATAAACTTCTTTGTGAATGGAAAAGAAAATGAAAGGCTAAAGGAGGGACAAGTACTAATTCAAGATTGACCAGGAAAGGAATAATTATAACCCTAGGTGCTGAAGAACAAAACATGAATGTAGTCAGGCTTCGTTACACATGGCTATAATCCTAGCACTTTGGGAGGCTGAGGCAGGAGGATCACAAGCCTAACCTGGGCAATTTAGAAGCAAGATTCTTTGTCAAAATAATTTTTTTAAAAAACTAGGGCTGGGGCCAGGGATTTAGCTCAGTGGTTCCGCCGCCTGCCTCTCAAGCACAAGGTCACGATTTCGATCCCTGGTACCCAAAACAAAACAAAACTAGGACTGGCAATATGGCTCAGTGCAAAGTACCCTCCCCGCAAACACCACAAAAAATAAAAAGGAGAGAAAGAAGAACATAACTCAATGAAAGGAAAAGAATGAGGGGAGAGGGGAGAGAGGATGGAAGGAAAGAAGGAAGAGAGGGAAGGAGAGAGAAAAAAGAAGAAAGAGAGACAGTAAGGAGAGAAGAAGAGAGGAGAGGAGAGAGGAAGAGAGAAAAGGAAAAAGAAAAAAGATGGTGATACCTACCCAGAAGAACCTGACCAGAGTGTGGGCTGGGTGGGGGTCTATGGAGTGATGCTGCAGTCCATGTTAATTGGTGCCTCTCAGCCATCCAGACTGCTGTTTGGGTGGGCGGGATGGAGAAATACTATCCTGTTAAAACTAAGAGCTTTGAAGTGGAGACAAACACAATCTGGTAGTATTACAGAGGAATTATTCACCCTGATGACTCACTCTCTGGCTCCCACACAGCAGAGCCAAGAAGTAACATTAATGACCTTGAAGATATTGGCCAAGCATAGACTCAGTCCTTAAGGCCTTATTTTTCAAAGGAACACATGATGTGTAGGGGAGAGACTGGGGCACTGCATGTTAAAGAATAAGAATGTATGGTGAACAATTCTAAAAAGGCAGTACAAAACCTATTAATATTTAAACAACTAACTCAACTAAGTAACAAGTATTTACAACGAAATTACCATTCTATGAGCAAGTCTCCCACTCAAAGCATTGAAAAGGTAGTTCAATGTAGGGACAGTTAAAGTATTCTTATCCAAGAGGTACACATGGAATCCAGTCCCTATTCTTGGACTCAGATCTCTCTCTCATCATTTTCATTCATCAAGACTCTTCATGAATCCAGTTTATTGAGAGCAATATTTTCTGTGTTCTCAGCCACACACTGCTCTATGTTCAGAACCCTACAGACAAAGATTAAACAGATGCAGTCCCTAGGCCTTTGACAGCATGCAATGGAAAGCAGACAGTAATAAAAGGGTGCATGAGAACCTACAGATGTGCAGGCAGCTAGCTGTACAAAGAGCAGAGTGTGCCCTTAAACCAGAGAGGCTCTGTGCTCTAGTGAAAACTGGAACCCGGCCACACTTTTAGATTGATAGAGATAGTTCTTGGGATGGTACAATGACAACCAAAGAAAAATAAAGGCAAAACTATGATGCCATTTAAAGCTTATTGGAAGAAGAGAACTTCAGGAGTTATGTACTGAACAGCTAGGATAGAAATGGTTTTCACTCAAAATGAATTTGCCACGTGGAAAAACCAGGAGATGGTAGTGGATGGAGCACAGCATTTGAAGAATATTCTTGTTTGTATATACAAAAAAAGAATAGATTGGAAGGTTGTAAAGGACAGTTTGATGGTGGTAGACTTGCATGGCTGGGGTGTGCCTTAGTGGTGGAATGCTTGCCCGGCATACAAGAGGGCTTGGATTCAACTCTCAGTACCATTACCACCACACAAAAAAGGTACACTGGAGACAACTAGCCGCATATGGCTTGTTCCTCACATAAATGTCCAAAGATTTTATGGATGTGTTTTGGGTTATATTTGTCCTAAAATGCTTTGAGTATCTTTAAAAGTCTTACTTTTCATGGGTGTGTATAACAGTTACAGGAAAGAGGTGTGGTTTGCTCAGAATTCATAGCTGTAATTAAAACAAACAAACAAACAGAACCTCTTAGACCTTTTCTAAGCAATTATCAGGAGCCCAACTCAAAATAGCAAAGAAAAAGCAGGGCTTTGTTCTGTGAAAATTCATGTTTCCCAGTTCTCAAGAAGTGGAATGTTAGGTGGGTCTCATAAACAACTGGAATCGCACTTAAATACCACCAGTGTTCTATGTCTTTCATCCTTGTTTCTCCAGTCAGCTTCATTCTTTCCTCACCAGCCTGCTGTGGTTGGTTCTCAGGGGTGTACATGGAAAACATAACTACCAACAAGCAGAAGCAAGATGGAGCATATATCTTCAGTCTAATTACAAATTCTGGGGAAAGCACGAAGATTAGCCAGGTATGGATCGGGGACCCCACTCTGCAACCACAGGATGCCACTGTGTTAACTCTGGTCATATCCATGTTTGTATAAGTGTGATGGGACAGTTCCTAGGAAAGTGTGGTATGTCTAGCCAAATGGCATTTGGCTATAAGTAATAAGCTATTTATTATTTCATATAATGAAGTCTTGCCTGAGATCTTGTGAGCCTGAGAGTCATGTAATTCAACTCAACCAATATTTATTGAGCGCATACTGTGCCAGGCACTGCTTTAGATGAGGAGAGGAATGATTGAATGGAGCAGACAATAATCCCTTGCCTTCAGAAAATTTATGGTCTATAGTTTGTTATTTCAGTGATTCATCAGGACCTACACGTTCCCATTTTTTAAACAAAATCTGGGATCTTTGACCAGGAGTAAGACCAGGAAAAGGGGGAAGGTATCTTCTAGAGAGGGAACTACAACCTACTGTACTTGGCTTCATGGTGAAACGTACCTCCATATTTTAGAATGATGGTGTTGACAAAACCCACTTTAATTATAGTCTAGATAGAACCCAAGGTCATGTTTAGCAGGTCAGGACAAACTGAGGGTAGCTCACAGGGAATCACAGTGTCTATAAACCAAGGCATCTTGGTTCCTATTTGCAATGTATCGCTGAGCACAGACAGGATGAGGCCGTGGGAGAAGCAGTTTGATGTGTAGAAAGCATACAAAGGTTGAAATTTGGAGGTTCATAGTATCAATCCCTGTAATGGAATAGCCAGAAAGTTCTTAAAGTTCTTTTTTTTTTTTTTTTTTTGGTATCGGAGATCGAACCCGTGACTTTATGCTTGTGAGGCAGGCAGTGGAACCACTGAGCTACATCCCCAGCCCAGTTCTTAAAGTTCTTAAATATTGGAATATCACTGTGGCAGAAATTGAGGAAAATTTTCTTCATTTGATTTTAACCAGAAAAAGTGCTTTTGAATCTCAAATTCCGAGCCTTAGTTTAGACAATTACTATTCAGGGGTGGAATCTAAGAACTTCTGAAAAGGAAATGTATAAGTTTAAACAGAATTTAGATAAACGTTATTTTTTTAATGTTTTTTTATTTGTTTGTTTTTTGAGACAAGGTCTTACTGTGCAATATAGGCTGGTTTTCACTACATAGCCCAGGTTGGCCACAAACTCAGCCATCTTCCTGCCTCAGCCTCTAAATTCTGGGATTACAAACATGTGCCATGAAACATGGCACAGGTAAACTTTAATAATGTGGCAGAAAGAGAAGGAATTTTAGATGATTACTTCCATGAAGTACAAACTGATCTGATATAGAGAGAACAATACCAATTTTTCGTATCAACAGGCAAGAAATTCATCGATAAACCAAAATGCAAAAGACTTTGTATTTGCAATATTTTATTTTGTATACTGAGTGGTAAGTACATGAGTGTTTTATTATTCTCTGAACTTTTTTTCCCTGAAATATTTCATTAAAAATAAACCTAGTATCATTTTCTTTCATGGAGTCTGTCATTTGTAATCTGATTCATTGTCATTAGTGAGTGGGGCGGTAGAGAAAATGATCTGGGTTCTGAGGTCTTCCTCCTTCTGGAAGGAAAGACCAGTTCTCAGGTTCTCGATCTTAGGTTATCAGCAATATTCCTCATGGCATCTTGTAATCACCGTGCTGTCCTTCCCTGCCTGTCCCCTTATCTCCTTGAATATTTTTCCCTTTACATTTGGGAACTCAATTGTGTCCTACGATTTTCCACTGCCCCAGTTGCACACCAAGGAGTGGGTGTAGTAGAAATTCAATATCCACTGGTATGTGTCATTGTTCCTGAGTCAACTTTGCTTTTCAAAAACACAATATGTTATTAAACAAAATCTCTCCTCTGCTCTGCACAACAGACTATCAGTGGGGTCTTTGAATATATATTTAAGAAAATAGTATGCATGCTTAGTCCACTCAAAGGCTAATCACCTGCCAAGGTTTATTGGGAGTTGCTGGGGTAGATCCCCCCACCCATACCAATTCTTGAATCACATAATGGCAACATTTTGCTATAAAAATGCTAACTTCTCTTCTGTTGTACTTCTGCTGTTATTCAAAAACGGCCAAATGGATGTTATTGAAATCCGGTCCCAAAAAAGGTTGAAATTGCTCCCCAGCTGGGCCTGAGACCCTGTGTGCCAAATTTCAGCCTAAAGAGAATTCTTATATTTGAGTCACTGTGAGCAGCTGAAAATATGAGGTTTGGGGTGGAAATGCTAACAGACTCTTAACTATCATTTTCCAAACCATGTGATTATAACACAATGCAAACCTCCTCTGGAGCAACTCTCTGGCAAATGTAACAGAAACAAGACGTCTGGGCCCCAAAGTTCTGCCTTTGTAAGCTTCTGCTGGGTTAGCAGCAGGCAGGGGAGGACTGGCGATGTCACTGTCACCATGGCTGTTCTTGCTGAGATTAAAAGAAGGACTCTATTGGTGAACTCCTAGTAAATAACAGGAGCATGTGCCACTCATTCCTTTATAGGGCTCCTTGGAACAGGGGTTCATGGTCACCCTTGCTCATTTTGGAAGTGTTACCGCCAACACAGTGCTTGATTCCAACCAGACATGAATTGTTTGCCACCTTTAGTCCCATTGGCTTAGTCATGCTTGCTCCCATCCAACTTGGCAAAAATACCTGCATTGCTTGGCCACTTACTTCTGTCATCTGGCATTTAAATGTGGGCTGAATCTCTCCTTAGTAACATTGAGGGCCACAAAGATGCTTTGGTTCCAGGGTTCAAACACGTGTTCCAGATGGCGAATGCCCTAATGGAGGTAGAGATTCCCCAGACCTGTCGATTCATGGAGACCTTACACCAGTGATGGCGAATCTTTTAGAGCTTTCAATGATACAAACAGCCTGGTACGGCACCTGTGCCAATGGAGCGGCATCCGAGCTTCTTGTAGGCAGCCCCAGAAGGGTGCTGTTTCCAGGACAGGCCCTCACCACGTCTCCCTTAACACTGTGCCTTTGCTGGGACCATGAGACCCAAAGTCCAGTTGGGAGGTGGCTAATCTGTTTCTGCCACTTTCCAGCCAGTTTACTTTGTACAAGAGCATTAACCAAACTCCTAAGTCTCAGTGTCCTTATCTGCACAGTGGGGACAGTCCCTGTGTTCTACGCACTTGTAAAGATCATAGAGTATGAAAGTGTTTTCTAAATTGCAATCTATTGTACACATTTTGGAACATGTACTTATATCTAGAATTTCATTATAACTTCAAAATTCTAACCTGAATGAAACTCACTTGAGGTGAGGAGTGGATTGAAAAAAACCTCCTCCCAACCCTGCTCCACTGCTGGTGGGAGTGTAGACTGGTGAAACCACTGTGGAAATCAGGATGGAGATACCTCAAAGAACTAGGACTGGAAGTCCCATTTGACCCCGCTATTCCACTGCCGGGGATCTTCCCCAAAGAATTAAAAGAATCATACCACAGTGATATATGTGCACCCATGTTCATAGCAGCACGGTTTGTAATAGTTAAAACTTGGAAACAGCCCAAATGCCCATCAACTGGAGACTGGATAAAGAAAATGTGATTTTTTAAATAAAATGGAGTACTACTCAGCCATAAAAAATGAGAAATTAGAGACATTTATAGCTAAGTGGATGCACACTGAGGCGATACTCTTAAGTGAAATAAATAGGACAAAGATGTGTAAATACCTAATAGTTTCTCTGGTGTGAGAAACTGAAAGTGTAAATAAGGACTAAATGTATAATAGGTAATGTGAAATAGGAAGAAAAGGGGCAAAGGGGAAGGAAGTGGGAGGGCTAGGGGAAAGGATAGAAAGGAATGGGGTTAATATGAGAAAATGGAAAAATAAGAACAAAATCTTTGTAAATAGGGAGGACTGAAGGGATTGAAGGGAGGGCTGGGCAAGGGTGAAAAATAAGAGCCAAAAGAGACTATGTAAAGGTGCAAATTTCCAATGATGAATGTCATTATATTGTATACCTAAAATGTACCAATGATTAGAATGAATAATCGATAATGCAAAATAGGAAGAAAAGGTCCACTGGGGTAGGGGTAATGGGAGGGGCAGGGGAAAGGAAAGAAGGGAAAGGAAAAAATGAAGAGAAATGGAAAAAATGGAAATAAAGTCTTTGTAAATAGGGAAGGGTGGAGGGTGTGAAGGGAGGGCTAGGAATGGAGAAAAAATGAGAACCAAGATGCATTATGTAAAGGAACAATTCCCAGTGAGAAATGTAATTGTGTTGTATACCTACAATGTACCAATAAAAGAATTTAACAAAAAAAAAAAAAAGAAAGAAAAAAGACTTCCTCCTATGAGAAAATGGCAGGCCATAGGTCCCAGAATCTGTAAATATTTCCTAGATGTGTGATATATGCTCTGTGAAAGATGCATAGTAAGTGAAGACATGATCTCTAACTCTAGGAATAGGGTTTGGTACAAAACACAGGATCCTTGATAATGAAGTGAGAGATGCTATAGATACACAGCATAGAAGCTCAGAAGTGGGGAGTTACATTTAAAAAAGGGAGGCCAGGTATATAGCTGAGCTGCACAGCACCTGCCAGGCAAGCTCAAGGTCCTGAGTCCCTGGTACCAAAACAAACAAAAAAACCCAAAAAAAAACAGAAGTGGAGAGTTGCAGTGAAGAGAAAACAAGTAGCTTCATGGGTAATACATGCGGTCGGTTCCATTGTTTGTGTCTACAGAGGGGTTCTTTCTTTAAGGGCATCTTAGTTTTTTTGGCTGCTCTGACAAAATGTCTTAGACTACATAATTTATAAACAACAGACATGTATTTCTTATGGTTTTAGAGGCTGGGAAGTCCATGGTCAAGATGCCAGCAGGTTCAATGTCTTGTGAGGGCTTGGTAACTGCCTCATAATTTGTGCCTTCTGGGTGTGTCCTCACATGGTGGAAGGTGCCGACACATCTCTCTACTCTTTAGTAAAAGCATTAGTCCAATCTGTGAGGACCAAGCCCTCAGGATCTAATCATCTCCTGAAGTCCCCACCTTGTAATGTGATCTTTCTGGGTTAGGTTTTAACATAAGATTTTTGGGGAGACACATTCAGAAAATAGGAAGGGGATTTGATCTCCACTCACCATGTGGTGTCAGTGGGTTTGGTAGGCACAAGGCCGTACCTTCCAGCTTCAAATGTAGGCATTTCCTCTGACCTAGGAATTCACAGTGTCCCATATTGAACAAGGGAATGGTACACAATCCAAATTGGGCCAATGAAAATTCTGCCCCAGGATATTATAAATGTAGCATAGGAGGGAGAAGCTCTCTTGTGGGTTATGTGTGAGGGTGTTGTACATAGGCCTGTGCCAGCCCCTTCAGTATGGAGGATGTCCGTAAATCCAATGCAGGCTGAGGTGACACTGGACATGAGAAGAGGAATCTAATAGAACCTTTTGGTCTTTGGCATCCCTCAGGCAAGGCCTTCTGCTTTTTGTGAAACCAAATTTCTCTTTCGCCTTCACAGAAGATTGGTTTGGGTTTCCTTTCATTTGAACTGAAGGTCTAAACAGAATGGGGTTTGGGTTGTGTCTTTTAAAAATGGGTAGGACTTTGATATGTTCAGGGAAGAAGGCAGGGTATTCTGGGCAGGTAGACCTACTTTAATGAAGGTCCAAAGAGGAAAGCCTCATGTGTCTGGAGAATCTGAGAAAATCAGAAAGAATGGAACACTTGAGAAAGGAGGAAGTTGGGAATAAACAAGTTAGGTGGGGCTGGATATGGTGGGACACACCTGTAATACCTGCACTTGGGAGGCTAAGGCAGGAGGACTGCAAGTCTGAGCCCAGCCTGGGCAACTCAGGGATGTAGCTCAGTATGATAACCATGGGTTCAACCTCCCAGTACCACAAAAAACCCAAACCCAAAGCAAAACAAAAAGCCATGTCAGATAGACTATTCAAGGAGAAACCAGTTTGAGAGATTTTTCAAGCTGGGTAAGAGCTGAGGCTTGATTAGGAAGAAATGAAGTTTTAAACTTTTTTTAAAGGAAAACTGTATTTGTTTAATGGTAATTTTTTAAAAATCCTACAGATTGGTTGGAAAATTAAGACATCTATTTGCTCACAGTTGTGGAGGCTACAAGTCCAAGAGCAAGGTAATGGCAAATTTGGTTTCTGGTGAGGGCTTTTTCCTGGCTTGTAGTGGTGGCCTTCTCAGTGGGTTATAAGATGACCTTTCATTTATGCACATTTGGGGAGCACTTGGTATTGTATCCTGTACTTATAAGGGTACCAGTTCTATCAGAGTAAAGCCCCACTCTTACATTAAGACCTTATTTACCCTTAATTATCTCCATAAAAGCCTATCTCCAATTAACAGTCACATTGGAAGCTGAGGTGTAACATGTAATATGAACAGGGTAGCACAATTCACTCCATAATGTCTATCAAAGTAAGAGCAGGAGAAAATGAAGGTCATGGGGATATTAAACACAACTAGTGTGAGTGTGCACACACATGCATGCGTATGCACACCAGGGAGGGCAAAACCACCACAACTACTTAGAAGAAAAACCTAGCAAAGGCTAGTAATGCTGAAATATGCACATCCAAGACCCAGCAGTATCACTTTGATTTTGAAGACGTTTGTACCTTTAGAGCATGAAGTGTATTCAAAAATGACTATTACAACATTATTATTTTTGCTCTGTGGTAGTGAGGATTGAATCTAGGGGTGCTCTACTACTGAACTATATCCCCATCCCTTTTTATTTTTTAGTTTGAGACAGGGTCTTGCTAAATTGCCCAGAATGGCCTTGAACTTGCAACTCTCCAGCCTCAGCCTCCCCAATAGCTGGGATGATAGACATGTGCCACCATGATTGGCTGTAGTATTATTTTTAAGAGTAAAAAAAATTGGGAGTAACCCAACTATCAGTCAAAACAAAAAGCAAAAACAAATTTTAGTGGATCTATACAATCAACCTTAGATAGACATGGAAGTGAAAAAATCTAGAACTACATTTGTAAATATGAATAAATTTCAAAGATAATAATGTTGAGCAGAAACAAAATCAAAGTACCTTGCTTCTGAGTAGGAAGAACAAATACAGTGAAAATGGGCATCCTTTCAAAACTGCTATACAGATTCAATGCAATCCAGATTGAAATCCCAACAATACATTTCAAGAGCTAGAGAAAACAATCCAAAAATTCATTTGGAACAAGAAGAGACCTAGAATAGCAAAAGCAATTCTAGGCAACAGAGACATGGCAGGGAGTATCACAATCCCCAACTTGAAACTAGACTACAAAGCCACTGTGATAAAAACAGCATGCTACTGGCAAAGAAACAGACCCAAGGATCAGTGGAATAGACTAGAAGATACAGAAACAACTCTAGACATACTCAGTCACCTCATCTTTGACAAAGGAGCCAACCATCCTCACGGGAGGAAAGATAGCCTCTTTAATAAATGGTGTTGGAAAAACTGGACTTCAACTTGCTAAAGATTAAAACTAGACCCGTATTTTTCACCATGCACTAAACTAAGATCAAAGTGGATTAAAGATCTAAATATTAAAACAGAAACACTGAACTTGCTGGAAGATAAGTTAGGTAGAACTCTTGAAGACATTGGCATAGGAAAAAACTTTATGAACAAATCCTCAGTAGCATGGGAACTTGCACAAAGAATCAACAACTGGGATCTCATCTTACTAAAATGCTTCTGGACTGCAAGACAAACCATCAACAGAGCTAAGAGACAACCTACAATGTGGGAAAAAATTTTTACCAGCTGTTCCTCAGACAAAGGTCTACTAGCTAGAGTATATAAAAAACTCAAAAAAATCAGACCCCCCAAATATAAAAACCCAATTCAAAAATGGGCATCTGAAATGATCAGACATTTCTCAGACAAACAAGTAAAAGCAGCAACAAACATATGAAAAAATGTTCAACACCACTGATCATCTGAGAGATGCAGGTGAAAATAACACTGAGATTCCACCTCACTCCAGAAAGAATAGCTGTTATCAAGAAATAACAAATAACAAATGTTGGCGGGGCTGTGGGGAGAAAGGAACTCTTATTGTTGGTGGGAGTGAAGACTGGTGCAACCACTGTGGAAATAAATATGGAGATACCTCAAAAAAGTAGAATTAGAGGTCCCATTTGACCCAGCTCTCCCTCTGCTGGGTATCTTCCCAAAAGAATTAAAAGAATCATACCACAGCAATATGTGCACATCCATGTTTATAGTGCCACAGTTTGTAATAGCTAAAACTTGGGAACAGCCCAAATGCCCATCAACTGGAGACTGGTTAAAGAAGATGTGGTTTTTTTCTATAAAATGGAGTACTACTCAGCCATAAAGAATGAGAAACTAGAGACATTCATAGCTAAATGGATGCACATTGAGGCCATACTCTTAAGTGAAATAAATAGAACACACATGTGTAAATATTGAATAGTTTCTCTGGTGTGAAAAACTAAAAGTTTAAATAAGGTTCAAATGATACAATTGATAATGTGAAATAGGAAGGAAAGGTCTAAAGGAGTTGGGGAAGTGGGAAGGGTAGGGGAAAGGAAAGAAGGGAAAAGAAAAATATAAGAAAAGGACAAAATGGAGACAAAGTCTTTGTAAATAGGGAAGAGTAGGTGGGGTGAAGGGAGGGCAGGGGAACAAGGAAAAATAAGAACCAAGATACATCATGTAAAGGTACAAGATCCCAATGATGAATGTAACTGTATTGCATACCTAAAATGTACCAATAAACTTAATGGAAAAAAATCGAAGTAATAAGGACACATAAAGCATAGTAAATCAGAGAAGGGCTGCAGCTGGTTCACACCTATTGAGCTCCTCTTTTCCCAACTCCTGTTCTTTGACGTCACATGGTAGGTTGAAAGTGGCTATGGTGAAAGTGTTTACACCATGGAAATCAGCAGATACTTTAACTCAAGTCTCCCCCACCCCACAAGTCAGGTGTTAAATGTTTACCAGGATATCACTGATAGTATGTTTATGAATATTAAAATATTTAAAACAACATACCGTATCATAGTATCCATACAAAGACAAGTATTTAGTAATAATATGTACCAGATATGGATTACTTCTTCAAAGGAAGGAGAAGAATGAGATTAGGAAGGGATACACAATAGTGGCAAGTGAATTTGAATTTTTTTTTTGCTGTAAGCAGGGGCACACGTATGTGTTAGTTACTGTATACCCCGTACTTCTTTTCTGAAATATCTAGCAATTCAATGATATACAGGAGCCAGTTTTCCAGACAACACAAAGGTAAGGAAAGGCAGATGCTAGACATGGTCTCTCTCCTGTGCCACCTGCTATCTCTGCAACTAGGGTAGATCTGCGCACCCAGATTTGCCCACTGGGGGTTCTGGGGCTGCATGCAGTGCCACATTTAGTTCTGAGGTTCCTCACAGACAGAGGGAGTAATACCAACACAATGAAGAGATGAGAGAATCTGAGGGGACTCCTTCATGTGGGGAGCATCCTCGTTTCAGGAAGATTCAGTCTCTCTCACCTCTCTAGACTGCCCAGCAGGCAGGAGGTACTTTTGGTTACAGGCAGCAAACAGAGCATGTAAGTACAGATGTATATTTCTCATCAACTTCGGTCAGAAAGACAACTAAGATTCTCCTAGAAAGGGGAGAGTCGGGAGTGTTAAGAACAGATCTACAGTTACCACCAGTCAGGAAATGTTCAGAGGGAGTGGCTTCGCTCCTAAGGAAAGACTTAGCCCTTCTGCTGGGGATTCTGCCATGCTTTCATTCTGAGGGGAGGTGGTGTAAATTAAATTGCTCTGTGTCATTTACATAACTCTTCCTTTGAGGCAAGTTAATATGGCACTTATGGACTGGTCTGGATTCTGTACCTCTACCTGACCTCCTCTCACCCTTTCCTACTGGGAGATGCTTACAGTATGCTAAGCATACCAAGCCTGTTCTGCACATGCTGTTCTCTTAGCCTGGAACACCCCGCACACCTACAGTCCTCTTTCTTTAAGCTCTTCCTGTGGGCACACTTTCCTCCCAGCCCTCCACAGGAGCAGACTGTCTCTGTCTTTTAGGATATGCCTTCATCCATCTCTTCACACACAGCATGTCCAGTGTTGAGCTCCTTCCAGAGAAGGATCCTGTGTTATTTGATTTGGTATCTGTCCTAGGGCTCAGCACAACCTGGCAGAGACATTGAATAGATGCTTAGCAGCAAAGAAAGGAATGAGAGAGGAAAAGAGTGAAAAACAAACACAAAAAAACAAGACCTAACTCTTAGTTCGCTTGACATCTTCTTCTTTACTCATCTTTCCTCCTTCATACTGTTTGCTAGCATCTTGTAGAATTCAGTTGTACACAAAGAAGCAAGGCAAGAAAGGGGGCAGGGGTGCCAAAGATAAGGAAACAGACACTAGTGAAACACACAAAAGGCACAATTGTATACTTCCGTGGAAGTTCATTTTACCCAGTGGAGTTTACGGGAGATAAAACACCCAATACACAAAGACCTGAGGTGTGTAGAAGACAAGGGTCAGGGATGACAGCAAAGCTCCTGGTGTCCCCCTTTACCCTCAGCTGTGAACCTCTTCTGCTCCTTTTGTGTGTGTCTCCTGACCTGGTCTGCAGTCTCCTGAATTATTGTCAATAGCCATCTATTTCATGTGCATTAAGCCCTGAATTCTGTTCTGAATACAACTATAGTAGGTTCCACTAATTAATTAAATTGTACTTCATAGACTTGGAGTCAGGTCTCCTGAATACAAGATGCAAATTTATGCAACATATGCAAATCACTCATGTTCTCAAATTCCATGAACAAAATCTGGTAGCCTTGAGATAAAAAAGCCCCTGCCAAGCATCATCTCTCCTAATTATTGCTTAATTTCCCCCCCTTGAACATTGAACTAACACTTTCAGGCTTGGCAGAAACTGGAAGAAACACAATGAAAGCTGGTTAATAAACAGGAAGTTCTTTAAGGGCAAAGACCTGTAAGCTATTTATTTTATGTTCTCCAGAAGCCCTAATATACTATGAGCACAGAGTCTGGCATTGAGTATATGCCAGTTTTGACTATTAAATTATGGACAATTCAGATGAACCCAAAGTTGAGAGCCCTGCAAGCTTTGCAAAGCACTGTGGCATTTAAGACTAGGACCAGGAAAATGATGACCTGCACTGTGGCTATTTCATTTAATTATTTTAAAATTCATTCGAATTAGATAAGATTTTAAAATTCACTTCTCAGACTAGCCACATTTCAAATGTCTCATGGCTCCATGTGACTTTCTTATCAGGCAGTAAAATGCAGAATATTTCCATTATTATGCAAAATCTATCAAGCAGTGACCTGGACACTTGCTCTTCAAGGTCTGGTCCCAGGGCCAGCAGAGGGCAGCACATGGAGCTTACTGGAAATGCCGAATTTCAGGCCTTGTTCCAGATCCACCGAATCTACATCTTCAAAATCCTCACTCAATTCACCTGCATAGCAATGTGAGAGGCATTGGTCTAGATCTAGTAGTTCTTAAATCTAAGCATTAATTAAAATCTTCGGTACTTGTGAACACAGAGTGTTGAACCCGTTACAAGAGTTCCTCATTTAGTAGGTGTATTAGTCTCCTAAGACTGCCTTTAAAAATTACCACAAAGTATGTGATATTAAACGAGAAATGTAGTCTCTCTCATTTCTGGAAGCTAAAAGTCTGAAATCAAGGTGCCAGCAGGGCCATGCGCTCTCTAAGACACAGGGGAATGACTATTTCCTTGTCTCTTCCCACATTCTGGTAAATGGCTGGCATTTCTAGGTGTTCCTTGGCTGTAGCCATGTAACTCTGATCTCTGCCTTCACCTTCTTACTGAGTTCTTCCCTTGTATCTGTCTTTTCTTATAATAAAGACAGTTGGCATTGGATTAAAGGGCCACGCTACTCCATTAGAGGAGTTTGATGTGGGAAACTAGGCTACGACATAACTTAGATCTCATAGTCCGGAGGTCAGGATGTTATCTTGCGTTGAGAACAGGGAAGTATGCAGAAGGCCTCATGCCCCCTGGCTATGGGCATAATGCTGATAATCTAGCACTCCAGAGACAAGATAGCATCTGCTGAGGACAGTTGTCAATACACAGACGTTTGGGTGTAGAGGAAATCTGGTTCCTCATTAACTTAATCCTTATCCACCCATTTTCTATAGTTGCTGTTCCATGAAACACCTGCTACACCTCCCCCTGTGCCAACTGTGGAGTTTTATTCAAGTCTGTCCACTAGACGGAGGTCTTCTCCTGGTCCTCCCTTTTATATCTTGAAAATTGCCTGTCTCTCTTTTTTTTTTTTTTGGTACCGGGGATCAAACTCGGGTCCTTGCGCTTGTGCAGCAGGTGGCGAAACCACTGAGCTAAATCCCCGGCCCCTTGCCTGTCTCTTTTATTCCTCATCATTCCTCCCAACAGGTAGCTGAGGGTCTAATCAGCCCTTAGTAGCGTGGACCTCTTTTAGCTTAATTAACTAATGACACCATTTCCAAATAAGTGTGCGTTCTGACATACAGGGAATTAAGACTTCAACATCTTATTCATTCACCCATTCATTCATTTATTTTAGACAGGATCTCACTATATAATTCAGGCTGGCTTTGAACTCACTATGTAGCACAGGCTGGCCTCAAACTCACAGCAATCCTCCTACCTCAGCCATCAGGCATGCTCCACTACACCTGGCCATCTCTTTTAGAGAGCACAGTTCAACCCATACAGGAATTAGGATGGGACCTGATAATGTACAATTCTAAGAAGCTCCCAGCTGATGCTGATCTGCTTCAGGGACCACACTTTGAAAATCCACGTAAAACTATCTACAAAACAGGTTTATATAAATGTGAAAGTTGTATCATATCATAGAAATAACTGTTCAACTTCTCAATTCTGAAGAATTCTCTCCTTCATTACTTCCTCTTTTCTTCTCTTTTCTTCCTTCTTTCTTCTGGGTTTTTAGATGGACTCTTGCTATTTTGTCCAAGCTGGCCTTCAACTCCTGAACTCAAGCAATCTTTCCCAAGTAGCTGGGATTACAAATGTGTGCATCTGCACTTGTAATTCAGCCAGAATTCCTTTCAAACATGTTTGAGAGATAGTTATCCAGTTTGTTTATGATTGCTTCCAATGGTAGGTGTTATGGTTTGGGTCTAGATGCTAGGTGGGGCTTTTTCAGAGATTGCTGAATTTAGAGTGAGAGATTGATTCATGGTGCAATGCTAGGCTCAAGGGGACTAGGATTAAGGTTGTGAGTGCTACCTGCCCTAAGTAGTCTGGATAAGATAAAAAGGGGAGGAAGACTTTGTTAAGGCCCCTTGCTTGCTTGCTTTTGGTGTTTTCTGGCCACTGTGAACAACTTCTCTTCTGTGATGCCCCTCTGCCATGTGCCACTCTGGTATGGAGCCAGCCAGCTATGGACTGAAACCACTATGAACTGTAAGCCAAATAAACCTTTCCTCCTTTAACTTTTGGTATCAGGTATTTTGTCTCAACAATGACAGAAAAGTAACTAAGACAGAATTTGGTACAAGAAAAGTGGGGTCATTGCTGTAACTATACCTTACCATATGGTTCAGGAATCTTTGAGACTGGCTTGTGGGAAGAGTTTGGAAAGGTTCAGAGATGCCCTCTGAAAAAGCAGAGCTGGCAAACCTTAGGCTTTACTGTATGGAAGATTCTGGTCAGAGCCCAGACGACCAGAAAGCTTGTAAAGACCAGGCTCGGTAGGTTTCTACTGGTAAGAAGGACTGGATCGGCTATCAGACTACAGATGATGTGTGTTATGCCTTGGAAGAAAGTTTGCATTTTGCTCATGTCTAGAGACTTTCCCTGAGACTGAAATTAAGTGCAGTGGACTAATTAAACTTGCAGAAGAAATTTCAAGGCAGTAGAATGTTGAGGTGATGACATGGCTACTGTTGGGGCCTTTTAGCCAGATTTATGTTGAGAATCAAGAACAAGGATGGCAGCAGAATGATTTAAAATGTTTTGAGTTTGGACAGAAAGGAAGATTTTGCTTTGAGAAGACAGCACCAGAGCACTATGTTTCACAATGGCAGTGGCCAAGGGAAGTTGTTTCTGGGGATTTGGTTCACAGGTACTCGACCCCTACACCTAAGAGAGAAGGAAGCCTGGATACTGCTCCAGCTGTTGGCAGATCTTGGCATCATCTGTGTGGTGCTCATTTTAGATGCACACAGAATGCAAGAGTTGTGGAGTTAGGAAGATTTCCACTCAGATTTCAGAAGAAGGCCTGGAAGGCCAGGCAGTGTGCCCCTAAGAGGGCAGTGTGTGAAGTTTTGAGTGTGAAGCAGAAGGCAGTGGAGACCTCAGAAGTTTGGAGAAGCCAGGAACATGGATTGTCTGAGGAAAACTGCAAAGAGAAAGCAGAGCTGACACCAGAGAGAAGCCATGGGAGCTACAATCACCAAAATTGCCCTAGGGGTGGAGGCATCCAAGCCCTTTGGAGTTCACAGTTTGCCACAGGTTGCTGGGGATGCTGGAAGTGGAACTGTAGGATTTAATGTTTGCCCTGCTAGATTTTGGTCGTATTTCTTCCCATTCCTTTGTATCCCCCATTTGTACCTTTTGGAATGGTAATGTCTGTCTTGTGCCATTAAATGTTGGAAGTGTTTAACTTTCTTTTCACTTGTACAGGGGCTTGCAGCTAAGAGTTCTCCTTAAATCTCAGAGGAGACTTTGCACTTGGACTTTTCAGCAATGCTGAAAATGTTAGGGCTTTGGCAACTCTTAAAGGTGGACTAAATGCCTTTTGTGTAAAAGAATGTACATGAGTCTTTGGGGGGCCAGGGACAGAATGTTATGGTTTGGTCTAGATAATCCTCTCAAAGCCTCATGTAGTCGTAGGTGGGGCTTTTTCAGAGGTGGCTGGATCTAGAGTGTGAGATTGATTCATGATGCAATGCTAGGCTCAAGGGCACTAGGATTAAGGGTGTGAGTGCTACCTGCCCTAAGTAGTCTGGATAAGATAAAAGGGACATGGAGACTCTGTTAAGGCCCCCTGCTTGCTTCCTTTTAATGTTTCCTGGCCACCATGGACAGTTTCTTCTTTGTGATTCCCCTCTGCCATTTGCCATTCTGCTATGGAGCCAGCCAGCTATGGACTGAAACCTCTATGAACTGTAAGCCAAATAAACCTTTCCTCCTTTAACTTTGGGTGTCAGGTATTTTCTCTCAGCAACAAGAAAAGTAACTAAGACAGTGCATAGCAGCCATCTCTAGGGTTATCCTTGTGAAAATGGCTGCCTGTGGAACTTTCTGAATATCTAAGATACATGCACACTATATATATATATATATAACTCATGGCAGCTGAATGTCTCAATATTAAATTCTACATTTCTGCTGTGGAACAGAGTTCTCAAAATTCTCCAGATTCTGGCTTGATCTTGAGGGCACACTTGTTGAGGCTTTTAGAAGTAGTAATTATTCCCACACTGGTTATGAATTAATCAGAAATAGACATAGAAATCCAACAGATGATGATCAAAAGATCAGATTTATTTCCAGTAAACACAGATTGGAGAGAATTTGAACCATAACCTTAAGAGCCTTTCTAGCATTCCCTAGCGAATCTAATTTATCTGACATAGTTAAAGAGAAGCAAGACAGCTCCATCTACAACTCTATGTGAGGTTTTAACAATGAACTATGCTGTTACTGTAGGGAGGGAAACTACCATGAGGAGAGGTCAGGTTTTCTAAAAGAGAGAAGGAAAGCTGTCTAATTTCACTTCCCAGGCACTTATCAATCCTACAAGATGTTGCTTCTCCCTGAGTTGCCTATTTAGCAACCATTACCACTATTTTGCTCCTTTCAAACAGAAACTCTGATGTTACTGACAACCTCTCCCATGTTGCCAAATATCTCAGAGCCAACTCTGTCCATCCTCAACAAGCCAATAATAACAGTGCTAAACTCCTTGCAAGTAATTGGTTCCTGAATTTAGGTTTCAGCCAATCAGTGCCTGTCATTACTCAAAAGTCTGCTCTCCATCCAGAGATGGCCTCTGACACTCACTACCCTTAGCAAACTGATGTGAAGACTCTTGCTCAAAGGTTGGGGGAAAGATTTTTGTACTGGGGATCGAACTCTGGACCTTGCCCTTGTGAGGCAGGTGGTGGAACCACTGAGCTAAATCCCCAGCCTGGAAAAAATTTTTAATTTTTTAAATTTTTTGGTACCAGGGATCGAACTCAGATCCTTGCATTTGCAAAGCAGGCGCCGGAACCACTGAGCTAAATCCCTGGCCCAGGAAAGATTTTTTTAAATGAGGAAGCCTGCTATCCCTAGAGCTAAGGGAGTTCATCTTGTAGTCACAGAAGAACCCAGTCGGAAGAAAAGCCCACGTTGAGAGTAGAAGAAATCAAAGAGCAGAGAAATAAATCCTGACTTTAACTATAGCTATTTGTTCTACCTTTGGATTTTGTCATTGTTATGAAAGATCCTAATTTTCCTACCACTAATATCAGTTATGCTACTGTCTCTTCATTTCTAGCTACAATAATTCTTACCAATAAAATATTCAAGTATTGTTCCTTCAGGCTAGTAGAAGCTGCCTCATGAAATTTGAAGAAATTAGACTAAATCTGCACTCATCAATGCTCCAGTTTTATGTGTTAATGCTGCTCTTAAAGTCTGTACCCTTAATTTCACAGATTACTCCAGACCCTGAGCCACCGATAACTCTCCAAGACGATACCTGCCATAGAATACATGCTAAACAATCATCTATTGAACAAATGCGACTGGAAACCAAATTATCAATTTTAGCAGATACATAACAGTTGCCTTATATTAGATTCAGGTAAATGAAAACTCCAAATTTTTTTTACATAAATTGATGTCAAAGCTATTTGTCTGCACCTTGTGTCTTGGTAACTGTATGGTCAATAGAGTTTTAAAATGTTTTAAAACCCAAATAAAGGTGATATTTATCGCTGTGCAGTTGCATCTAGGAGATTCCAGCCTATTTTGCACTTAGTTGAAATTTTTTTTTTTTTTTGAGATAAGGTCTCCTTGTGTAGTTAAGGCCAGCCTTGTAGCCAGACTGGCCTTGAATTTATGGAAATCCTCCTGCCTCAGCCTCCTGATTACAAGTGTGTGGTACCATGCCCAGAAGTTGAAATAATTTTTAACTGTGGCCTATCATTTGTCATGTCTGTTATTCTTAATTTAACTGCACAAAAGCTACATATTCCTTCAATAGTTTCATATGAATCAAATAGCCAAATGTAGATTGTAATAGCAAGAAGAGAAGACTTTGGTCACCACATTATTTGCTAGAATCACTTGATGAATTTTGGAGAAAGGATTGGAGATGTCTGAGCCGGCCCTGAGCTCTTCTTTGAAGTTGCTTCTGTGCAAGACAAAGATGTTCTCATTCACAAGCACTAAGTGCCTCTGAGGAGCAGCCTAGTGATGGTGCAGCTGTGCCTATGGTTGGAGAAAGACATTAGCCATGCAAGGGTTGGAATATTATCAGAGGCCGGACTGTGGGCACATAACAAGCCAGATTCTTCCATCAGTTTTACTAATAGAATAAAGGTGAAAAATAAAGGAGATTTTTTTCCACCATGTCAACATCTGTGTTTATTTATACATTGATCCAGAACTTAGGCAGTTAAGAGCAACTTGTTGTTAATTGACTGTTACCAAAACAGTCTTATTCAACACTCCAAGTTTGATTGTTTAACGGCTTCAAATCCATCATAATGTTATTATTGAGACCTTCAATATATTCCAGATAAAGTAGATGTATGATATTCCCTCAGAGTTTCAATTTAATAGCCTAACTTAAAAAAAAATGGAAAGGAAAGGGAAATTAGTTTGGCTGATTTGCCTCAAACGTATCACTTCTTTTGAGCAAACTCAACATAATATAAGGTGAGTACTATGCTCTTTTTTAAAAGTTATAAATTATTTGTTGATTGGTAAAATCTAGATGAGTATAAAAAGGATCAAACCTCCAACTGACACATCCTTTTTTTTTCTGAGACAGGGTCTCACTATGTAGTTCAGGCTGGCCTTGCACTCACTATGTATTCCAGGCTGGCCTTGAACCCAAAGCAATCCTCCTGCCTTAGTCTCCTGAGTGCTGGGATTACAGGTGTGTGTCATTATGCCCAAAAATTTATATATCTTTAGTTTCTACCCTTTTGTGAAAATCAGATTCTTTCCCCATTCTTTTGAAGCCATTCCCTTGAGACACAAGTTTTCTGAGATTGCCCACTGTGTGGACGAATGGCACTTAAATTTTCTTCAGCCCTGTGGAGTATAATTCCCAAGGTCAGGAGACTTGAACTAATAGAAACAACCAGATGAACTCTTACCAAATCACACATCTTTGGGCAAATTGAATGGCAGTTGTCCCTCAAAGTTTTCAGCCATCTACGAGAGATTCAGAGACACCTGGCAGGATATTTTGCTAAGGTATTTGGCTCTAGGCCACTGTCAAGAATTGTAAGTAGCATGAGCCTGGCCAACTGCCTAATGTTCCACCTCAAACGTGCACTTTGTGTTCTTGTACCTTATCTCATCACAGTGATAATGACTTCTCTGTCTTTATGAAAAAGATGCTGAAAAGAACTATCTTCTAGTGTAATAACAGAAAAAAAGGTCCAGAAAAGGATGACATTCTTGAATTTAGGCATTTGTGCCCTCACAATTATCAGGAGGCAGCATACACTTGGCAGCACAATGATTTATTAAAACACTGATCCATGTCACGCACTTTGTATTTTTTTCCTCCCATCATTCCAAGAAGGTGTTGGGACTTTGCTTGCCTGAAGCTGAAGCAATTTAGGTAACTTTGCTTCTTATCTTCTGTGAAAGGCTGAGTTTGTTGAAAAAGTTATTCTGTGAGTCCTGGAGGAAGATGGAAGGGGACTGATGAGAAGGAGAGAGACATTCTGCCTAGACAGAGAAGGGTTAAGTTTGATGGGTCCCCACTGCCTTCCTCCAGCAGAAGCAACCAGACCAGGGAGGGTATGGCTTCCAGCCTCACTGAATCCCCTGGGAAACTGGATGCATCGGGCTTCTGAAGACCAGGTTGTGTCAACAGAGAGAATGGAAAAAAATGCCTGAAGGCAGACACTTTGGAAAAGATTGTTAAAATTTATCGATAGCTATTTCTCCCTAGTGAGTACATAGTTAAATTCTATTTCTCTGCCAGTCCCCTTGTGTCCACATGGAGCTAAATGGCTGCGTCTGATTCAGTATGGGTTAGTGTAATGAATACCATTTAGGCCCTGATCCTTACAGAGTTCTTCATGGTCTCTCTGCTGTATGTCCCACCTCCCATCCCTTCTCAGACACTGACAGGAAGTGAAGCCCTAGAAAGTGAAGCCCTTTCAAAGCCCTGCTGATGACAGGGCCTGGATCCCTGAGTTACTGGTTGGAGTGGAGTTACCTGGAGTTGCCTCCCGAGCAGGAACATCCATGTTGGACATTTTGTGAGTAAGGAACAAATTGCCTGTCTTACTACAGTGTGGTTCTCTCTCTCTCTCTCTCTCTCTCTCTCTCTCTGTCTGTCTCTCTCTCTCCCTCCCTTCCCTTCCTTCCACAGAATTAGCTTTAATTGCCTGCCTAATTCAGATGTCTTACCCTTCTTTCCCGTGCACCACACATGCCTCCCAAGTGCTTCCAGAAGGAGGGGAGATGACCCCAATAATACCTGAGATTGAATTTCTCACTGACTCAGTCAGACTCTGAAAGGCATTTCAGTTGATTAGAAGAAAAGAAATTTTTTGAAACAAGATGACATTGTAGAATAGGAATTTAATCTCATTTCTCCATCTGAACTCTTCTTTCTTTCCGGAAAAGACAACTTGAGGAATTCTGGCATCTCGAACAGACAAGTTCTTCAGCACACACTTAATGGTGGCTCTTCCCATGAGGCAAGCATTAGCTTCCTGGTCACCCTCCCTCCACACTTTATTCTTAGACCTTCCATAGGATGGCCACAAGTCTAGGACAGCACACAGTTAAGCCTTTCTTTCAGGTCTTTTGCTCCTTTAATCCATTAATTAGATTGAAATTTCAACCTCAGGCTGTTCTGCTCATCTCTTGCTAATGCTGTTGCCTGAAATATTGCCCACCACTCATGAGCGTTTGACAGCAAGACCCGCTGAACAGCCTCTCCAAGCCTCTATTCCAGGAATAACCCAAGGAAAGGGTTGCTACCGGTGAAAGCTAAGTGGTGAAGCCCTCTCTGTCCACCGCTTCAAAAAGCGTAGCTGCCATCTCTGCCTTATTTTGTATTATAGCTGCTCTTTGTCAATGAAAAGTCCCAGCTCTCTATTCATTATAAAGAATAAAGAGCTTTTCAAGTGTGAGTTGCTAAACCCAGAAGGGAACAGAGCTATTTTTAAGAAGGCTTCAACTCTGAGCTGTTCCATGGGGCCAGCCTGCCAGCTATGGAGGTCTTCCAGGGAGGCCAGAACAGGGCCTCCCTCTAGCGAGGCCAGGAAGGAAGCTCCCAGGGCGTCAGCGGCCCAGCTCTGGCCACAGAGAGCCCTGTTGGCTCCCTACTGGCTGCTCTAGACAGACCTGCGACAGCCCGGGGGCCTGGGGGAGGACGTTTCATTCTCACCTATTCTGAGTTTG
The DNA here is from genome assembly GCF_000247695.1 of Heterocephalus glaber. The sequence continues at coordinate 7,826,413 of NW_004624732.1, read as the reverse complement.
CCCCAGGTTTCTCACACCCACTTCCTCCACAGAGGAAACAAGCTGCTGGATTCCCATCTCGGGACATGGAGGAGGGGGTGCCTTTCTGTCCTCTCCTATCTTCGTCAAGCCATATGCAACTGGCAGCCACCACGCTTCGCTCTGCAGGAGGAGGATAATCAGAGCTGGATTCCCAAATGAAAGGAGGAGCAGTCAGAGTCGCCTGGCTCCTGTCCAACAGTAGAGAAATCCACCCAGCCTGGGGCTGGCCAGAGCTCTTGTGAAGGGCGGGGATAGGCCCCTGGGGAATGGTTTAGGAAACCTGGGTTCGAGGCCCATACCCTCTCCCAGGTGCTCCCCTGGGTTGGGAAAGGCCTTATACCCTGCCCTGTCACCAGTCACCTGGTGTGATCACTGTCCTGAGATCCACAGGATATACGTTTTCCTGCTTTTCAAGGTCATAGCATAGTGCTGCTGAATGGGGAGGAGACAATGGAAGCTGATAGAAACTATCAAGGTTCAAAGAACTAACCCGATGTTTCTGACCCTCCCCTTCGATTAGCTTCTCCACCAGAGAAGAGGGGCAGGGAATTAAGACAATTCCACTGTTCTGATTTGGGAGTAAAAAACATGTACCTGTACTAATACAATGAGAGAGAACCGAAATGGCCAAAAAATGTTATACCAAGAGTGGTTGAAGGAAATAGAGAAACTTATTTGATCATAATACATCTTACACCACGGAGAATTTATGAAAGCCCATGGAGACACAATTCAGTAAAAGTGCTTTTTTCTTTTTTTAAGAAAAAAAAATATAGCCAGGAAAAATATAGGCAAAATAGGATGATTAGATCTAAAGGAAATAATAGTATACATATACTCAAGGTAGTAAGATTTTACTATCATAAAAATGAGGCAGCCAATAGAGCTCTGAGCTTCCAGAAAGCCAAGGCAAAAAGGGAAATATAATCACTAAATTTACAACTTTCATGTGGACCCCACCACTGTCACCACAACCAATTCCTCATTCTTTTTTATCATAAGATTCATAAGCATGGATATTTATCTTCAAGCAGAGAATATTTAGGAAGTTTCATTATGGTCTTCAAGTATTTGATGGGCTGCCAAGTACAAAAAGGAAAGATTGCTTTGGGTAATTCCAGATCACGAAACCAGAATCAATGACTGTAAGTTAAGAGGAACAGATTTTGGTTAAAAATAAAGAACTTTCTAACAATTAGAGTTGTCCATAAATGGAATGAGCTGTCTGGCAAAGAAGTGAGCTCCCTGTTACTGGAAGTGATCAAACAGAGGCTGGCTAACCATCTGTTAAGGATGCGAAGGATTTGTGCATAATGAGAGAATTATGCAACAATATAATATGAGGCTCTTCATGACAGTTTTATTTATAATGGTAGGGGGGAAATAGAATCAACCTAAATGCCCAACAGTAGGGATTAGTTAAGTTATTTAAAGTATTTTCTTATGATTTTTTTTTTTTTTACAGATATTAAAAAAGCAAAGACATGGGGGAAATGCTGGTGATCTACTACATGAAGAAAAGCAGAGTCCTAAAATAGCAATATATTGCTGGGACTACAGGAATGAGATGCCAAGGAGGCTGACTTTTCTCTTATAGAATATAAATACCTCTCTAATAAAGAAATATTGGTTTAAATTATGAGTTTCAGATACAACCGAATCCATTTCTGCTTCCTAGGGCTATTTTCATCTGAAGTCCCGTTGCACTTGATTGTAGCCAAAGTGACTGAAGCCTCTTTGGAAATACATGGGACATAAATGTACAATAGGGGCTGGAGGTATAGCTCAGTAGTAGAGCATCAGCCTAGCAAGTGTGAGGCCCTGGATTTGATCCCCAGCACCAAATATATGTCTGTATAATAAAGTAAAAAGAGCTCAAAAACAAAAATCAGACATGATGGGGTCTCAAACTTAGGTTCTGCTACATGATGACTTATCTTCCTCAGTTTTTGATGTGGAATAATAGTAACAGCTGAGATTTGTAGAACATTCAGTATGTACCAGACACTGTTTAAGTGCTTTACATACAGTGGAATTCTGCTAAAAATCCTCTAAGGCAAATTTTTTATTTTTAATGGTACAGGAGATTGAACCCCAGGCCTTGTACATACTAGGCAAGTGCTCTTCAATTGAGCTATACCTCCAGACCTTCTTATTTTATTTTGAAACAAGATCTCATTAAATTACCCAGGCTAGCCTTGAACTTGCAATCCTCCTGACTCTGGCTCCGCCTCCTGAGTAGCTGGGATTACAGGTGTGCACCACCACTTCTGGGCTGAGATGAATTCTATTAGTCTTATTTTTTCAGATGATAAAAATGAAACAGAGAGAATGTCAATCTTGCCAAGCCCATATAGTGAGAAACTAGTGGAGTGAAAATTCAAACCGAGACAGTCTAATGTTAGGATCTGTAGTGCTAAGCTCAGTACCAAACTGCCTTACAGAGCCATGGAAGGATAAAGTAAATTAATATATGTAAAGTGCCTAGCAGAAAAGTGGGCAGTCAGTATGTTAGTTTTCTTTCTAAACGTTCCATTGCTCTCGGGGCTCAGAAAGAGTTTTGATTACCTTCCCCAAAATGTATTCTCTCAAAACACTGGGGAAATGTAGCTGTATGGTAGATAGTTTTACAATGAGTTCACTATCAATGACCCTCATGTTAAATCAGGAATATCAGAAATTGTGTCCCATAGGACTCCATTCTGAACCTGATTCTTTAATATTTCATCAATGATTTACATGGATAGAACAGAAAATAGGCTCCTAGAGCTGACAGATGATAGCATGCTGTTAGCAGATGACACCCATCGTCAGCTAGGAAGGCGAGCATCCAGGACAGGATTAGAATTCCAAATGGTCTGGCAAGATGGGGAAGAGGTGGAGGCAAAAAGAATGAACTTCATTAGTAACTAGCACAGAGTAATACGATTATTAAGAGGGCAAACAGATGATACTGGCATAGCAAGGCCAGGGACTAACAACGAATTATTGTTGCTGGAAAGAGTTAATGGTGGAAATTGTTCAGAACTGGAAATGAGACAGGAAGTCAAGCATGATTCTGGAAATGTACTGACAAATAAGACTATGTTGGAGTGAATCAATTTTCCCATTAAATACTGTATTTCAAAGCCCTTTTTTGAATGTTTTTCCCCCTTTCAATATTGTTCTGGATGTCTTGGAAAAGGCACAGAGAAAGCAGAAGAAATCTTTATGGTTGCAAATTATAATGTGACATCCCTTAATTGAAGAAAGCAAGTCCATTGCTGACAGTTCATTTAAGAATCTGAGCACCATTTATGTGCTAGCCTTTGTGCTGGGTGCTGGGAGACAAAAACTATCAAGACCTGGTTTGTATCCTTGAGTTTGGAGACGAGGATGATCACTTTTAAGGCTATAAAAGACTAGGTATTTAGAACAGGTCAGAGATCCCTGATATTTATGTCAGTCATGGGTAACTCCTGTGTACCTCTCTCCTTTTTCTCCTCTTCCTGTTTCCTCCCTTTCTACCTTTTACTGTCCTTTACATTTTATACTCTTCAGATCTGTGATTGGTGACTACTAGCATGGCAGGTTAGCCAGACATTTTCAGTAAAGTCCTGTCTGAGACTGACAGCATACCAAGCACTTCTCTTTTTGCATTTCAAGGTATTTCTGTAAAATTATCTTTCATCCTCCACATACTCTGCTAAAGTTGCAGGCAAGGAGGTAAGGCTTGGAGAGAAAAGAATAGGTCCTTCAGTTCATCTGTTTGGTTGGAGAGATGGCTGGAGAATGTATGTTACATATAAATAGTATAGTATTAAAGAATTTGATATTTATCTTGTTGATGACAGCAAATTAATGAAGGTTTGTGAGAAAGGGAATCAAAGATTGATTTAGGGTTTTAGGAAGAGTAAACTTATTATAGAGACAATGGATTCTTGGGGTACAGATTGGAGGCAAAGGTCCTGATAAAAGATGATAACAAATCTACAGAAAAAATAAAGTTAGAGGAGGCAGAGAATACATGGAAGTGAGAGACACTGTAAAGGAAATATCAATAAAACTTGGTGCCTAACTAAGTGAAGGTGCAGAGAGAGAGGGGTGGGGGAGGGAGAGAGAGAGAGAGAGAGAGAGAGAGAGAGAGAGAGAGA
>NW_004624732.1:7785283-7822159 GCF_000247695.1 Heterocephalus glaber | reverse complement strand
GGATTTAGCTCAGTGGTGCTGCTCCCTGCCTGACAAGCACAAGGACCTGAGTTCAATCCCCTTACAAAAAAAAAAAAAAAATCATTAGCCTATATGGGGCAGTGGGAAAGTGAAGGTAGTTTGTGGCAAAGAAACCATAATAAGTTCAAGGCCAGACAGGTTGTCTTTGTGTTGCTGACTTCATTTATAAATAAAAGCCATCTCTCCAACAGGGAGCTAGGAATAGATTTCCTAGGAAATCATCCTCACAGAGGTAATAGTGTGTTTTGGACATTTCCACCTGTATGTCTCACTGATAAATCACACTCTGTATGTCGGTGACTGAACTGTACTGTCATTCACACACACTGAGATTAATCTGCATTTCTCTTCAAGGTTAATCATGCTTGTAAACCACACAAGCCACCAAATTCGGAGTCATCTCTCATCTCTGGCACTGTCCCATCTTCCACAAACAATTAGTCACCAAAACAATAGATTCTAAGACCAAAATATGTTGTGTCCAATTGACCATAGTTGTTTTTTTTATTTGTTCTCTCAGATATCACAACAATTCTCTCTGTCTCTGGCTTTTGGTTGTGGACATTGAACCCAGGGAACATTCCCAGCTCCTTTTAAGTTTTATTTTGAGACAAATATTTGCTAAGTTGTCCAGGCTGGGCTCAAGCTTGCTATCCTCCTGACTCAGCCTCCTATGTGTACCCAGGATGACAATGTGCCCTACCATGGCTGGATCCACAACAGTTTTATAACAGATTTTCTTGCTATATAAATGTATTTTTCCACTTCTTAGAAAATGGAATTAGAAGTTTTCTTGGGATGAACAAACCTGTCCAACTCAGTCACGGGGGATTTTTCTGTCCATCCCAACATGAAAGCCCCCATCTCCTTGCCTGTCTCCCAGGACGCCAGGCTATTGGTGCCTGGGGGCTTTGGTTGATGCTATGCATGATTTCGGAATACCTTTTTCCTCTTCTACAACATGTCTTTCAAGTTCTGGCTTACCCTAGTCCCATTGTGAGAGTTTCTCTGACCTATTCTTGTCTCTCTTCCTTTGCATTGCTTTTTTGAAAAGTGAAAGCCTAACTTGGGGAGGTAGGAGTAAGCACTAGGATGGGGCATGTAATCAAGATCTAAGCAAAGGACTGTGGGTCACAGAGAAGGGAGAAATCAAAGGAAAAAGTGACTGTCATGGCCGCTCTTGGTTTCCTAGGAAGAATTATTTTTACATAAACAAAACAAAAAAGTTAATTTGGGTTTCAGTGTGTTCTGATTAAGATGCTAGCTAATATTGAGCTAATTATTGAAAAGTTTACAGAAATGAAAAAGATAGCTGGATCAGGGAAAAACATTCAGAAATTATGCAGAAAGAAGTGATAGCAGATGTATAGGGACTAGAAGAACAAGAAGAGCTTGTTCGAGAAAAGAGTAGGGCTGAAGACAGAGCAGTCTGCACATGGTCAGTATTGAAAATGAGAAGGAAGTGGCCGGGGATTTAGCTCAGTGTTTTCGCCACCTGCTGCGTAAGCGCAAGGACCCGAGTTCGATCCCTGGTACCAAAAAAAAAAAAGAAAATGAGAAGGAAGGGCCAGAGATTTATTTAGCTCAGTGGTTTTGCCGCCTGTTGCGCAAGCACAAGGACCCGAGTTCGATCCCCAGTACCAAAAACAAACAACAAAAAAACCCGAAAATGAGAAGGAAGTCTCACTACAAAAGAGCCAGGGTGACTGGCCACCAGGTTTTCCTAAATTTTTTTTGGTCTTTAATCTTTTATGAGAAATATCCAATTTCTGAGATGTTGTGCTTCTGATTTGAGGAAATGCTGATTCTCTGCTCAAATCTTTCAATGGTGTGAAAAAAATTGTTTTTTCCTTCAGAAAATCTTTCTTTCCTTCCTCTTTCTCTCCCTCCCTTCCTTCCTTCTTCCCCTCCTTTCTATACTAAGGGTTGAATTCAGCCATGCATATTCTAGCCAAGCACTCTATCACTAGCTAGAGCTTTGGAAAGAATCTCTCTTTAGGACAATGATTCTTTGTTGTTTTTACAAGAATTTATTAAAATAAAATTATTTAAAAATACATATCTGTGCCTAGCATGGTGGTACTTGTAATACCAGTATTTGGGGGCCGGGGATTTAGCTCAGTGGTTTCCCCACCTGCTGCACAACCACAAGGACCTGAGTTCGATCCCCAGTACCAAAAAAAAATACCAGTACTTGGGAGGCTGAGGCAGGATAGCCATGAGTTTGAGGGCAGCCTGGGATACACAGTGAGTTCAAGGGCAGCCTGAATTACAGAGCAAGACTTTGTCTCAAAAAAATCAGAACAAAACAAAACAAAAAATACATACAGTGGTACCTCTGTTCACGAATTTAATTCTTTCCATGATTCTGGTCACAAACCAAATTGGTCATGAGCCAAATCAAATTTAATGGTTAGGTTCATTGTTGACCACATGGGGAAATTTGATTTCCTTTATGGGGAATTAGGTTACAAATATTTGTTATAAAAATAACCCAAACAGTTCACAAATGTAGAAGTAAATATGAAAGTTCCCCTTCCATATGCTGTTTTGGGAATATACCCTTTTGACTTTTCAGACTACATACACAATTATATATGAATATACCATTGCTATAAATGATTTGTCCAATTTAGGTCAGCCTATCCCCATAACAACTGATAGCAGTGGACTATGATATTAATAATGGTTACATTTATACAGCACACTCACATGCATCACATTTCACATACATTGTATCCTGGCTCCTGTGAGACCAAAAGTGACTCCATTTTGCTAATGTGAGACCAGAATGACTCCATTTTGTCCAAAATGGAGCAGTCTCCTTTGTTCTTTCAAATCAATGATTAAATGTACTTAATCTGGGACAAAAGACATGATCTGTAACTCAAGATTCCTAAGCTCATTACTCAGCCATCGTTTGCCCTAGAAACAAGTGTCCCGGGCCCACTATCTATAGGACAATCTGTTAACGTGCTGACTATCCACACAAGGTGGTCATGACCATTAGTCAAGTTGTCTGCTGACTATCAGTACGTGACAGTAGACCACTAACCTTTGTCCCCATTTTTCTTGTAAAAACCTATACGTAATCCCCTTCAACCCGCAATGAGCCTAGCCAATCAAAATTCTACACTTCATACTTGCTAAATGTTAACCAATCATATGGCTGCTAATGACTGAAGCTTGCTGTAATCTCAATAAAAACCCTGCTAATTTGGAACTCGGGGCTCTCAATCTCGATCCTCTGTGTCGGTGACAATTGAGAGTCCCTGCTTAAGCTTAAATAAACGACCCTCGTGTGCTTACATCGGAAACGGCCTCCTGGTGGTCTTTGGGACTTCGCAATCTGGGCACAACACTCCCCATGCTGATTATTGGTGTCATTGTATAGAGGTCATTCATCCAAAATCTCATTTCTATTTGTGCTGGATCGAGTCATTCACACCAAATGATGAGTTTATTTTCTATACCACTGTATTTCTCACAGGGAATTTCTACAATCAGGTCTTCCTAGTCCATGTTAAGATGTTCTACAGAACATGTTAATTTGAAACTTGGATTAGATACAGTTAAATATAACTATATAGTTGCCTAGTGGTTTTCTTCACTTGGGAGCAGGGTGATCTGTCAAATGTCTGTACCACATCTTGAAGTGATGACAATAGAAGCTACAATGAAAATGCAATAGGATCACATACTGGTGTCTCGCTATATAATCCAGCCAATAGATGACGTTGATGGGCTAAGGGTATAGCAAATGTGGTGGAGCACTTGCCTTGCATGCATAAGGTCCTGAGTTCGACCCCCAGCATCATAATTAAACAAAGTTGGCAAGGAGTACATCCATTATTGGATAACATGCTAATTAAATTTGGGGGCAAAATGTATTACGTTGGGAAGAATACAGTTTTATGCAGTTTCTGAGACACAAATTTTTTCCTGTATTTTAACAGTGAGAAATAAATCCACAGGTCTTCGACTGGATGAAAAGCAGGAATTGGAAACTCATTGAAACTACCTTCTTTACTCTTCCATTTCCCCATCTTGGGCAGGTCATTTAAACTCCCAAGTCCCTGAACACCAGGTGACATGTATAAAGCTCACTGTGGACTACACAGGAGGACCTCTTAATAATAACTAACATTTATTGAAGGTTTACCCTGTTCCAGTTACTCAGCACTTTGAGAAGATTTTTCTCATTTAATCCTCCCAGTGAAACTCTTAGGAAAGTCCTATAAATACTCCACTTTTATAGATGAGCAAATTGAGATTTAGGAAGTTCAAATGAATATAGTTACAGGTTAAAAACTAGTAAGTGGCAAAGCTGGGAGTTGAGCCCAGCAGTAGGAGGCCACATTTCCCACCTAACTACTACAATTAACCTGCTTGCTACATATTTTACATTATCCTCCTTTTCCTTCTTCTCTTCTCACCGCTCTCCAGGTTTACTGGAGGAATTTGATTTGTTATAAACTGAGATGCCTTCAGGATTATAGATGTGGCACTAGTGAGGGATTGTAAACATAAAGGATAGTAAACAGTAGGATCCTCAGTCTATGTACACACACACACAACATACACACACTGATGTTTGAGTTACCTTTTGCACAGAGGTGGAAAATTAAGTTACGTATCATTAAACAAATCAAACGGAGAAAAGTCATATTGACTCTTTAAAAAAGTAAAGCAAAGACAAAAATACAAAAAAGAAAGAAAAACAGTTAAAAATAAAATGATAAAATCAAATGAATTAAATTTATTTATTCCTTTTTGTAGTCTGTGTGTAGAACTCAGGGCCTCATGCATGTTAGGCAAATGCTCCACTACTGAGATACAGTCCTTTTCATTTTATTTTGAGACAGTTTTACTAAGTTGCCCAGGTTGGCCTTAAACATGTGATCCTGATCCTCTTGCCTCAGTCTCTGGAGTAACTGGGAATACATGCTCAGCTGAAAATAAATTTATTAAAGAATCTTGTGATATCTAAAAAACATATTTACTTCAGCAGTCAGGAATTTTATTTTTTTAAATGTTGCAAGCTAGTCTTGCAATTTGGGACTCCTGGAATTCAGGGATTCTCCTGCTTTGGCTTCCAGACTAGCTGGGACTTCAGGCACAAGTCATTGCATTTAGTCGGATCTCTTTTCAGTTTCCAAGTAACAATATAGATTCCAGATGGATTACAGAAGTACCCGCAAAAACTTCAATAAAGCTAAAGGAGTTGCTACAAGAGAAGTTAGACAGGAGTCGACCTGTAAATTCCTGGTGGTGAGGTGGGAGACAAATACTATTGTAGGCAGCTAAGTTAGATAGAAACTAATATACAGTCAAAGAGGGACTGGACTGTCAAGGAAGTTAGCACAAAGATAAAGACAACAGAATTGTGCCTGGAGGCGCATTTGAAGAAGGCTAGGCCTCAAGATGAAGATGCAATGGCCAGGCCTCCATGCCTCCCTAAGGGATAAACGGTAACTTGGAGTTATAGTGTAATTAGCACCACTTGGTCCAGGAAGTCCAGATAGGCATCAGTTGCCCAGGTGAGGTGACCAGCACATCTAGACCCATCCCTTCCCCAAAATGCTTTTGTTCTTTCCATCTGCCCTTGCTGCGTGACTTGTTTCCCTATTGGATCAGTATTAGCTAAACAGCTGTACTTGTAATGCATAGGTTGATGGTACTTTGACCTATGTTGAACCCAAGTTGTGACTTTGTTGTATAAGAGAAAAGGAACTCGGTGGCCACCCCATTTGGGACCCCTGTTGGGTATCAAGGAGCTAGTTTTCTCTTCTTATTTCCAAGAAAACTCTCCTAGCTTCTTCCATTGGTTTAAGACTTCATTCCTCCAGGTTGTTGGGACCATGAATTCAGCACATTTGACGTCTAACAGGTTGAGGATTATGTTTCTCCCGTATCAATACTACTTTCTCTTTCATTATTGTATGCATTTTACTTTACACTATCTGTGTAGTAGAGGGATTGAGGATGCCATTTTTCAGATTACTAAACTATGGCTTTAAGTAGTGAGTCCCTTGCCCAAGGGTTCTGAAGTCTCATTTTATCCAGTACATTCAGGTGAGACAGATGTTATATTATGCAGCCAGTAAAGGTCTTCAGTTACACTAGATCATTGCCAAAGCCCAGCACCTGACTCTATTCATAATTTTACATTTTCTTTCTTAACTTGGACAGCCCTCCAAACTGTATAAACTTCATGCTCCCAAATCCAGATCAAAGGCTTTGATAATAGTCTGTGTTGAGCAAGGCAACCTCTGAGCCTCAGCTCGCTCCCTGGTGTGAAGAAAGCCAGAAATGCCAGGCTCTTTGGCCAGCTCCAGGAGTATGAGATTCCATCCTGCTTCCTACCTGGAGATCCTCTCTAAATTTAGCTATGCTGGCTCACCTCGAAGAGATGCCTGGAGGGCAACGCTGACTATGTCTTTACAGCTCTGGTTTTTCTCTCAATTGCAAAGTTTCCCTTAGCCTGCAGGAAATGAGATGCCAAAAGGGAAAGGAGTGGATTCCTTCCAGGCTGTTACAACTCTCAGATTATACTAAACCAGGAGCAAAAACCCTCTTTAGCATTTGAAAGGGAGGGCAATCTTATTACTAAGCTTCACTCCACCACCTCCAGACTTTCCTTACCAGAGAACAAAGAGCAAAAAGCAAACACCACTTCACACCCTTATTCACTGAAGATTAAAAGAGACCTCCCACTATACAAAAGTCCTTGTAAAGGTCAGTTTGAAAGTGTATTGAGGAGGAGGGCACTGGCGAGAGAACAAAATGTTTACCGTCACCTTCCTGCAGGCCCCTTCTGTTTTCCTTTCAGCACGTGCTCGGGGTACATCTGTCAGAATTGAACATTTTCATTCCCGATTAGCTTGCTGGTGGTCAAATTATACTTCCTTGACTCTCTGCAGTCTTTTTTAGATTCTTAATGCCAGTTGAACTAAGAAAGCAAGACCACCCAGAGCCAGAACGGTCCCCTAGGGATTATTTATTTATTGATTCATTCATAGTCATTACATCCACAGATACTCATTGAGCTACTGTTGTGTATCCTTGAACTGCACTAGGAGGGAGGTAACAATGCACAGAATGGATGCAGTCGTCTTACTGCTTTGATTTGGTTGGGAAGATTGCCATTGAGCCAGGAAATGCATGCATGCACGCACACAAACATCATTATTGAAATACAACTGTGACAAATGTCTAAAGAAACATGGTATGCAAAGAAAGCCTCACAAGAGAGTGGCTGAACTCTGTGGAGCTGTGAAGGAGGGGGCTTTTTTGAAGAAGTGAAGGAGTAGGTGTTAGCTATGTGCCAGGCCTGTTGAGATCACACTGAGTCCAGGGGAGGGGGCAAGAAGCAAAAAAGGTCCTGACAAGGAAAAAAAATATGGCCTAGCATGGGAATTGGAAGGAGTCTCATGTACCGGAATCTATCTCAAGGCTTTGTGTTCTGTATGCTTTTGCAGTAGGTCTCCAAAGCAATGGGGAAACTAGTTATGGGCTTGAGTGAAGAAAGTGATCTCAGAGTTTTAGGAGGTAAGGGACTGATGCAGGGAGAGCAGTTAATGTGCTTTGTCAAAAGTCAAGATGAGAAATTGTTTAAGTTTAATGAATTACCTGGGGATGGTGTTAAAATGCAGATTCTATCTAGCAAGTTCTCAGGTAGAAACAGAGGTTTTGCATTTCTAACAAGCTCCCAGAAGCTCACCCTGCTAGTCCACACTATAAACACTTTACTGTCAAAGTTTTAATCAGGGTTGCATTGGAGATGAAGAGAAGTAGACACATTGAGTCCTACCCTGTGGGGAATGGGTGAAAGAGTCAAGCCATTTTGCAGTTGCTGACTTGGGTAATTGGGTGGGAAGGGGTCACCAGTGACATAGTTGAGCTGCTCAGCTGTTCTGAAACCACCTCCTTCTATCTTTGCTGTTAAGGGAGATAGTAAATACCTATCTATACCGGGAGGTGCTTCTCTCACTGGTAGTTAAAGTATTTCCAACTGTTAATAAGTCAATATTGGGGCTGGGGATTTAGCTCAGGGGTTTCGCCGCCTGCTGTGCAAGGGCAGGGATCCGAGTTCGATCCCTAGTACCAAAAAAAAAAAAAAGTCAATATTGTACAGGGACATTGTATATTGAGTTCTAGAGTGAAAGACATAGATAGATACGGTTTTTTAACTTTGGATCTTTTGTATATTTTCTCATTTACTCATCTTCGAAATGGAGATAATAATAGTACCTATCTCAAAAAGTCTTACATTCTGTTGGTGTAAGTGTAAATTAGTAAAGCCTCTCTGCAAAGTAATTTGGCAGGATTTATTAAAACCAAAAATATATGTAGCTTAGGCCCTAGAAATTCTACTTCTAGGTAATTCTTAGACTCTTGCCCACTGAACACATTGAGAGACAATACAAGATTATTCACTGAGGTGCTTTTTTAATAGGAAAGAATCAGAAATAGTTTAGATATTCATCAGGAGAAAATATATAAGTAAGGTATAGTATATTGATAGTATACAATGGAGGGTTTAAACAGATGAACTAGCTCTCTATATATATCAATGTAGATGGATCTTAGAAACATAATGTTGAGTAAAAAAAGCAAATTGCATAGTGAGAAGCAGTATGATCCATTTATATACATTTTAAAGGCAGACACTATACTACATATTTTTATGGATCTGAAGTCTATGAAAAGTAGATTGGAAGGACACATTAGATACACTTGGGGATGAGGGATAAAGAGCCTAAGAAAAAATAGGGGTCATGTCTAGACAGATGATTATATCATGCCAGTAACGGAAAAGAATGACTGATTGAATCAATTCAGTTCTGTGCCTCTGAAGCTGAACCTTAGAATCAAAATAAAATAAAACAAAAACATAATACTACTCCTTTTCTAGGACTAAATGACATAATAGCCCCATGTCTGGCACAGAGTAAGGATTTAACAAATGGTGATCATCATCCTTATTATTATGGTCTCCTTCTCTTGTCTGTCTTTTCTTATTTTCATAGGCTCTTTTTAGTACAATGATCTTAGAAGGAAAGGGGGTTTGGTGGGTACTTTTCTCTGCACCTAAATTTCTAGTTCTCATTTATTGGTTTGAAGGCTGTAAAAGCAAAAGGCTTGGGTTTGAGCCAGGTATTGATGCCCACTGAAGCTACTCTAATGGGCTAAAAAAGCACTACCAGGCATGATCCCAAAAGAACCCCTAGCCCATCAATCCACCAAATAACTGCAAGGAAAAGAACATCTCGCTAGCATAAGTCCTTGTATTTTGCATAAACGGCTAATATGAATCAGGACTAGATTGAGCAAAATGGGAAATTTATTGTAGAAACTGAGAAGTTCAAGAAAAGTAATTGGAGTTGTTCATGGTAGTGCATGACTTCTGGGAGGTGAAAGCAGGAAGATTACAAATTCAAGACTAGTCTGGGCAACATAGAGACTTACTAAGTCTCTGTCTCAAAAGAAAAAAAAGAGAAAAAGAAAAAACAAGGTTAGGGAATGTAGCTCAGTGCAAAGGCCTTGGGTTCAATCCCTCGTTAAAACAAACAAACAACAACAACAACCTTGGGTTCATCTTTCTCAATTGAATTGAATTGTGAAATTCTCAGTGCCTCACACCTATCTAATTTAGCTATTTCTACAGCAAAGGTCTGTGGCTTGCAGTGCCCATTTCTAGGTACCAATTTCTGAACCAGTTCTACAAGTAACTGAAAGAAACTCTGACTCACCTTGCCTAAAAAAGGAATTTACTGGAAAGATATAAAATTAAAGGAAATATTGAAGCCAGGACTTGGGAAGAAGAGGCAGGATGGTATAGGAGTGAGTATAGGATCTTGGTCAAACATATACACACCTTCTTTCATGCCATCAGAATAACCTGATTCCAGCCACCCAGTGTCCCTCTAAATTCTCTCTAGCATATTTTTTTGGCTTAGTGTAGGCCAGATGGGAGGGGGCTGTTCTTTTTTTTTTTTTGGTACCGGAGAACCAACTCTGGACCTTGCGGTTTCGAGGCAGGCAGTGGAACCACTGAGCTAAATCCTTGGCCCTGAGACTTTCCTTGACAGTCCTATTAAGACTACATAGATTGGGAAGAGGTAGTCTCTGAAAAGAAAAACTGCTTTCAGGGTTAGAGATAGAGTTCAGTGGTAGAGTACTTACCTAGGATGTGTGAGGCTCTGGGATCAATCCTCAGCACTGAAAACAACAAACAACAACAACAATACAACAACAACAACCTACCCTGGTGACCCTTTTTAAACCTAGTTATCACCATGTGATAGTCAATCTTGATTGTCAACTTGACTGAATTAAGAGATCTCTAGCAGATTAGTGAAGCACACTTTTGAGCCTGTTGGTGGGGTGTTTCCAGAGATGAGTGGTGTGTATGCTTGCAAACTGGGGGGTGGGGAGGAGAGACTCACACTAATTGTGGGTGGCATTATCCAATAGACTTGCAGTGTGATGGAATGAAAAGGAGAAGAAGGAGAAAGTTGGCCTGCATTTGAAAAGCACCATTCTGCTTATGTGGTTGTGTCTTTTGCTGCTGCTGTTGTCTGTGGATGTCAGACTCCAGCTTCTGCAGCCCCTCGATGTGGACAGATACATAGAGAGGTCTTGACTTAATTGTTTTGGGAGGGAGAGTGTGGGCATCAGTACTTTTTAAAAGTTCTAGAGGTAATTCTAATATACAGCTAAGATTGAGATACCTTTGTTTAGGGATACTTTTCTTTCACTCTCCTCCTATAGAAAGTCCATTTCTGTCTTTGAGAGGTGACTGTCGACCTCTGTTTTAATGATTCCAGTGAGGAAAGTGGCTTAGTCTACTCAAGCTACCATTGGCAAATACCAGACTAAGGGACTTCAACTGCAGAAATTAATTCTTACAGGCCTGGAGGCTGAGAAGTCTAATGTCAGCCTTCCCTCAGGATTTAGGTCCTGGTGAAGAATCTCTTCTGGGCTTGAGGGTGGCTACCTTTTTTTTCTGTATTTTCATGGAAGAGAGAGAGAGAGAGAGAGGGAGACAGAGAGAGAGAGAGAGAGAGAGAGAGAGAGAGAGAGCAGGCTCTCTGATTTTTTTCTTATAAGGCCACTAATCCTCAGAGTTACATCCTTATGACCTAATTTAATTAATCTTAATTACCTTGATAAAGATCTCATCTCTAAATACAATGACATTGCAGATTGGGGCTTCTGTATATTAATTCTGAGGGGACACAAATAGTCAGTCCACCAAAAGGGGGCCACAAATCACTGGATGGTAGAAGATCTTAAATTGTTAGAAATCCTTCTTCAGTTTCCTCCTGTGATCCCAGCACTCAAGAGGCTGAGGCAGGATAGCTGAATAGCCGGGAGTATTCTACTTCTTCATTTTCAGTCTATAGAAATGGTTAAAAGAAAAAATACGGTGATTAACACAACTAATAGCTTTATTGCTAGGTATTTTGCATCGATTATTTCTCTTCGGTCTCAGAAGACTTCAATGAGGATGATACCATTATGCCAATTTACAGATTGATATCATTATGCCAATTTACAGATCGAAAGACCGATTTATTTCTGTCACTTCATCATCCTATGTTGCATCAGTATCCTTCCTGAAATTAGTTTCTTTGGGGGAGGGGGCTCTAGTATAGACCAAACTTTATCTTGTGTAAGCATCACACTGAAAGGTTCTGATTCACAGGAGTCAAAGAGTTTGCATTTCAAACAAGTCCTCGGGTGATGATGTTGCAGGCTGGTTGGTAGATTGCACTTTGAAAATGTAGTATAGATGAGCTCTTCAGACTTTTTAACAAGCTGATTTGTAGAAAATATTTCATATATCTTTTACTTCTCTTCTAAAGGGAAGATGAAGTTGCATTCCCACTATCAATTAATAGGACTGGCAGAGAAAGAAAAGTTTTGAGAAGATAGAATCTTTAGGTCATGGAGGCAGAAACTTGTATATAATCTGAATTTATTTTTTCTGCTGTCTTCCTTTTTTTCTTCTTCTGGAACATCCATTGTGCTTCTGGGAAATGCTTCTAGTCTGCTGTATGTGATCCTGGTTTGTCTGTCAATCATAGGTCCACTTACTCTCCATTAGGAGTAGGTGCAGGAATTAGGAGAGCCAGGCCAAATGTGTAGGACATTTCCCTGGACACAGTGACTGGTATAGCTTTTGGTTTAGAACATGGTCACAAAAAGCCAGTCAGAATCCTTTTAAAGAATTGCTGTGAGGGCCGGGGATTTAGCTCAGTGGTTTGGCTGCCTGCTGTGCAAGTGGAAGGACCTGAGTTCGATCCCTGGTACCAAAAAAATAAAAAATAAAAATAAATAAAGAAAGAATTGCTGTGAATGCTGGGAGGAAAAAGGTGTCCTTGTCTTTGCTATTGTCCACTGTTGGTGTGATAGGGGCCTGGCACTGTTGACGACCATCTTTGCCATCACAAGGAGGGACCTGGGAGTGAAGCTAACTCAGAAGCAAAAAGAACCTAAAGATGAAGACACAGAGAAATTCTGATGTCATTGCACCTAGCTTAGCAGAAGCCTCTCTCTCCCTTAGACTGCCTATTCCCTGAGTCAATAATGACTGTTTTAATCTTGTTTGAGTTTCTGCTTCTTGCAACCACACTGAAACCATGAAACATGTCCATCTTGCTCAACTCTACACCTCACTGCTTAGCACTCAATACCAGCTCAGAATGAACTGAGAAAGTTCTCACCATACAAATACTTTACTGAGTGTCACAATTCATCAAAACACATAGCTTGCTAAGTGGTGGCACACCCCTCTAATCCTGGCTACTCCAGAGTTGATGGCAGGAGGATCACAAGTTCAGGGCCAGCCTGGGCAAATTAGTGAGGTGCTTTCTCAGAATAAAATTTTAAAAAGATGGGCATGTAGCTCAGTGCTCCCTGGGTTTAATCCCCAGTGCTATCTCCAACAAAACCAACCACATCCACAAACAAACAAAAATACAAGTAGGGGGATGGATATGATCAAAATAGTTTATATGCCTTGAAACTGAATCTTCTGTCAAATTAATAGGCACTTGGGTCGGGGATTTAGCTCTGTGGCACCGTGCCTGCCTCAAAAGTGCAAGGTCATGAGTTTGATCCAGGTACTGAAAAAAAAAATTAATAGGCACTAATAATAAGAGCAACAGTTACCTCAGTTTGTTCCAGTAACTTCAGGGTGCTGGGGCCGGCTGAGCTTCTCTGCCCTAGGAGCCTGGGATGGAGGTGAGGAGCTTCCTTTTGGGTGCTGGGACTGGCTCACCTTCTCTGCCCTAGGAGTCTGGGATGGAGGCGGGGAGCTTCAATCTGGGTCTCGTTCCAGTAACTTCAGAGGGAAACTGCTTCAGTCTCTGTTTTGTGTTTGTAGTAGATAGTGGTATGAGAATAGTGGTTAAAAGTATACATTCTGGGTTGGGCAGAATTAAGTTCAAACTGTAGCTTTACAACTTGCTATGAAGTTTCTGAACTCATTGAAGCTCAATTTTTCCATCTGTAAAATGAGAATAATAATATTATTTGTGAAGCAGTTATCATTTTTGTCTACTCCATTCATTGGTTTTCCTCACTTTTTTTTTCATCAGTAAACCTGCTCCGCTGGCCCAGAGTGGGCATGTGTCCCAGGCAAAGCCAATGACACTGACTTTGTCTCAGCAGAGTTAGATTAATTCTGCTTGGAATTAAGGTCTTCAGTGAAAACTCACAGAGGTGGAAGGCTGTTTAGATAGCACTGTCCGAAATTACTGCCATAGGCTGAGAAAAGAAGCCAGAGCTGCGGCCGAGCCCCACATTGCTGTACTCCTGCTGTTTCTGTCCTCCCGCTCTCTTCTAATTTGAGAGCCAGCCCAGAGGCCTTCCAGTAAATCGTTTTTGTTTGTATAAGATACAACCCAACAGTCTTAATGAATCCACCTCAAATACTTGAATGGCGAATTAAGTAAGACAGTACAGGTGAGGTAATTAGCACATTACTGGGAATTAAATAAATGCTTAATCAATATTAGCTAGAATTATTACTACAGTTTGGCTTCTTTCTCAGTGAATTTTATATAGTTAAACAAATAAACCCCCATTTGTTACTGAGAGTCAGTTATGTAGAGTTGTCCTTCATCTACTCCTATGCTTTTAGTAAGGTTAAGAATCAGATGACAAAAATTTGTTTCAGGGGATTGGGGTGAGGAGGCAGAGCTCAAGGTTGAAATTACTATTTTCACTAGTCACTGTATCTTAATGCATACAGTAACTCTCTTGTGATTGGTAGATTTGTAAAACTCCTATTGTTTCTCAATTTGCAGTCTCTAGAGGCAGACAGCTCTTTGAAAAATCAGAACATCTAAATTTGATTTCATGTATGCCACATGTTCATAATCAGTCTGTCTGTAGAATGGTGAGTGATGCCCCCCAAGATGTCAGGTCCTGGTATGGTTTGAATATGGTTTGTTCTTTCTGAACTCATGTTGAAACTCATTTGCCATTATAGCAATGTTGGGAGGTGGGACCTTTGAGAAGTGATCAGGTTGTTACCAGGGATTAATGCCTTCCTTGAGGACCTTCTCACTGTGAGGAATTAAATTGGTTACTATAAAGTGAACTCACCCCTTGTGCTTCATCTCTTCTGCTTATGTGACGACAAAGAACAAAGCCCTCGCCAGATGCAGTCACCCAGTTTTGGGCCTCTGGCCTCCAGAACTGTAAGCCAAAATAAACTTCTTTCCTTACAGTTATCCAATCTCAGGTATCCTGTTACGACAACAAGAAATAAGTAGATAGATCATAATCTCTGGAGTCTATACATATTAATAAGGAAAAGAGTTCCTGCAGATGTGACTCTGTAGACCCTAAGGTAACCATGTTCTATCGAAGGAGATAAAGGGAGATTTCATCTGCAGACAGAGGAGTAGAGGATTGAACACAGAAATAAGATTATAGTGATGTGACCACAAATCAAGCAATCAATATTGGTGGCCACCAGAAACTGGAAGGGTCAAGCAATAAATTCTCCCCTAGAGTTTCCTGAGAGAACAATGCATTTCTGATGCATTGATTTCTGTCTAGTAAAAATGATTTTGGATTTCTGGCCTTGAGAACTATGAGAGAATAAATTTCTGTTGTTTGAAGTCACCAAGTTTGTGGTGTTTTGTTATCGCAGCCATAGGAAACTAATACATTATGCTAAATAATTTTTTCAAATGTATTAAAAATCTGTGTTATCAACTGCTGTAATAGACAGAAATTTAATTTCATTTACATGACATATTTGGCTCTTCCTTATGGTGCTAATGTTCCAAAAAGCCAAGAAGAATTGTTGCTGTGTAGTTTTTCCTTCTCCTGTGATGTTGCTCACAGGAAAGTCCTTAGCTGAATCATCCTCTGCAGCAGGCGCCCAGGTTCATGTACTATGCTTCAGATACAGCTCACATTGCCCCTGAATCAGATATAACCCCAAAGCCATTAAGACTTCTTCTAAAGGAGGAATGAGAGAGTGTGGATGACCACAGAGAGTAAGCTCCCTTCCTTCCTCCCACCTTCTCAAGGGCAGAGGAATAGTTCATTGCATAAGTACTCAGTGACCTTTACTGATTTCTTTCTCTCCCCTTGGGATGGGTTAAGTGAGGTCAGATCTCTTAGAAGACAGTCAAGAATATTCTTCCTTTTTCCAATTCTCCCTGACTAACACAATGATCCTTTTACTTCTTCTGATACTTTAAAATGTTATACGTATATTTTAAATAAAAATTTAGACAAGGAAAAATGTGTAATAAATAATTCAGATACCTACCTCCATGTCTTCCCATTCACTCCTTCCATGAACTGAACCAGTGTTGAAAGTATGCACAACACCTGGGGTTCTATTCCCAGCACTGTTTCCTTCTAGATGTTTCTTTAAATGTACTTTGTTATGTATTTACATGCATATGTATGCACATGTGTACATACAGACACAGAGAGCTTTTTTTTTTTGAAACAGTATTTATATATTCCAGGCTAAGCTTGATATCATTCTGTAGCCCAGGCTGGCCTTGAATTCATAGCAATCCTCTTGCTTTAGCTTCCAAGTACAAGGACTATAGGCATGTGCTACCATGTAGGGAACAGGGAAAGGGGACATTACCAGAATCCCTGCAGTGAGTCCTGGTCTCCTGTGAGTGACAACAGCACAAGGCAAATTAATGAATAAAAACAGGAAACAAGATTTAGAGAAGAAGCTGAGCTTTGGGCCTGAACAATGTTGCTCTGGGCAGCAAAGACAAAGGCACCCTGAGCTTGCCATACCATCATCTGGTACATTGGGAGTAACAGATGACTCAGAGGGTGGAGATAATCTTAAAACAATGAAGAATTTATGCTGATGAAGATCCTAGGTTAATGAGAAGCTTATGTTGATTAGGAATTTGTCCTTCCCCAGGTAAACCTTTCTCTTTCTACTCTCAATTCTCAAGGAACCAGGATGTCTTCAACTGAAGTAATCCTGCCTTAGAGCACAACAGCATCGCAGGACCATTGAGGTTTTAGCTGTGACTGGAGGCAAAAGTGGAGTTATGTCTTGACGTACCATAGCTGGCCTGTGGGCAGGAAAGCTAGGCCTAATCATAATTTAATTATGAAATAATTTCCCCCCAAAATTATGTAGAATTGCTCCTGATACTACCAGGCCTGGCAGACACAAGAGGACTTTTAAAAAAAATAACAAGACTGAGTGTGGTGGCACATGCCTGTAATCCCACTACTGAGGAGGCTTTGTTAAACAAAGATTAGGGCCAAGGTTAGGAAAAACAGAATATGCCCTTTGATATGGGAACATTGAGGTGTGTGTTATTCAATATTTTGAACCCTCAGGCCTCTCAGCACTGCCTGGTCTGGACATCCCTCTTCACTAAGAGCTAGCATACCCTCCTTGCTTGAACACAACAGGAGGTCTTTCCTTCTATGGCAACATGTGCATTCCTCATGATCTGCTTTCATTCATCTAGACCTACAACTAGGGCTAAATTCCAGTACAACACAGTTAAGGACATGTGGGCCTTTGATATAGAAGGAAATATATTCTACCTGAAGGAGTTGCAAGGCCTAACTTGGATGTACTAGTGAGAGATAGGGAAGCATTACTGGGACTGGATTGTGAGGATGCTCCATCAAGCAGGCTAGAAATATACATTGTGTGAGGTTGTTTTTTTTTTTATTAAATTCTTTTATTGGTACATTGTAGATATACAACACAATTACATTTGTCATTGGGAATTGTACCTTTACATAATGCATCTTGGTTCTTATTTTTTCCCCATTCCTAGCCCTCACTTCAACCCCTCCACCCTTCCCTATTTACAACGATTTTGTTCCTATTTTTCCATTTTCTCATATTAATCCCATTCCCTTCTATCCTTTCCCCTAGCCCTCCCACTTCCTTCCCCTTTGCCCCTTTTCTTTCTATTTCACATTACCTAGTATACATTTAGTCCTTATTTACATTTTCAGTTTCTCACACCAGAGAAACTATTCAGTATTTATACATGTGTGTCCTATTTATTTCACTTAAGAGTATTGCCTCAATGTACATCCACTTAGCTGTAAATGTCTCTAATTTCTCATTTTTTATGGCTGAGTAGTACTCCATTATATAAAAAAAAACCACATTTTCTTTATCCAGTCTCCAGTTGATGGGCATTTGGGCTGTTTCCAAGTTTTAGCTATCACAAACTGTGCTGCTGTGAACATGGGTGCACATATATCACTGTGGTATGATTCTTTTAATTCTTTGGGGAAGATCCCCAGCAGTGGAATAGCAGGGTCAAATGGGACTTCCAGTCCTAGCTCTTTGAGGTATCTCCATCCTGATTTCCTCAGTGGTTTCACCAGTCTACACTCCCACCAGCAGTGGAGCAGGGTTCCTCTTTCTCCATAGCCCCACCAGCATTTGTTATTGGTTGATTTAATGATAGCAGCCATTCTTTCTGGAGTGAAGTGGAATCTCAGCATTGTTTTCATTTGCATCTCTTGAATGACCAGTGATGTTGAACATTTTTTCATGTGTTTATTTGCTATTTCTCCTTCTTTGTGTGAGAAATGTCTGTTCATTTCAGATGCCCATTTTCAGATTGGGTCTTTAAATTTGGGAGATCTGATCTTTTTAAGTTCTTTATAGATTCGAGATAGTAGACCTTTGTCTGAGGAAGAGCAGGTGAAGATTTTTTTCCACATTGTGGGTTGTCTCTTCACACTGCTGGTGGTTTCTTTTGCTGTGCAGAAGCCCTTTAATAAGAAGAGATCCCACTTGTTGATTGTTTGTGGTAGTTCACAGGCAACTGAGGTTTTGTTCATAAAATCTTTTCCTACACTGATGTCTTCAAGGGTTCTACCTAACCTCTGTTCCAACTGGTTCAGAGTTTCTATTTTAATATTTAGATCTTTAATCCATTTTGATTTTAGTTTAGTGCATGGCAAGAGATATAGGTCTAGTTTTAATCTTTGGCATATTGTGTGAGTTTATTGATTGGGAAACTCTTCCTAAAGATAAGATTCAGTACTTGTCAAGGATCCAGAAACTTGCTATAAACTCACTACTAGTATGGATCCTATGGATTAATATGGTTTCAAGTACATGGTACATGGTCACTGACTTGACAAAAGCATTTTTTTCCTTTGGTTTTTTGAGGCAGGGTCTCACTCTCCGATTGGCCTTGAACTCACTATGAGGTCCAGGCTGGACTTGAACTTTCAGCTTCAGCCTCCCAAGTGCTGGGATTACAGGCAGGTGACACCATGCCCAGCTATAAAAGCATTCTTTTATATTTTGATCAGAAAATAAGATCAGGAAGATTTTTTATTTACATAGAATGAGTTGCAATATACATACACAGTTTTGCCCTAAAGCTATGTTAATTCCTCTGCTCCTGCTGCTAATGCAATGCAGAGATCTGGACCATCAATATATCCCACAGAAATTCACAATGACCCACCACATCAGTGATATTCTGTTAATTGTGAATAAGAAGTGGCTACTGCACTAGAGGACTTATAAGATCCATGTTCCATAGGAGATGAAAAAACCTTGTAAGAACCAGAAGTCTGACATGTAAGTAAAATTTTAGGAGTCCTGTTGTCAGAAGTGTGTCAGGGCATACTTTTTCAAAGTAAAAGACAAATCATTACATCTTGTGTCTCCCTCTGTAAAGGAGGAACCTTGTCCCCAATGTCCTTCATTCTGGAGATAGCCTATTCTACACTAGGGAATATTTCTCTAGTTCATGTGCCGGATGACAAGAATGTTGTCAGCAGTGAGAAAGTTCCAGTGCAGGGCGAATCCAAGCTATAGTTCAAGCAGCCCTGCTGTTTAGCCAATAATACTGTGTGGGTCCTGTGGTCTTGGAGGCATCAGTGGTAGGAGAAGATGTGCTGTGGCAATGGGCCTTATGACAAGCCACAGCAGGAAAGTAGCGGTGCAGGCTCCTAAGACTCTGGAGCAAGCAGAATTATATACTGAAAAGCACAAAACTTGTGGTGTGCTGCTGGGCATTGGTATACCAAATGATCACACTTTCAGAACTGCCTATTATGAGTTGGGTTCCCACTGAGTCCCAAAGCCATAAAATTGCTTGAGTCCTTTAGCTGCTGATTGTAAGAAAAGAAAAGGATGAACTCCAACCATGAGAAGGACTAGAGAGAAAGAAAGAAAGAAAGAAAGAAAGAAAGAAAGAAAGAAAGAAAGAAAGGAAAAAAGAAAGAGAGAAAGACAGGAAGGAAGGAAGAAAAAGAGGAAAGAAAGAAAGAAAGAAAGAAAGGAAAGAAAGAAAAAGAAAGAGAGAAAGCAGCCCAGATAGCTGTGCCTTTTGCCATTGTGCACCAGGGCCTCTCTGTCACCTCACTATGACCATAGTGGAACTCTCTTCTGACAAGTTCATTAAAGAACAAAACTCCAAGCATAGTTTACAAATGGAACAGCTTAGGATGTGGGTGCTTGAAAATGGAAGTAACTATACTGCATGTGGCTTTGAAAGACAGTAGTGAGGGGAAATCCTTCCAATGAGAAGTTTGGGAAGATTCTCCTGTTTATTTGCTTTGTGAAACAGGATAAGCGGCCTGATGTTCAAATAAAGCCAGACTCATAGGCAAAGTCCTATGAAAGAGTGAGATTGACAGAATGAGACAAGGAGATGGTTGAAAAAGAAGTGAGAAATCTTTGGATCACATATAAATACCCAGTAGAAAGCAATAACCATGGAGGAAGATCTAACAGCCAAGTAGATGAGACTACTCCACCCATCTCTGCCATTAGTTACACCAGTGCTGAATCAGTGGGTAGGTGAATGGAGTGGCCAAGGTAGGGCAGATGGGTACTACTCAAGTGTTCAGTTGCATGTGTTCTACCTACTAAGGCTGGTTTAGCTGTTGCTGCCATCGAATGGCCATTTGCCAGCTGTAGATATCAATGCTGGCACTTGATATAGTTCTATCCTCAAGGAAATATTTTAGTTGCAAGTTAACTGTATGGAGACTTTTCTTACCTGCGAAAGCTAGAGGCCTGTTCTAATCAGGATAAACACATATTCTGGAGTAGCTTTGTTTTCCCTGCCTGTAAGGCCTCGGCCACCATCACTATCCAAGGACTTATGAAATGTTTCATCAGTGAGAAAGAATTCTATGTAACATTGTGTCAGAATAGGGAGTCTACTTTACTGCAAAAGAGGTACCAGAATGGTTCTATGACCATTGATTGGGTTCACTGGTCATCTCACATATACCATTTAAAAGCCAGAAGCCTGATAGAGCTCTGAAATGGTCAACTGAAGACACAGTAGGAATGCTATCTTAGAGACAACACTGCAAAAACCCCCACAAAAACCTCCATCCTCCACAGTAGTTGTTATGTTACTGGGTATCAGTAGAGATCAGCTGCCATCTTCTAGAAGAGCTAATAAAAATGTTATATGATGGTATATCCCCAGTTAGAATAATCCATTGCTCCAGGAACCAAGAGGTGGAAGCACAAGTGACTCCACATAACACCATCTCTTCCAGTGATCCACTGGGAACTTTGTACCTTCTCTCCCCTAATTCCAGGCTCTATAGGGATAGAGGTCCTAGCTATCCTAGTGAGCTCACTCTTACTGGGGGATGCAACAAGTGTCCCGTTGAAAAATAGATTACAAATGTCACTTAGTCATTCCAGGCACCTGTGTCCCTGGAAGGAGGGGAGGTATCGTCTTGGCACAGACAGTGTGGATCCTGATCTTTAGACAGCAGTAGAGCAGCTCTTACACAATGGAGGCAGGCATAAATACATGTGGCAGCCAGTGCATACATGCAAGCCCTTTCTGTTTTAATTCCTTTGCTCATTTATGATGGTAAATAGACAAGTCAGCAACCCTGGCCTGAAAAAGGCATGGTGTCTTACCCTCAGGTATGAAGGCCTAGGTAACATTATCGGGTCAATTACCAAAACCAGCAGAAGTAGTGCTGAGGTAAAAGGAATCTAGAACAGATAGTGGAGGAAAAAGATGATTGATGATGAGTATCAGTTATGATCCTGAAACCAGCTATAGTGGAGGGAGCTGTAATCTTTCTCTTTTTTAATATATAAATAAATTTATTTTTCATTCATTCATTCATTCATTCATTATTGTAGATTGAATCTAGGGCCTCATTCATGCCAGGCAGGTGATCCACCACTAAGCTACATCCTCAAGCCTTTTAAAATAGATCTTATTTTGAGAGAAGGTATCACTAAGTTGTCTATGTTTGCCTGCTTCAGCCTTTTTTCTTTTTTGTTTCCTGCCTTAGTCTTTTGAGAGCTGGGATTACAGGTATGCAGTACCATGCCTAACTTTTTAAAATTTTCTTTTAGGAAAAGAGGTACATTAGAATAGTGGAAGAATGGCTCTCCAAACATATGCGAAGAAATGTAGCTGAGGGACATGACGAGTAGGTTGTGGTGGCTGTGAACATGAGTCACATAGATCCCTTTCAAGAGAGGACTTGTTATGATTCTGTCAGATCCTCCAGGGAGCTGCACAGTTGCTTTGCCCAAGGACACACCCTTTCCAGGTTGGCTTACATCAATGACTCTTGGGGAATATAAAGGCCCAGCCAATTTGGATTGCTATACAACAGCTTTAACTGTTGTCTTAGGTGGGGCTGCTATAACAAAGTACCATAGATTGGGTTGACAAATAACAGAACGTTTTTTCTCACAGGTGGCTAGAAGCCAGATCAGGACACCAGTATGAATGGGATCTGGTGAGAGCCCTGTTCTAGGTTTCAGATTGCCAACTTCTCATTGTATGCTCACATGGCAGAAGAGAAAGGAAGCTATCCCTCTGGTCTCTTCTTACAAGGGCATGAATTCCATTTATGAGAACTCACCCTCTCAAAGATCTCTTTTCAACATATGAATTTTGAATGGACATAAACATTAAGTCTATCACAATTGTCCTTTTCTATTTCAGAGCTCCAGTGAAGTTTGTCAAGAATTTTCCAGAACAGTGTGGTAATTCAATTCCCCCTCTCTGCCCAATCATACCTTCTTGTCTTTGGTTCCATGGGTGGACTCCTAATATTCTTCACAGTTAGACTCTACCTCAGAGTCCACTTATGGAGAACCCACTGTATAATACTACTTCTAGCCCTCTATCTGTTTTATGGGTGTGAGGAAGGCATCTTCCCTGTGTACCAGTGTGCAACAGAGTATAAAGCAGATCGCGAAAAGGAAAGTATGTATGCAAAGGAAGAGTGAGCAGAGTTAGGAGACTACCCATACAGGAAAATTAATTAGGCAAATATTTTAAAGATACTGAACCCAATTTCCTCGCTGTTGGAACAGGTAGTTATGAACACAGAAATGGAGAAAATTAGAATAAAGGTAGTCTTGAATTAGTGTTGGAGGCATTGATGTAAATTCTTGGTTTTTAATACATGTAAATAGAAATAAATAACAGATAAAGCTTGCTCTCTCTGTCTCTGTCTCTGTCTCTGTGCACTGTGTCTGTGTGTGTGTGTGTGTGTGTGTGTGTGTATGTGTGTGTGTGTGTTAGCTAGCTGTATCCACTAAGAACTGGAAACAGTCAGTGACATTTTAATAGTAAGGAGCATATTTAATATTCAGAGGTGGCTTTTGAATGGCTTTTAATATCATTATTCACTCAAAGAACCTAGGCCTCATTGAAGAAATGGCTGATTCTAGGGCTGGGGCAGCAAAAGTACAAGATAGTCATAAAACATGTTGTTCTAGAAATCCAGTGTTTGTTAAAATTTTTCAAGCATTAGAGAATTTATTGACAAATGAGCCTGATATTATTTTTATTGTTGCACACAGAAGAGATGGGATAGATATAAAGGACTTTATTAGTCATGGCAAGTAAGTGGCAGGATCTTCATGTCTGTGTAAATCCCCTTAGCCTCCAACGCCCATGACGCATGGCAGAGGTTGAGGTTTCACATGTAGTAAGTTTGTACCACAGAGATTACTTTCTAGTGGATAAAGAACAATCACGAATCAAAACACAAAGATAGTGAGCTCAATAAAAAAGTGGACACAACTGAGGATCCCTGAGTTTAGGGAAGCTGAACTTTTATAATGGGCAACAAGCACTCTGCCTAACCTCTAGTCTAGAAGGAATTACTATCTCTACCTTCCAAAGCTCTTTGGTATGCAAATATCCTTGAAAAGATGATCTAGAACAAAACAGCTGTTCTTGTGTCTGTTTGTAACATGTGCAGAAACATGAGAGACCCATGGAAGGTTACCTCTTAATTATGCTCAAAGATGTTGAAGACATATC
Source organism: Heterocephalus glaber (assembly GCF_000247695.1). Next base: position 7,798,340 of record NW_004624732.1, on the reverse strand, counting down.
GAAAGAAAACAGAAGCCAAATTACAGAGCGCTTACTGGCCAAATTAGGGAAAATTTGGGCTGGGGATTTAGCTCAGTGGCCCTGCGCCTGCCTTGCAAGCACAAGGTCTTGAGTTTGATCTCTGGTACTGAAAAAAAATTAGGGAAAGCTTGACCATAAATAATAAGTATGAAGGATACTAATTCACTACATAAAACAAAATTTTGTATCTACATATGTATAAATAATTTCTCTTTCTTTTTTTTTTAAACTCATTTTCCCTCACTCTTGCCCTGTAGGTTTAAACTCACTAATAATACACTAATGAATGCATAAGTCTTAGCCTTAGGCTCTACTGAAGGGTAGTGACAGCAAACCTTTTATACCTTTCAATGGTAACAAACAGCCCATTGCAGCACGCATGCCACAGGTTCAACACCACTGTTTAAGGGGAAAGCCATGCTATGATGACATTCATTGTCTACCTTTCCACTGAGCTTGTCATCTTTACATTTTGATTCATAATTGTCCTTTACCTATACTTATCTTACTACTTTTCTCATTGCTGGGACAAAATACTCAATACCCACAAGTTGAAGGAAAAGAGTTTTATTTCAGCTCACAATTTGTAGAGGTTTCAATCCATAGTTGGCTGGCTCCAAGGCAAAGCACATGGCAGAGGGGCATCACAGAGGAGAAACAGTTCATGGTGTGGCAGGCAGGAGACAGCAGCAGCAAAAGCGACAGGCAAGGAAGCAGCATTAAGACTTGCTTTCCCTTTTATCCCAGGCTATAATTCTTTTTGGTGGTGCCACTCATACCCAGGACAAGGGTTCTGTCTTTAGTAAATCCATTTGTCCTCACCCAGAACTATGCCAATTCCAATCAGTGGACTAATTTAGTGCCACACATCATTAATCTGAGTATCACAACCCTATATTCAACCAGCTCTGAAAAGCCCCACCCATGAATGCATTGAGGCTTTGGGAAGACATCTAGATAAAAGCTATACCAATACTAGATACTCTTTGCTCATCAATATTAGATTTCATATTTGGTCATCCATCTACTATTTTGTACAAAGTATCCTTGCTTGTTTCAACTGAAAACCTCAACTTAGATATAATCAAATTAACCCCCACCCCCTCCATCTTAGCTACCTTCTCTTGGCTGGGACAAAATATCTGACACCACAAGTTAAATGAGGAAAGGTGTATTTTGGCTCATAATTTGTAGAGGTTTTAGTCCATAGTCAGCTGGCTCCAAGGCAGGGCAACATGGCAGAGGGGCACAGCAGAAGAGGATTCCTCATGGCATGGCAGTCAAGGAGCAGACAGAGATTAAGGGAGAAGGAAAGATATATATAATACCCATCTAGGCTATGCCCACGGTGACCCATTACCTCCCACCATGCTTTATCTTCCCAAATCACACCCAGCTATAAAACCATCAGTGGACTAATCCAGTGATGAGAATCACTCACCCATGATCCAGTCACCTCCTGAAAGCCTCACCTATGAGCACATGAAGCTTTGGAGGTGGTATCTAAATATAAATCATCATACCCCATTTGGTTATGGTTTGTGCTTCTGAAGTTTTATACAAGTAATCCTCTAGATTTAAATCACAGAGATGTTCTCTTTTTTTAGTTTACTAGTTTATAGTCATAACTTTCATATTCTTAAATCTATCTAGAATCCATCTTTTTCTCTTGTGTTATATAAACATCTAGTTTTATTTGCATGCATATAGATAGTTTTCCTTTAGCGTCTCTTATGTTCTCACATAAACATGCCCCTGGCATTTGCTTTTTTTCCCTGTTTGCCTTTGTTCTTGAACAAAACCAGCAATACTGTGGTGGTTTTGTACCATGTCAAGTTAGCTGTGTGGGAATTATATTTCCTATAATTATCTTTTCTGTATGGTTTTGAGTTAGAATTGGGCACAATAGATAATTCTCTATCATCTATCTATCTATCTATCACTCTATCTATCTATATATCATCTATCTATCCATTCTGAAGGTTAGTGGAAGATTTTCAGGTACAGCAACATCTTGTGCACATGTTTGATCAGCTAGCTTAACTTGTTTGGTCAACCAAGACATGCAACACTTTCAGCTACTGCCAAATCCCTTCCAGCTTCTTTAAGTTCAAGCCTAAGGATATGCCCTTGATGACCCAAGAACTTTCCGTCAGGCCCCATTTCCCAAAATTTTTATCTCTTCCCAATAGCACTACCCTGGAGACCAAGTCTTCAATCACAATGAACCCTTGATGGACACAACTGTACAGTCAAACCACTTTCAAACCATAGTAGTTTGTATTTAACAAAGGATAGTTTGTTAGTTTTTAGTATGAAAAACTTAAATGGTACATGAGGAGGTGCTAGTAAAAGCAGAAAACATTGAAGACACAGAAGAGATGGATTAAATGATGGAGTGGTTAAGGCACAAATCTCTATTCACCTGTGGATAGTGGGTCTGTCAGTCATATTAGGCTATTTTTGGCTACATGTAAAAGAAGACATTTCTCAAAGTGGCTAAGTCATAAGCCTGAACTTCAAGAGTTGATTAATTCAGCAGTTCAATCTCATCATCAAGGTCCCAGGTTCTTCCTATCATTCTGCTCTGTCTTCCTTAGGTTTTCATCTTGTTCTCTTAGTTTCACTCTTGTAATTGTGTCAAGATGATTGCAGCAGTTTTAGGGGTCATATTCAGAAAGTAATAAGAGACAAAGGACAGAAATTAGAAGTTCCTTCATGCAAGTATCTTTCCCAGAAGTCTCACAGCAGACTTCTCAAATGGCTAAAATGTTATCATATGCCCAGTCAATAGCAAGGGTAATTTTAGATAGGTTGTTTAAACTTTCTGAGCTGTGGTTTTCTCATCTGTAAAGTGGGTAGCATAGTATTTATCCCAAGATTATTGAAGAGAATAAAAGAAAGAGTATTCTATTGTCTACATAGCCTAGTGCTTGGTTCACATCAGCTCTATTCTCTATTCTGTATTTACAGATCATTTTTAAAAATTCTTTTATTGGTACATTTTAGGTATACAATACATTTACATTTATCATTGGGTGCTTGTACCTGTATACGATGTATCTTGGTTCTTATTTTTTTCCCCATTACCTGTGTGCCCTTCACTCCCTCCACCCTTCTCTATTTACATAGATTTCATTTCCATTTTTTTTCTTTACTCACAATTTTTCCTTTCCCTTCTTTCCTTTCCCCTTCCTCTCCCACTTCCCGTTACCCTTAGGACCTTTGCTTCCTATTTCACATTATCAATTATTCATTTTAATCATTTTAATCCTTATTTACACTTTCAGTTTCTCACACTAGAGAAACTATTCAGTATTTACACGTGTGTGTCCTATTTATTTCACTTAAGAGTATGGCCTCAATATGCATCCATTTAGCTATAAATGGCTCTAGTTTCTCATTCTTTATGGCTGAGTAGTACTCCATTTTATAAAAAAACCCACATCTTCTTCATCCAGTTTCCAGTTGATGGGCACTTGGTCTGTTTCCAAGCTTTAGCTATTACAAACTGTGCCGCTATAAACATGGGTGCCCATATATCGCTGTGGTATGATTCTTTTAATTCTTTTGGGAAGATACCCAGCAGGGGAATAGCTGGGTCAAATGGGACCTCTAGCCCTAGTTCTCTGAGGTATCTCCATACTGGTTTCTGCAGTGGTTGCATCAGTCTGCACTCCCACCAACAATGGAGAAGGGTTCCTTTCTCCCCACACCCCCGCCAGCATTACAGATCATTTTTTAAGGAGCAAACTTGAAATTCTTTCCTCACATTTAAATGATTATAACTGACCTAAAATGAAATAGATTATTCTTCTAGTGCTGAGTTTTTCTTTCCTGAAAACACTCAGAAAGGGGAAAAATATTGGACGTCTATTAGAAAGGAAAAAAAGACAGATGTATAGCTGCCAGTGTCTGCTACACAGGACCACTAGTGTGCAAGAAACCGTTCTGGCTGCCTTGTCTCTGGGGGTGTGAGGAATTCTGGGTGCTTTGCAGGAACTGGGACACCAGAGCTTCTTATTTGTCATGAAGGGTGGGGATCCAGGACACAGATGGGGTACAGGTGCTGCTGTATGTTTTGGGTGATAAAGTAGGTGAAAATTCAGAGTGATTTATTCTTATCTCAACTGCATCCCTCATAGGATGGCCCTGGGCTCCACCACAGCCAGAATCTGAGCCAGCATAATAAATCATAAAGTTCCTTGAGCTCCAAAGAGAGTGCTAACATGAATACTAAATAGTATTTGTGTTATCATGTTACTAAGTAAAAAAAAAAAATACCATGCATACTCACATGCAGTTTGCTTTCTCTAGAAACAATTAGATTTCCCATCTAGGCTCTCCTTTGCTTATCTCCATAGACACAGTGCCATCTACTGAAAATAAAACACCAATAGCCGTGGTACCCTGAGGGATTCCCATGAGAACCCCCCTCCCTGTGGGCACCCGGTCTCACCCACCCCCCAGATGGACTGGAGGGAGTAGGCGGAATCCACAGGCTGTTCTCCTGTCACAAACTGTAATGCATCTGTTCCCTAGTGCTTTCCGTGCACAGCAAGAGTAGGATGTTCCTGTAGGAACCTGAGGAGCCTGGCAAGATACTTACAGTATATGTGAAAGCTCTCTCAGGACATGGGGTACTTGCTTGCCTTCACCTGAGTGTAAACTTCAGCTATCTTGTGGAGGAGCCATGTCCCCCCACACCCTTTACCAGGGATTGAGCCCAGGGAGCACTGGGGTGCATCCTGAGTCCTTTTTATTTATGTTTTATTTTGAGACAGGCTTCTGCTAAGTTACCAGGGCTGACCTCGAACTTCCGACTCTCCTGCCTCCAGAATAGCCAGAATTACAGGCATGTTCCATCATGTCTGGCTGGCATGCTTTTATATTAAAACATAACAAAGATGATTGACATGTCTTCCCTTGGGTAATCATGAGATATTTCTTTCCATGTAACAGTGTAGCAATGTATTTAACTCCTTTTATTCTTTGGTGAAATTTTTAATGGGTAAAACAAATAAGAGATTACTAACAAAATCCTGGAATATTATGGGGACAGCTATATTGTTGGGATATGTGGGTAAACTAAATTTCTATGAAAGTCACTTATGTCAGGTCTTAGATTTAGTTCATGGTGTCCTCTCCAGGTGGCAGTGTCTCTTGGTGTCAAAAATGGAGAAATGAAACAAAAGGCAGAGTAGTGCCAACATTTAACCACTAAAGTCAGTAATAAAGTAGAAAATAGAAGCTCTTTAAAATACACAACCTTCTCAGGACATGCTCTACTCTTCCCCTAACTACCTTTCACTACCATTCTTCCTCCAGAAGGATCTTGCTTAGCTTGACTGGTAGCCCCTCAGGAACTATCTGTAACTTACAGTTCTGGTTTGAATTGATTCTGATTTGGCTTTTGCTAGTCAAACCTGAATTCCCTTCCATTTGCCCCTCCAAATCTGGCCCAATTTCCTATATTACATTTGTTGCTCATTCCTTTTGCATTTTTAATTGGATTTTCCAAAACAAACTCCCCAGTTAAGTCTGTGGTCTGGTAATTTATTACAAATATTCTTGAAATTGCATCATTAAAAGGGGCATTTGACATTGAAACCAAAAATTTGGTTACCACGGTAACCACTGACAACTGCTTAGAACTGTCTGCTTAACAAAAGAAGTATGAGGCAGCTGCTGGCCAGAGGAGATTGCAGGTCAGCGACTAACATCTACTGGGCAGGGTGTAAGCCTGTAGATTCCAATGAGGCTTTCTCAACCTCCAATCAGATATCCTCCTATGAAATAAGGCAAAGCAAGTTGGTGCCATGCTCCTGGATTGTCTGCATTATATATTTTGGGAAACTGTGGGACTGGAAGTCCTTTTCACCATCAGGTTATAGAGAGGTATTTCAACTCAAATTTTATATTTTAAAACTTACCTGACATATTCTTGAACATATCATTTACCTCTCTGAGTCTCAGGTTCTTTTTATATTTAAAAACATGGGTAGAATACTGCCTATGTCATCAAGATATGCGAATATCAGGGAGATAATAAAAGCAAAGCCTTTTTGTTAACTAAATGCTACACCCATGAGGACTGAAGCCCATGTTTAGAGTTTATAACTATTTTCTAGAATGTCTCATAGGTTGTCATCAGTCAATCTTTTTTCTCAAAGAAAAGACAATTCCTCCTATTGTAGTCAGGGTTTGCAAGGGAATGGACTTACTATAGGACACATAACTTATAGGATTATTTTATAATATTCACCCAAAAAGTCAATGTAGAGAAGTGCAAGAGATCTGTGCACATGCTAGAGACCCAAAGAATCTAGCTGAGGGCCTGGATTCCATGGCCATGTCCTGCCCAAGTCCAGCTGAAGGCCTAGCACCCAAGGCAGTGTTCTCCAGGAGTCCAGCCAGAGGCCTAGAGCCCATGGCAATGTTTCATGCAAGTCCATATCAAGGGAAAGCCCACAGGCCAGTGGTGGAAGCTAAAATGAGTGCACTGGTGGGGTGAAGGATCTGTGCCACCAGGCTGAGAAATCTGCACAGAAGCCAGGAAGCAATGCCAAAGGCAAAGACCAGAGCTCCCCTGAGAAGAACAGCAGCCAACCCCAGTGACAGTGAGGTCCCCAGCTCCTTTGTCAAGAACAGCTGAGTTTGTATCAGGAAAACCAGCCACAGCAAGATTCACCAGGAAAATCAACAGCATACAATCTTCTCCAGTTCTCCTTTTATTCCACTGGCAACAATTCTCAGGTGGGTCTTCCACACCCATAACCACACTTACTCAGTTCAGCTGGATGTTCCCAGTTGCCCATTAGTTAATCCACCACACCTCCAAAAGACAGAAGTGTCAAAATAACATTGATTGCTTTTCCACACCAGGATTCCCCATGCTTTCAATTATTCACCCGGCCTATAAGTGAGTTAATAGTTGCTATTAGACATGGGTTAAAGTGCTACAAAAGTGGTTATTAAGGAAAGTGTATTTGAAAAATAATGAAGATTACAAGAAATACAAATTAGAGCCCTCATCTTCTGTTTCCTTGAAGTTCTAATTGCAATTTTAGAATATTAAAAAGAAAATCAGTAGTATTGAGCAGCATATTAAAATAGAATTATCAGGTTAGACTATATAGGTGGATCTGTTATATTTTATTTTTGAAACAGGGTTTCTATGTAGTTCAGAATAGGCTTGAACCCAGGCTGGCCTCGAACTCAGGTGACAGATGCATCTGTTTTAAACAATAGTTATATGCTTAGGAGTATTTTGTATGTATTGATTTCATAGTAGAAACATAGTGCACTGAATTAATAAGGTCATGCAAACATGTCAGATGGAAAAACATGTCTTAGTGAGCAACATACGGTGGGATCCAGACATGATCAAGAGGAATATAAAAATGTTGATATTCTGTGACAGAAGAGGGAGAAGTGCACTGGGATAAAGGTTTGGTAGAAATTGTTATGGAAAGGCAGGGGAAAGGGAAAAAAAATAAGAACCAAGATACTCATGTAATGGTACAAGATCCCAATGATGTATGTAAATGTATTTTATACCTAAAATGTACCAATAAACTTAATGGGGAAAAGAAATAGAAATTGTTATGGAAGTCAATAATGACAATAACTAAGATTATATAGGGAAGGAGTTGTGTTATGAATGTGAGTTTTAGTGAGTTTCTAATGACAGTAATAGAGCTCATTCTTCAGGTGGCCACGAGCAGGCAGTCCACTACCTCAACTGTTCTGTGTTCCCTTCTTCTCACCAAGTGGGAAGAGAAGACTAACCCCTTCCAGAGATAGGTGGGTTGTGGAAAAGTTCACTCTAAAAAAATTCAAACAAGAATGAGTTCATCATCAGGGATGTCTTGTCTTGGTAATGGTTTCTTTCCTTCTTCCCTTTTTTCCCCTTCCTTCCCTTCCCTTCCCCTTCCCTTCCCTTTCTTTGTCATCTCCCTCCTTCTCTCCCTCCCTCCCTCCCTCCCTTCCTTCCTTCCTTCCTTCTTTCCTTTCTCTAGGTAAGGATTGAAACCAGGATCTTGTACTGAGCTGCAAGCTAGCCCTTGTTCATTTTTTATTTTGAGACAGGGTCTTCCTAAATTGCCCAGGCTGGCCTTGAACTTGCAATATTCCTACCCCACCCTCCTGAGTAGCTAAGATTATAGGAATAAGCCAGCTTACTGATGTTTTGAGAGTAGAGGGACAAAGCAATCCAAAAATTTGCTAGTTTTGTGGTTGTTAATGAGAAATTTTCAGAAACACACCTTTTACTGTTTATATCTCAGACCTTGTAGACCATGAAATGTGGGTTGAGATTGTAGTGTAAGATCTATAGAGTAATGTGGGTATTGCTGTTAGCTTTAAATACAGTTCTTTATTATGGTTGCAGTTTGTTCTCCCTAAAATAAAATTCAGCATGTGCTGAATTTAAGTTTAGCCTGGCTTACTTTTCTGCCAAACAGAATATAAGTATACTAGATATAATACTGTGTTAACTTGCTTTTCAACATCAACCTAAATTTTGAATGTTCTTATCAGTTTATTATTAAACTTTCATGCAAAAGCAAAATGGGAAAATTTAAGGGCATAATCTTTGGCATCACGTAGTCCTGTTCAGATCTTCATTATGCCACTTGTTTGATTGTTGATTCTCCTTTTCCTTGTCTGTAAAAATCCCATGATAAAAAGACTCATCTGATATGATACTTATGAGATTTAGCAGAGATAATGAGTATAGACTGTGTTGGGATCCTTGGGGAGTCCCACTGAAGAACACCCATTCTCCCCATCCAATTCCAGACCAGTTAAAAAATAAACAAGAGTAAGGTGGACAGGAGACCATTATCATTAATAAAGTACACATTGGAGATCTTAGGTCTCCTGAAACTGAATTCCAATAACAGACAAGCTTGCTACCTGCAATAGGTAGTCCTGGACATTAGGTTGCCTCACAGGACAAAGACCTTTGCTGCTAAGTGTACAGCATACCTAAAATCACTCAAGAGCCCATGTTCCCCTTGAGCAGATTTGCTGCAGAAACAGACTGGATTAAAATAACGTTTCTTCCAAATTCACCAATGAGATAAATCTCTCCCTCCCAGGTTGGGAAAAGAGGGTTATAGTTCATATGGCTTCGTCTTGTTGGGGGGAAACATCCAGTGGAGAGACTAAGTATTTCCTCCAACAGAATGTTTAACACAGTGCTTAGCACAAAGAAGCACTTATTACATGTCATTTGTACCTATTATAATTACTGACTCTTCAGGAAAAGTGAAAAACAATCACAAATTATGTAGTGGGCCTTGATATATGTGGGAGAGAGGTAATTGGGAAGTTTACAGAAGCAGACAAAACCTGAATGCAGAAGGAACTCATATGTCATTAATATCCATTTTCATTTTGTTTTATAGACTATGGGTGACCTAAAGAATTTTTTTTGGGGGGGGTGCCAAGGGTTGAACTCAGGACCTTTCGCTTGCAAGGCAGACATGGTTCCCCTGAACTAAATCCCAGCCCCCAAATAAGCCTCAAGCTTGCATTTTAGGATGGAACTAACTGCGACAGTCAAGCAGAGAAGATGGAAGTTTCTGAGAGCCAGGTACTAAACTATGCCCCTTGTTCAATACTCTCTCTTTTAATCTTCATGACCATCCTGAGGATGGTACTATATTCATACTACTCCAATTGTATAGATGACAGAATTGAAGTTTTGAAAGTTGAAGTGACTTACCCAAGACATCCAGCTTGTAAATGGAAAACACAGAATTTACTATCTTGTCTATTTGACCGCAGAACTCAGGACAGTTTCATGGACCTGTGGCCTGCCTGTGCGTTTTTACACAGAGACATGGTCTTAGAAGGCCCATGGATTTGGTTAATTCTCCACTATTGCTGACTTGAAATTCTTTTTTTTTTTTTGTACCAGGAACTGAACTCAGGACCTTGTGTTTGCCAGTAGGTGTGATGCCACTGAGTTAAATCCTCAGCCCTTTGAAATTCTTAATTCTTTGAGAACATGAGGTTCCTTATATTATGTAGCTGATCAGGCATGGTAATACACACATGTAATCCTAAGTCTTTGGGAGGCTGAGGCAGGAGGAGCAAAAATTCAAGCCCAGCCTGGGCAACTTAGTGAAAACCTGTCTCAAAATTTTTTTTAAAAATGAAGGGAGTTTTTCTTCCTATTTCACATTATCTATTATACATTTTGATGGAGGGCTATGGAATGGGGAAAAAATAAGAACCAAAATATATCATGTAAAGGTACAAATTCCCAATAATGTCATCATATTGTATACCTAAAATGTACCAATAAACTTAATGAAAAAAAATGAGGGGAGTATTGGGGACACAAACTACTACTACTACTACTAGTACTAGTACCTATTACTGAAAAATAAGTAAATAAACCAATAAATAAATATTTTAAAAATCATGTAGTCAGTCACCAAAGTTATACTTTTTTTTTATCATCCCAGTCACCATTTCACCAAATCTGAAAGATTGCACACAAATAAAATTTCTCTTTTAATCAGAGAGCTATGAAAAATTTACTTTAGGTGGGATGTTAATGTGTGGCTGATAATATATGAGTGTTTCTGTATTTATTCAGTACATGCAGAAATCCATAATTAAGACCTCAGTCTCCATCATTCAACTTTTTTCTGATTGTCTTGGTTTCTAGGGACTTCAGTACTGGCCCAGACTACACTTAGGATTCAGGCCAAGAAGCAGTAAGGATAGCTGAGGGGCAGTGCGGAGTAAATGTACTCACATCTAAGTACAAGTGTCTGGTCATACTCCAATCACAAATTAACTGAGGATTATCTTGTTAATATGTTCCATATTTCAGCTTCCATCATGTGGCGCAAATAAGTAAGGAATAATAGAACACATACTGGTGCAGTTTCGCTGCTTTTGTAGCTACAGTTCCCCTGAAAGGCAGAGAGCTCACACAGATGACAGAGAGGTGTATTTTAGAATGTAGACTATGAGCAGCTCTGTACCAGGACCTAATTTTGAATCACTTTACTTAACTATAAATTTATAATATTCTTTGAGGTAGTTGGACACTCTTAAATATGCCAGAAAGAAAGATCTTTAAAAAATTTTTAAAATATGACAAGAAAGCTCCTAAAATAATTTTTCATGTGCATACACACATATGCATACACAGAGTTACAAAATGGAAAATAATGGGCATGCTGTTTTGTAATCTGATTTTTTTCTACTTAACATACTGAGCATTCACAGATTTGAAAAAAAAAACTTTAATAGTTTTCTTGGGTATTTTAAACCTTTTTGCTTTTTTCAAAAAATGAAAACATTGTTGTAAAAAAACCTGATTATTTTCTAAAGCTAAACTGAAATATCCTGTTCAAAGGACATGTATATTTTTAAGGCCCTTGATATATATTGCTAAATTATCCTCCAGATTGGTTTCACCTATATATACTCTCAGCTTAGTGTGGGTATGACTGTTTGCAAAAACCTTTTTAAAAGCATTTGAATAAAAAATGGATCTAAATCTATTTGGTTTTCTTTCTAGCTGTTCATCAAACCAAGGCACATACTGTGAGCTTTAGGACAGAAGATCCTCTGCCTCTAAACCACACTCAGTGTGCACATGATTTCAGGAGCAACAGTCTTTCTCCTTTGAAGAGATGAGATTTTCTGGCTTTACTATCACTTTAGCAATATCTTAAATTACTGTAGCTTTGGTTAGGAGATATCACTATCGCCTATACATAGTTTTGTTAAAAGCCGAGTTCTAATTTTTTTCTAAGCTCTTCTTTTCTTGCTAAATGATATCACTAATTTTCTCACATATTGTTCTAAAACTTAGCCCTTGTCAAACAAATTAATGGTTTTCAATCTGAAGTCAGTGTTAGTTTTGTTGTTGGCTATTGCTGCCTAATTTTTAGTGACTTTGTAAAGAAGAGTTGGATCCTAATAAAATTCTTCCAACTGACTTTAAACATTTAGTAGCCTTTTTTATGCTGAAGGTGTATTCTGTGAGGATTTGTGGTGGCTTGTAATTCCTTTGAGAGCTTTCCAGAATTCAGCAAAGAAGAAATAGCTTGAAAATCAGCCTTTGGGGCAATCTCAGATATTACTCATAGCAGCTCAGATACTTTTCCAGCTCCTAGATTTGCTCTGCTGGAGGCATAGCCACCAGGGTCCATATCAATGAAAAGTTTAATAGAGAATTGTTATAAAGAAATTCCCTCTGGCCAGAACTAAATAAGTAATTTTAGAGTAATATGATATACTTTTGAGTGATACACTGGATCATGAAAAGACATGTACTCAGTTATGCTAATAGAGTAACCATATTTCTTTTCATTAATTGCTTCCATCTCAATTAACACTGTTTGGTCAACTGTAGGAGGACCGAGAGCATATCATCAGCTTGAACTTTAACTTTTAATCTCGGCAGTTTCCTCATCCCAGAGCACTAGGTGAGTACAACCATCTGATAAAAGGAGTACGTTCAGGAAAGCATTCCTGTTATTTCCTCATAACCTTTCTTTGGAATCATACTTTAAACTCCACAGCTAATTTGTCTATCTGTAACACCATGGAATTTCTTGTCTGATTATTAGATCAAGTAAGAGAATGGACTTGAGAACTCATCAAGGAATGAGGAAATATATTTGGGACACCATATAATAGTTTTGTGTTTGTTTTACCTATTTTTTTTGTTTGTTTTGCTGCCAGGAACTCTTTGGCTCTTGGGAATCTTTGCTAATTTCTTCTATTACTATAAGGTTATCATTTTGTAATATACCAGTGAACGTGTATAAAGGTCCCCTCATTTTTAGGTAGCCAAAATTGGATTTTGTTTTTGGGTTTTTTTCCTTAAATTCTTTTATTGGTACATTTTAGGTATACAATACTTTTACATTTATCATTGGGTGCTTGTACCAGTACATAATGCATCTTGGTTCTTATTTTTTCCCCATTACCCGCCCTCCTTTCATCCCCTCCACCCCTCCCTATTTACAAAGACTTTGTTTCCATTTTTTTTTTC
>NW_004624732.1:7762300-7773057 GCF_000247695.1 Heterocephalus glaber | reverse complement strand
TCTCACACTAGAGAAACTATTTGGGTATTTACACATGTGTGTCCTATTTATTTCACTTAAGAGTATGGCCTCAATATGCACCCATTTAGCTATAAATGTCTCTGGTTTCTCATTCTTTATGGCTGAGTAGTACTCCATTTTATAAAAAAAAAACCACATTTTTTTTATCCAATCTGCAGTTGATGGGCATTTGGGCTGTTTCCAAGCTTTAGCTATTACAAACTGTGCCACTATAAACAGGGGTGCACATATATCACTGTGGTATGATTCTTTTAATTCTTTGGGGAAGATACCCAGCATGAATGGTCATTTTGTCTTTGGGAAGGAGTCAGAAGCCACATGAATGATCTTTTGAGTAAGGTGGATAAGGACACAGAATAATGTTTTTATGAGCTTGACTTTCTGTTGGATGGCACTTTGCACCGGAAGGTATTCCTCTCACTGAGATACTGTGAAGTGCAAAATGCTTGATGACGGCTCTTGAAAGGCCACATGTGGCTATTAGGAGTCTGTCTGTCTTTTGAGACACACTTCCTAATTTAATTGTGATATGCCTTGGAGTGGTTTCTTCATCTTTTAGTTTACTAGGGTTTATTGAATTCTTGGATCTATGTGTTTCTGTTCTTCAACAAATTTGGAAACATTTCAGCCCTTTGTTTATTTAAACATTTTTTTGTGTGTCTCCTCTTTCTCTTCTCATTGAGGAGTGCGTTTGAATGTATTGCAGGCTACTTTAGGTGGTCCCACAGCTCACTAATGTGCTGTTGAGGATTTTTCTGCCCCCTTTTTCTCTCTATTTCATTTTGAATAGTTTCTATTGGCCTGGCTTTTAATTTACTAATGCTTTCTTCCACAGTGTCAAACCTACTCTTAATCCTAGCCAGTATATTACTCAAAATTTTCATCTCATATATTGTATTATATTTTTCAACTTTAGAAGTTTGATTTGGGTTTTTGTATTAGAGCGGTTGACAAGTGCTCTACCACTTAGCTACATGCCCAGGTCCAGATTTAGATTTTTATAGCCCCATCTATGTTTGTCCCTAACATGCTTATAGCTCCCTCTACTTTCTTAAACACATGGGCTATAATACCTGTTTCAATAATTCTATTATCTATGTAGTACTAGGTCAGTGTTAATTATTTTTTCTTCTTCACTATAGGTGATATTTTCTGCTTCTTTATAAATCTGGTAATTTTTTATTAGATGCCAAATATTGTGAAGTTTACAGTTTTATGTGCTACATATTCTTGTATATCTGTACATATACTTGAGCTTTGTTGTAAGATATATTTAATTTTCTAGGGAACATTATGATTCTTTCAAGGCTTGCTTTCAAGTTTTGTTATGCAGAATAACAGTCTAAAACTTACATTTTTGTACTTTACCTAGTATTCTGTTTTCCATCTCGGTTGATGAAATTACTACAGTATTTCTGAATCTCTAGGGGTTCCGAGATGGTCCCACCTGCGTTTTCTGAGTGATTGAGTAGAAAAAAACACTAATTTTCTTTTCTATTCTCACAACATATATGTGTTAGCTACTTTTTCATTGTTGGGACAAAATACCTGACACCAAAAGTTAAAGGAGGAAAGATTTATTTTAGCTCACTATTTGTAGAGGTTTCAGTCAGTCCATAGTCAGCTGGCTCCAAAGCAGTGTGGCATGGCAGAAGGGCACAGCAGAGGAGAAGCAGTCTATAGTAGGGGAGGCTGAAAGCAGCAAGCAGTAAGCCTCCCTTTCCCTTTTCTTCCATTCTGGCCATAAGCCTATTGATTGGTGCCACCCACAACCTGGTGGGCCTTCCCAATATCCACACCCAAGAATATGCTATACCAATCAGTAGACTAATTTAGTTATCATACACCCTTAATCCGTATTTACACATCCTAGATTCAGCCACTTCCAAAAAGCCCCATCTATGAGTGCATAAGGATTTGGGGAGGACATCTAATTACATGCCATAACAATATATTACTATTTATGATATCAGATATGGTCTTTTTTCTCCCATATTCCAAGCAAACAATTCTACAGAAGACACAAGCTCAATGGCCTCTAATTCAATCCAATTCTGATGATATCTACCTAGAGATAGAGTCAGCTCACACAGATTTAGGGCTCAGTCACATAAGACTGCTCCCCACTTTCAATGCAGGCTGTTTTTCTTGTGTTTCTGACTGGCTATAACTTAAGGTCCCCATGATCCCCTCCTTGGGTTCAATTAATTTGCTAGAGCAGCTCATAAAATTCAGGGGAACGTATTTACCAATTTACTATGAAACATTACAAAGCACACTGATGAAGAAAGAGATAGACTTTGTAAATAGAGAAGGCATGGAGCTTTTCTCTCTCTCTGGATGCCCTACCCTCCAGGAACCCTCATGATTCAGCTATCTAGCAGTTCTCTGAACACTGACCATTTGGAGTTCTTTTTCTTGAGACTTGGAGTTGAACCCAGGGCCTTCATACTGAGTTATATCCCTAGCCCTTTTTTTATTTTGATACAGGTTCTTGCTAAGTCACTACGTTATCAAGGCTGAACTCAAACTTCCAATTCTCCTGCCATGGCCTCTCTTTTGGACTTTTATGGAGACTTTGTTACGTGAGCGTGATTGATTACAGTATTAATTACTGGTGATCCACTTACCCTTCAGCGTCTCTCCTCTTTCCAGAAGTAAGTGGATAGGGATGAAAATCCCAGCTCTCTTTGATCTTTCCTATGACCAGTACCCATGTGGAAGCTACCTGGGAGCTGCCAGCTATTAGTCAATCACCACTTACTACTTTGAAGATTCCAAAGATTTTATGAGTTGTGTGACAAAAGAGAGGAATGAACACCAAATATATATTTTATAGTATCACAATGTTCTTTTCTCAACTTTGGGTAGTTTTCTTACATGCATATGCTGATTACTGCTCAGCCGAAGAATTGGTATAAGTAAGCCTCAATTTGCAGGATTTAAAAAATCACAAGTGACAGAAACTCAACTAAAATTAGATTTCTTTTTCTTAAGGGAGTATTTGTTGGTTCATAGGATAAAAAAATCTAGGGACAAAACTGACTTGGGAGATATGGATGCAGGAGCAAAGCAATCATCTCTCTTGTGCTCTCCCCTTTAGTTCTCCTTGGTTGAAACTTGTTATGACTTGTGTTTAGACGTCCCCCCAAAGCCTCATGAGGTCATAGGTGGGGCTTTTATTTTTTTCCAGAGGTGGCTGGATCTAGAGTGAGTGATGCTGGAAAAGATTCATGCTGCAATATTGGCCTCAGGGGAACTAGGATTAGGAGTGGAAGTGCTACCTGCCCTAAGTAGTCTGAATAAGATAAAAGGGGCAGAAAGATGCTGTTAAAATCTCTTGTTGCTTTTGCTGACTTTGTCTGCCACTCTGCCTTGAAGCTAGCCAACTATGGACTAACACCTCTATGAACTGTAATCCAAATAAACCTTTCCTCCCTTAACTTGTGGGTGTTGGGGATTTTGTCTCAGCAGTGAGAAACATAACTAAGACAATACTGTATGATTTCTTAGTGGAAACGGTTTCTTCCAATGGAGGGAAAGATGGTTTTAAGTATTGGCATCCTATGTCACCACGCTGATAGGTCTTTAGCTATATCCATGTATCAAATCTCAAGAAGGACTTATTGGTCTGTTTGGGTGACATTTCTAGGCTAAATATCATGATGGGAAAAGTTCTGACATGTAAGGCCAGAGTTAGCCCTTCTTAAAACACTTCAAATGAGTTCCTTGAAGGTCAAAACTGTTTTATTATTCCTAGAAGGTGAGAGAAGAATGTCGAGTGACAAAACAGGAGTAAGCATGATACCCAGCTTCTTCATTTATAGAGTAGGTAAAGTGATCTAAAACATGATCATGACTTTTCTAGGTACCTGTTCTATACTAAGGCACAGTAAATGTTAGGATATTGACATCATCTGAGCTTGATACCTCCAGTTGTCAGTAAACATATTCACTTCTTTGTATCACTAATCATCACTAGAGGTTTCTCCTTTGCCCTTATGTGCCAGGAATTGCCACAATTCCTCTCTGTGGGCCTTGGTTTCTAGGTAACCCAGGTTCTGATCATTTACCATTGAAATTTCTTAAATATGTTTTTTCCTTGCCTAAGCAAACATATCAACATCGAATTAGCAGCAGGAAATAGATCATCCTCTCAAATTGGTTATTTGAGGAGAGTTTAATGAAGGGGTCATTTGTAGAGGTGTTGGTAGGTTACAGGGAATACAGGGAGAGTGGATACTCTAGGCTGGTGGAAGGGTTCACATATTGCACAAGATTTGATGGGACAAAGGACAAAATGGCAATGGTTTTGGAAAGAGTGGGCCGCTGGCAGGAGCTGAGATATCCAGCCTGCCTGTAGTGACCCCACAGAGAGGGATCCAGTGAGTTAGTACCACGACCTCCAGGCCATCCTGCTCCCTTCCTAATCTCCAGTGTTACAGTGGAAAACAATATATGTCCAGTAGTCAGCCTCTTACTGTGTACAAGGTGTGTATGTGGGGGGAAGGGAATAGAGTAGACTAGAATAATGAGTGGAAAACGCCCAGCATGTCATAGACCCAGGGTATCGTCTAGATGCTTTACCAAGGGTGAAATTTATTGTTTATTTTTCCTCACAACCTGTATCAGGTAAAGATTTCTCTGTGCTTGTGAATTTCTATGACCTGGAATAGGGAGAAAAATTGTAGTCACAGACTTGTGTTTAAGAAAGCAAGCCAGAACTGGGTTGTGGCTCACCTCTGTAATCCTAGTACTCTAAATCAAAAGTTTGAGCCTAGCCTGGAGAATTCAGTGACTTAATAAGACCCCATCTCAAAATTTAAAAATTTAAAACTCTGAGGATGTCCGAAGGCCCTTGGTTCAATCTAGTACCTGAAAAGAAAGAAGGAAGGAAGGAAAGCAAGCAAGCAAGCAAGCAAGCCAGCTAGCCAGGCGTGGTGACACTCATCTGTAATTCTAGCACTTGGGAGGCTGAGGTAGGAAGATATGAGTTCAAGGCCTGCGTGGACTACAAAGCAAGTTTAAGCTGGCCTAGACTACAAAAAAAAGAAGCAAGCAAGCAAAAAGCTGGTTGAGTACCTAGGAATGTGTGTTGTACCCTTCTAACAGGAAGTTTTGTTCTTTCCTTGCTCCCTTTGAGTGGGACCCGAAATCAGGCAGTTTCTGGAAGGGATCAGCTGTACTACTGGTTGGCTGGAATTACCACCAAGAAAGGGGAGCTGTTACCTTGTGTGGATAAAGAAGCAGGCAACTGGTGCTGGCTTTAAACTTTCTCCTTTCAGCATGTTCTACAGATACAATATTCACTTCACTGTTCAAACTGCCTAGGAAGGAAGCTGAGATGTAGGGCAGGGGCAATGAAAATAAATAGTAATGAAAGAGGGACATGATGCAGGGAAAAAATACACAGACAGAGAAAAGTGAAGACAAGGGAAGCGTGGAAGTGATTCCAAAATTGAAAATGAGAAGTACTAGAGATAAACTTTCAACTTGGGAACCACAGATTCTTGCCTGGAAAGAGAAAGAGGAGGCCCCAGGCCAGCTCTGGCCATGGCAGGTGAAGGGAGGGCCAAGCAGCTGCCAATTAATGCAGTTACAAGGAAGTGCAGGCTTGGCCAAGGTATCTGCTATTTATTTTGAATCTTGCATTTTGGTTTCAGAAACACCTTGCAAGCCACTTAGCAGAGATAAGTAAGCAAAACAGAAATCCAGGGTGTCCAGCAGGCTTGCCCAGAGCAAGAGATTCACTGAGCCACTGAGATTGGCAGGTAATTTCGGACAGGTACCTCAAGCCATGACCCCAGTGGAGGTTGGAATGTTTTGGATATATTACCTAATATCTCAAGAGAAAAATCACAACCCAACTGCCCCCGGCTTTAGAATATGTTTATCTTTACAGCCCTTTCTTTCAGAGATCAGCACTCTGTCGCTGTGTTGCTATTGTAAGGATGGAAAAAATAGAACCATTTTAATGTTGTGCTGTTTGCATTTTCCGACAGTTAAGAAACAGCCCATTATTAGCTCGCTATATTGTTGTGACATCGGTGGTGACTTTGCTTCTTGAGATTCAGCTCATGAACCAGCTTCTTCCCCAGTGCAAGGTTTTTCTTTTCTTTTTCTTTTATTTCTTATGTTTCATTTTCAGGCAAATGACTGGCTAAATGGTCACCCATGATTTGGGTCTGTTATTACTTTTAAGAACAGGGTACCAGAGATGCTATCATATTAAGTTTGATGCAGCCTTGAAACTCTGGAGGCCCAAGAGGTACTTTTTCATGATTGTCCCTGAATGGCAAGGAAGCTGTCCTTTCCCTGTGTGGGCAGGGGCTGGTTGAGTGTCACATCCAGGAGGCATGGGGAAGTCCTGGCCCAGGGGAAGTACAAACCTCTATACTGATGTGGGGCATGGAGCCTGGCTGGGGAGACAAAAGGGTCTGATGTGGAGTGTGAGAGACTGGAGAGAGAGAAAGACATCATTGCAGGACAAAGACAGTGGAGGTGACAGGAGACTGGTTGTACACAGGGGGGTTGACTCAGTAAATAAGAATACTGAGGAAAATGGAGCCAGGCTTCTCATTATTGGTGAAGAAAATTACATATGTAAATAGAGAAAACTAAAACTCCATGGTATAGGACCAGAATTGTACATATTGATGCAGTATCATGGATTTCAATATATGGAGATGCAGAACAAAATATAGATATAAAATATACACATGCACGTGTGTGCACTTTTCATGTTGCAAGATTTCTCTAACTTCCAGATTGTTTAAAAACAAAAAAATTAATATGAGGCAATAGTACAATTTAAATGAGGGTATAATGCTAACAACATCATTGTTAGAAGAATTAAATGAGATAATTCATGTGGCAGGTATAATATTGTGCCTGACACATAGTGAGTTCTCAATAATAATTATTATTATCCCCAGGGAATACATGAACATATTCTGTGTCTTATTATTGTTATTGCTTTTACTAAAATATATATCTTGGAAATGTTTTCATAACAGTACATCTTTGCTTTTTAAAATTAGCAAATCTAACTTGTGTGCTTTACTATATTACTTTTATAATTAGAAAAAGACTCAATAGTCATAGGGGGATAATCTGCATTAGTATGTCATCTGCTGATGACTCATAATTTAATTAATTCTTGTTGCTAATGGAAACCTCTGGTTGAATAAGGCATGGTTGTATTTTAATAGCAGCACTTTGGTAGAGAGAAGAAGAAAATCTATCCAGCACCAAATCTATGGATACAAAGATATTCATATTAATTTTTCCTAGATTTGTAAAGCTCTGAGTCAAAATACTGAGCAATGAAAGCAGCTGTCAAACTTCATTTCTTTTGTCCATGAAAAATCCCTCCTTCAGGTTGGCTGTGATCAGACAACATTCCACGTGCTAGTGATGAAGTTGTGAACAAAACACTCCCTCCACGGAGCTCTCTCATCCTGGAAGTGGAGGTCAGATAATAAACAAATAAAATTTATATGCTGCATTGGTTAATGATAAACATTATGTCTGTGTCCTTTCTTCATGAAGAAAAATAATATAATTTTTAAGTTTATGCCTTATTAGTCATTTGACTTTTAATAACCTTTTGAGCCTTGGTATCCATATATCAAACATAGAGATCATAATAATTATCTTATAAGGTGGTTGTAATCAAGTATGTAAAATGACTGGCATAAAGCCAGCCCCTTAACAGGTACTTGATAAACAGACGCTATTATTATATATAGGTTGCACAATTTTTGGTTCTTGTTTTGTTTTTTTTTTCACCTTTTTTTTCCTTTGGTACCAGGGGTCCAACTCGGGTCCTTGTGCTTTCGATGCAAGTGACAGAACCACTGAGCTAAATCCCTGGCCCTTGGTTCTTGTTTTTGAGACTAAGATACATAGGGTTGTTTGATGCTTAGTGAGGCCACATCCTTCCCTAGGTTGGGTGTATTACTAGTACGTCCCTAGGCCTTGTCACCTTGTGCTGACACCATTAGTCACATTTCCTTTGCTGTCCAATCACAGCCTCCCATCAATAGGAACAGGAAATCCATTCTCCTAGAAAGAATCTAAAAAAACTGTCATTGTCTCTTGTCACCTACAGTATAGCTCACACTCTGGACGGTCGGTCACCTTACACTGTTTTATAACTGAATTTCCCAGGAAGCTCTTCTCAGACGTCAGGGCTCTCACCCAGCTCTTCAAAGCCCATTAAGCCCAGACTTATTGTAGGCCATGGTACCCAGTAAGAACACTGGTAATTGAAAGGCTCTAAGTAAGGTAATTATGTGGCTTCATTTACTTTTTAAAGGAACCTTCAGGTTGCTTTCTAAAGAATATTGTAAAAGGGTAAAAAGAAAAAGTCAGGAGAGAGAAAGGATCCATGGGGCATCCAGGTAGAAAGAGCAGAAGCTGGATCAGGGTGGGAGTGAGGAGAGGAAGATGAGATCTGGGGGCTGGAACTCGTCTCCTGGGGGTAAAACTGATAGTCCTGTTGGCTGGTTAAGCAAAGGAGTGAGAAAGAAGAGGGATGTTTCTGGTTTAAATATATGGATGAATTTATATGCTGTGCCCTTACTAAATCATGATTTGTAACAAAAACTCTGTTAAATATACGGAATGAAGTTGGGTGTTCTACTGTGGTTTAGAGGTGGTGCTAACCAGACTATAGGGTCCCATCCCTGCCCCTGAAGGCCTCTGCCAGCCTCAGTTCCTTGGGTGACCCACACTTCCTCTCCTCCCTATTCTGAAGCTTGCTTTCCCTCCACCTCACTTTTCTTCTTCCGTTTCCTTGCTTCTTCGGGCTTGTGCTTCCTGCTACCACCGAGGATGGAAGAAACCATCAGCCCACAGGAATGGCCTCCATTTACATTGCTCATCAGCAAAAGCAACTACCAAAGCATCCTGATGTGCACTTCCCTAAGTCTGGGCCTTTCCACTGTAAAGTATGGTTAAGTGGGGCAGAATTCAGTTTATGAACAACAGTTTATGATTTCCCCCTACAGGGAACAGGGAAAGGGGACGTTACCAGAACCTCTGCAGTAAGTCCTCGTCTCCTGCGAGGCACGGCTGCACACGGTGAATTACAGGAAAGGTAGACCAATGAGACTGAGAAGAAACTGACCTTTGGGTCTGATCAGTGCTGCTCTGGGCGGCAAAGACGAAAGCCCCCCAGTTTACCGCACCTTTTATTCAGTACATCGGGAGAAACAAATGTAACAAATGACATGCAGAGAGTTCAGTACATCCTGCGTAAATAAGATGTAACAATCCAAGAACAAGGAGGAACTGAGTAGATGTTTGTTCCTCCCAGGATGTTTTCAGCTCCCAGGATGTTTCTTGTCCTGGAGAATCACAGCATCATCACCGGATCATTGAGGTCTCAGTTGTGACTGGAGGCCAAAATGCAATTATGTACCGGAATTCCATAGCTGGGTTGTAGGCAGGAGAACTAGGCTAACCAAATGATTTTTCCCTAAAATTATGTAGCATTGCTCCCGACATCCCCCCAAAGAGTTCATGAAGTTTTCAAGAGCACAGTGTGGTAAAAAAGTCAGCAGTTCTCATTTTGAAGCAGAACATAATATATTGTAGAATATAGCATCTCTACTCAAATGTACAGAAACATTAGCCTCTTTGCCAATAAAAAAGCGGTACTTACTTTATATTTTTACAAATAAAAGGGCCATTCACATGAATTAAAAAATAAGAACAACTTCCAAGAATTGTTTGTTCTGCCAAACAAGCCCTATGAACATACCTGAAGAAGCCTTGCGTGGACTCAGCTTCTCATGCGGCTCTCACTCCAAAGCTGCCCTGGTCGCATAGCTCTGCCACTGACGAGGAACTTCCAGTGAAGTTCCTACAGCTGACTACAGTAGATCCACAACAAGGGAAGTCAGACAGGGTGAGGCTAGATGGGCATTTCTAGGGAACAGATTGGAGTGTAGAGGATTTTAGTGTCTAAAAAGCCGTCTCTCAACTTCGAGTGTAGTGAGGCTATTCCACTCCACCGTGGTTCCTTTTCCAGGCTTCCTTTACCGCCTGACTTTGACATCTGTGGGGAGCTGTTTGCTTTCCGCTGAGGCTGGCACTCAGCTCCCCTTTGCCAGCCTCTCTGGCAGCAGTGATGAGCGGTACCAACAGTGCATAGCATTTGGTGAGCCTTTTCGGTGAGCTAGTGGGCAAGGTACCAAGTGCTTTATGTGCCTTGTCTTATAACCTTGTGATAATCCTGCAAGGAGGTGATATCACCGTAGTCCTTTACACACATGAAACACCAGATTCAGTCCTTCACTTGAGGTGACATATTTCATCACCACTTTCTGCTTTGCATTCACTTTTCTTGTTCCTTTTGCTTGCTTCTCCTGGCTTGTTCTTCCTGTTACCAACTTCTCCACTCAGCTGACCATCCCACTACAGATTGATCTTGCCCAATTCTCAGGTGTCCTGAGGGTTCCCTGGAAACCACCTGTTCTTAAGGTCTTTGGCTGTCATTAAAAGTGCTCTCTGCTGCTGCCATCTGGCAAACCTTAACTCTGATCGTTCCTTTGTCAAAAAGCCTTTGCGAGCAGAAGAGCTTATTTTCCACATACTTGTTTTCATTAATCAGATGCTTATGTGTTATCATTTAAATTAATAAGAGTGATCAATGGGCCAGGGATTTAGCTCAGAGGTGGTGCTGCCTGCCTCGAAAGCACAAGGTCCTGAGTTCCATCCCCAGTACC
>NW_004624732.1:7747556-7758325 GCF_000247695.1 Heterocephalus glaber | reverse complement strand
CAAGAACCTTTCTCAAAGTAAAATAAGGAAGGGTTGAGGATGTAGCTTAGTGTGACAGCCCTGAGTTCAATACCCAGTACCAGGAAAAACAAAAGCCAGTTTGAGATTAATAATTATCTTGCAGAAGGCTGAATCATTTATTTGATTTTCTTGCATCCCAAGCATACAGTAGGTGTTCAGAATATGTTTATAGAAATGGCTTTTACAAGTTACAGGGCTGGGTGGAGAGGAATGTTATTTGACTTGGGTTAACCCTGGAACTTTTCTTGAATACACAGTTGAAGGCTTTACTCAATAAAATACTGTAGTAGGACAATGAAATGGGTATCCTGTTCCCCCAAAGGCTAATGACTTTGTAAAGAAGTTGGCTTTCTTACCATATGATTAGCACTGTTACTTCCAGGCCAATCAATAGGCTCAGCTCCAGGATTAAGAGGAATTTGGATCATTATTCTCCTTTCATTACATATTCATTATTTTCTGTTTGAATAAGACCTGTAATCAGTGTTATTTACCAAGCTTTATGGTGAAACTTTAAACCACTGATTGTTCCTAGCTTTGCAGGTATTAAATGCTATTTCAAATATCCTTTCAATACTTCTGTAGTTGCTAATGAAGTCCATTTTTCCAGATTTTTCAGTCCACTGAAGGAATACTGAACCTCCAAGGGTTTTAAAAATATATTTGTTGTTTAATTGGAGGCCGCTGTTCCTTAGAAAGTTACCTAAGTATATAAAACTGGGTTTTCCCTCTTCTTCAATAGCTTTGTATCACAGCTTAAGAGTTATCCTTAAAATATGTATAAAACACATATGAAGGTCCCCTAAAATTCTTTGGTATTGGAAATATTAAATATTAAAACTCTACCATACGCAAAAAATTATAGCACAGTACCTTTTTATTTTGGATTTAATTACTAAAACTTATATTCTTTTGGCTCTCTGGATAGATTTCTTTAGGAAAAGTTATTGGCTTACTATAGTTAATTCTGAAGTATGCACACTCTGTATTTCTTGAATGCAACATTTTTTCCGTCTTGTCCTTGAATTCTTTCCAAATATCATTAAGTATTGGATGCGTACAGTAATAGCAGATCTGTTTCAATGTCACTATTAATCTAGTTTATAACCTCTAACATTTTGTACAAGGAATTCCAGAAAGAAACCCTTACACAGATATCCAATGTCCAGAATAACCAGAGCCAAACATAATCATTTTACAGTTGAAGGCTAGCCAAGGCATATTTTCTGAGTGTGGTTTTACTGGGAGTCTGCATGCAGATGAAATATGGCTTTTAAGAACATAATCTTCATGGAAAAGGCCTTTCTTGTCATGGCACTGACTTTCAAGCCAAGGTCAAAGTACTTTATGTGTGTCTATTTTTAGGTTTGCCATTTCTCAACAGGATGCTCCCAGTTTTCAGTTAGTACAACACAGACTGCTTGGTGCCCTTGAAAGAGCAGGAACACATCCTCTGTGGCTTGCCTTGCATCCACATGCAGACTCTGTGCTCTGTGCGTCTCCCAGCCCACTGTCTTTGGAGGTCACCTATTCCCAGAGAACAGTGTGGTCGCTCGAAAGGCAAAGGCATACTCAGAGCTCAGCCTCCTCTTTCCTCTTTTGGAGTTTTCTAAGACAGTAGCCACTTATATTACTGCTATTAATCATGCATTGTCAAAATCTGCAAACTGCAAACCTGAAGTGAAAAACAGGCCAAATTGATTTAATTTAGATTAAAGGGGGAGAAACCAGACGATGAGAGCACGTTGGTCAAAAATACCAAATGTTACTTCTTTCTGAAATTGAACACAGAGGACAGAGGTCTGTAAATAAATAAACACATTTCAGTTTTATATTTTGGTTTTTCACTGAAAGAGATGCAAGAATGAATTAAAAATGAAACTAAGGAGAAAGAAAAGCCAGCAACCTTGATGTGGACAGAATCTCTGAGGGAAAACACCTCAGACATAGTTACGTATTATTTTCCCAGAAAGAAACACTGGGTTCTTAAAATTCTCTGAATTTATTATAAACAGGGCTTTGATTTTAAGAAAAGTTCAGAAGCATGCATATTATTAAAATATGTTCTTTCCTTATTTTTTTCGTGAGCAAAGATGTATATGTTCCGCCCGAATGTTGGAACATGTTGCAGCCTCTTCCCACCCACTGTGAACTTTTATTTCTCTTGCAAAACAGCCCCATCTTGTGGTTATTTTTCAAGATATGTTGCATTTTTCACAGTTATGGGCATAAATAGAACCCGTCCCTATAGGCTGTATGAAATAAAGCAGGAAAGAAGAACAGGCGTGCATTAATTCAGTGTAAAAGGCCTGGTGAGGGGTGTAGACAGTAGGTAGTCATGAAATACTGGTTGCATTAATGTTAAGTGAAGGGAGAACTGTGTTGGTAGCTAAGAGGGAGTGCAACGAGATGTCTCCAGTGCGAGTGTCATCAGCTCCCTCATTGTCCTGTTGAAACATTTTGCCCTGTACCTGTCTGTTTCACTAGGTCTGGGAGGTTTACCACTATCACAGTGCTTGGCAATGTCCAGCTCATGTGTTGGGGAGCACTCTGTTTTTACACAGAAGAAATTTGAAATTAGCTTCAGTAGAACAAAAAAGTAATAATAGCTCATGGAACTAAATAGCCAACAAGTTGTTGACTCAGGGAGATGTGCTAGCAGGACTTCACAGGATTTCGCCATCCAGTGTCTCTGGGTATTCTCGCTCACTGTCTAATTTTCTTCTCTGCTTTTTGCAGCTTCTGTGTTCTTATCTGGACACATAGCTCTCTAACTGGAGGGCAGGAGTCCTTTTCTCCCAGCAAACTTGGGAAAAACGAGGAAGGAAGTCTGATTGGCTTGCATTGGGCTACATGACTATCCTTTGACCAATTGCATTGGCCAAGGGAGTGAACTAAGCATGGCTAAACTTGGGTAGGTTGTTGACTGCTGTAGAGAATCAGTCACTGTGGATGAGGTTGTAAAGTCAGGTGAAAAAAAGTTTTCACATAGAACACCTGTCTGAAGGGAGGGAGAGAAGTAGTTTCTTTAAAGAAGGGGGAGACAAACTCGAAACATAGCAGTGGGAAGGCAGTGAGCTACCTGCCTTCAGGCTATGTGCCCACAGGAAACTTGTTTGCCCCTAGTCAACTCCATGCCTATGGATTCTGTGCCCTGTATTTTGTTTCCCCTTGAAATTGGGCAGCAGAAATGCTGACAGACCAAGTGAGCTGATTATGAATGAGGTCAACACCTGGAGAGAGAAGGCAAGCCTGGAGAGTGTCAGCACTTCCAGGGAGAAAATGAACCAGGACAGCAGTGCTAGCTGCAAGAAAATCCCACAGTTAACGTGCAAAAACTGCATGGGGTTTTACTCTGAAAGTGACTCCTTCTGCATGGCAGGCTAAAGCTGAAGAAGAAATTCAGTGTATCAGCTACCGTGTTTGAGGGGGTTTAATCAGGAGCCATTTGGGGAAGGGGTTAATTGTTTAACACTGAGCTACAGAACAATTTCACTTCAGGGTTTCCAGTGTTACCCTACCACAGTGAGTGAGAGACTGGCAGAGAACATGTGGGCTAAACATAGCTGCCCTGAGAAGTTTAAGCTCAAGCCAGGAAGGCCTACCCTTTGTGGTAAGAAGCCAGGCCTGGTGTGTGTGGCTTTCAAAGGTGACTAGGTCTGAAAGTGCTGATATTAAGTCAGCAGTCTGCTTGACCCCACCCCCACCCCGCACCCCCCGCTGCCTACATCCAGTATGGAGACCTAATGCTTTGATTTCTTTCCCCATCTACCAACATGAGCAAGGACATGCTTCAGCTTGGACTGTTTCCACACCCTGGGGTGAATGGACAGAGGGACCTCTGGAGCAGGGGTACATCTCACAAACCCACAGGACATACATCGAGGTGGAGAAAACTGACTTGCTGGATTTCAAGACTGCAAACCTGGAAAGAAATCACTCATTCAAAAATAGACAATTTTTCTCCCTCTCTTAGGACTAATTTTTTCTCTCTTTGCTTCTTGGGGGTTTGGAGTTTTTTCCTTTTTCCTTTAACTTTTTCTTTATTTTGTTTTCTGTTTTTCTTTTTTCTTCCCTTTTTGTTTTCTCTTTTCTGTTAATTTTGTCTAATTTTATTACTTTCCTTTTACTTCTTAATATAATCATTTGTTTCACTTTTCTCTCCTCATCTTTCTTTTTTTTTTTGGTACCAGGGATCAAACTCAGGGCCTAGTGCTCATCAGGCAGGCACTGCACTCACTGCTGAGCTACATTCCTGCCCTCTTCCTCATTTTTCATTGCTTAATTTAAAAATTTTTTTCTTTCATTCTCTCATTCCCCATCTCTTCTATCTTTACTAGTATAACCATTGAACTTTATTAATCTTTAGACAGTTAACTATTCTATTGCTGTTGAATTCTTTTCTATTATTGATGGAGGTATAGTTATTTCATTTAGCAGATATTTACTGTATGCCAATATTTGATTTGTCTTTGTATTTATGCTAAAATGATAGATCTCTTTTCTATGATTAAGAATGGTACATTATTGAATCTTCTGGTATGTCAATATCCAGTTTGTCTTTGATATAATTATCATTGCTGATTTGGTTGCTATTGCCAGGGAGGTATAGTTCTTGCTATTAATTGGTTTTCTCTATATACCAATATCAGGATGGCCTTTGTGAAATTAACAATACTGTGGTCCATTTTCAAAGAACAAGGTGGTGGGCCAATTACACTGCATCCTCCCCTTCCAAATTAATGGAGTTGGTTGGATCTTGGGACAGAGGCAAAAGTCAATAATTAGACATGCCCAGAATGCATCACTGGAAAGCAGACAATACCTAAGAAGATCTCCATACTAGGAATAAAGTCTTTAAACTATAATCAACCCACAAAACTTAGCACACACATACAAAAACAAACAAATGAACCAAAAACAAAACAATAGGAACACAAGAAGACAAGGCAACAAAATGCATCCCCAAACTCCCAAATTCCTGAAAGCTGATTTATGGGACATGGAGGGGAGCAAAAGCCACATGGCTAAATAATTCCAAATGATAAAAGAGGAGAATAAAAAACAGATCAATAAGGTGCTTGGCAAGCTCAAAGAAGATATAACTAAACAGATAATGTACTTAATAAACAAAATGATCAACAAGTTTACAGAAAACACTAATAAAATCCTAGCTGAGCTAAACAAAATGACACAAAACATGAATGAGCAGTTTAGCAAAGAATTAGAGTCCATGAAAAGGTACCAAAGAGAAATCCAGGTGATTAAAAACTCTATTGAATGGGCTGGGCATTTAGTTCAGTGGTTCCGCCGCCTGCCTTGCAAGCACAAGGACCCGAGTTCGATCCCCAGTAGCAGAAAAAAAAAAAATTCTATTGAAACTATAGGCAGCAGAAGTGACCAATGTGAAGACAGCATCAGAACTAGAATACAGGGCTGATATCTGTGACCAATTACTCAGAGATATTTTAAAAACAATAAGAGAATATGAAAAATGGATCCAAAAGTTGATAGGTGACACAAAGAAGACAATCTAAGATTAATTAGAATCAGTAAAAAATCAGAAGATGCCACAAGTGGCATTAAAAACCTGTTTACAGAAATAAGCAGAACACTTTCCAAATATGGCAAAAATAGTTTAACATACAGATAAGTGAGACATATGGAACTCCCAATCACTACAATCAGAAAAGAGCCTCTCCATGGCATCTCAGTCAAAATTCTAGAAGCCCAACACAAGAACAGAATCTTAAAAGCTGTTAGAGAGGGGCAATAAATCACTTATAAATGTAATCCTATTAAAATTACAGCAGAGTTTTCAGCCCAAACCTTAAAGGCCAGGAGAGTTTGGAGTGAAGTGTTTTGAGCCCTAAAAGAAAAGAACTTCCAACCCATATTGATATATCTTGCAAAACTAGCTTTCAAAATTGATGGAGAAATAAGGTCTTTCCACAACAAAGAGCATCTTAAGAAACTTATGACCAACAAACCAGAGAGACCACAAAGCCGACAATGCTAAAAAGTCTAGTGAAATGAATATACCAGACAGGGTGAGTAGTTAAGCAGAAAGGGGAGAGGGGAAAGGGAATCAGCAACAGGAAAATAGTGCAATGACAGTAATAAATCAGTGCCTTATTCAAGTCAAGGAATAATTCTCAATGTGAATGGTCTTAACTCTCCAATCAAAAGACACAGATTGGCAGAATGGGTCAAGAAACAAAATCCAACCATATGGTGTAGACAAGAAACACATTTAATCCAAATGGAAATTCATAAACTAAAAATCAAAGGATGGAAAACAATATTTCATGAAATGGAAAATAAAAACAAAGAGTAGTACCAATCTTATTGTCAAATAAAGTGGACTTTAGGCCAAAACTGATCAGAAGAGCCAAAGAAGGTCACTACATATTGGTTTAGAGAATAATTCAACAGGAAGAAAACAATGACAAACATATGCACCAAACAACAGCACACCTAACCTTCTAAAACAAACACTACTGGACATAAAAATCAAATAAACATCAACCCAATTTTATGGGTGATGTCAATACTCCACATGTGCCACAAATAAACAAATCAACTGTTCAGAAACAGCAAAGAAATATCAGAATTGAACCAAACCTTCAGACAATTAATATATATCTACAGAGTATTCACCCAACAGCAATAGAATGAACACAAGTTCTTCTCAGCAGCACATGAAACTCTCTCTGAAATAGACCATATATTAGCCAATAATGGATGCTTAAGTAAATGCAAAAGAATTAAAATTATACCATGCATATTATCAGATCATAGTGCAATGAGACTAGAAATAAATGGCAAAAGAAACCACATAAATTATGCAAATGCATGGGTATTAAACAATACACATTTGAATAATCAATGGGTAACAGAAGAAATCAAGGAAGAAATAAGACAGTTTGTAGAATTAGATGATAATGTTGGTACTACACAGCTTACCTCATGGGACACAATGAAAGCAGTTCTAAGAGGGAAGTTTATAGCTGTGAATGCTCACATCAGAATGACAGAGTGAACACAAAGAAATAAACTAGGCACATCAAGGTCTGAGAAAAACAAGAATAACCCAAATTGAAAGCTAGTACAAGGAAGGAAATGATAAAGACCAGAGCAGAAATCAATGAGGATGAGATAAAAACAAAAAAACAAAGCAAAACAAAAGAATTAATGAATCAAAGAGTTGTTTCTTTGAAAGAATACACAAAGTAGGGAAACCTTTAGCCAATCTTACTAAACAAAGGAAAAACCTAAACAAATACAATTGGAAAAGACAAAGGTGAAATTAAAATAGGCACTGCTGAAATCTTGAAGATTATCTGCAACTACATGACAAACTGTATGCCAATAAATCAGAGAATTCAGAAGAAATGGGTAGGATAGATTCATAGACACATATGAACTACTAAAAGTGAACTAAGAACATATGAAAAGCTTGAATCATCCAATCACATGAAATGAAATTGAATTAGTAATAAAAAGAAAACCTACCAACTAAGAAAAGTCCAGATCTTGTTGGACTCATAGCTGAATTCTACAAGAACTCCAGGGAAGATCTAACACTAATATTTCTGAAATTCTTTAATGAAATTGAAAGGGAAAGAGTACTTCCAAAGTCATTTCTGGAAGCTAGCATTAGCCTGATTCCATAATCAGACAAGGACCAAACCAAAAAAGAAAAGTACAGGGAAATCTCTTTAATGAACATAAATGCAAAAATCCTCAATAGGATACTCCAACAGAATGCAACAAATCATTGAAAAGATCACATATCACGACTAAGTAGGTTTCATCCTAGTGATGCAGGGATGGTTGAACATATGAAAATCAATCAATGTAATACACTATATCAATAGAGCCAAGGACAAAAACCATATGATTATTTCCATAAATGCAGAAAAAGTCTTTGACAAAAATCTACCATGCATTCATGATAAAAACTTTGAAGAAAATAGGAATAAAAGGACCATAACACAATCTGATAAAAGCTGTTTGTGACAAACCAATGGCCAACATCATATTAAATGAGGAAAAGGTGAAAGCTTTCTTGGTAAATACAGGAACAAGACAAGGAGGTCCACTATCACCCTCTTGTTCAACATAGTACTCAAAACTTTGGCCAGAGCAATCAGGCAAGAGAAAGAAATAAAGGGATATGTATAGGAAAAAAAATAAGTCAAATTATCATTATTTGAAGATGACATGATCTATTACATGGAAGACCCCCCAAATTTTTTACCAAAGGACTTGTAGAATAAATAAATTCAGAAATATAGCAGGATACAAAGTCAATGTAGAAAAATCAATAGCATTTCTGTACACCAATAATGAACTCACTGAGAAAGAAATTAGGAAAACAATACCACTCACAATATTATCAAGAAAAATTAAATGCTTAGGAATTAACCTAACCAAGGAAGTGAAAGGCCTCTACAATAAAAGTACAATAGTCTGAAAAAAGAGATCAAAGAGGATAGAAGAAAATGGAAAGCTATCTCTTGTTCCTGGATAGGTAGAACCACTGTCAAAATGGCCAAAATTGACATACATCAAAACTAATATACAGATTTATCACAATCCCAACCAAAATACCAATAGCATTTCTCACAGAACAAGAGAAAACAATTCTAAAAGTTATGTAGAACAAGAGACTCAGAAAGAAAAGCAAAAATAACCCTAGGTAACAAGAGAAAGGCAGGGGGCATCATACTCCCAGATTTGAAGTCATATTACAAAGTTATATTACAAAATAATAAAACAGCATGGTATCTGCATAAAACATGTGGATCTATGGGACAGAATAGAGGATGCAGAAACAACCCCAGGCACATTCAACTCTCTGATCTTTGACAAAGAGCCCAAGAACATACGCTGGAGGAACGATAGCCACTTTAATAAACAGTGCATGGAAAAGTGGCTATCCTCATATAGAAGATGGAATCTAGACTGATATCTCTCACCCAGTACTAAAAATCAAAATGGATCAAAGATGTAAACATTAAAACAGAGGCACTTAATCTTCTAGAAGGGAAAATAGATGAAATTCTTGAAGACATAGGTGGAAGCAAGGACTTTCTGGATAGAACCTCAGTTGCACAAAAATAACATCAAGTATCAACAATTGGGATCATAGCAAGTTAAAAAGCTTCTTCCAAAGAAACAACCAGAAGAGTAAAGAGACAAGCTACAGAATGGGAAAAAATTTTACCATCAGAGGACAGAGTACTAATATTTAGAGTACATAAAAAATTCCAAAAAAAATTAGGCCCCTCAAATGAAAGATTCAATCAAAAATTGAGAAGTTGAAATGAATAGATACTTCTCAGAAGAAGTACACATGGTCAAATAAATACATAAAAATGTTAAACAAAAAATAAATTAAAAAATGTTAAACATGGCTAGCCATTAGAGAAATGCAAATGAAAACAACACTTGAGATTCCATCTTACTCCTGAATGAATGGCTATCATCAAGAAAACAATAAAAGATGTCGGCAAGGCTGTGTGTGTGGGGAAAAAAAATCCACTTTTATATTGTTGGTGGGAATGTAAACTAGTATAACCACTATGAAGATCAGTATGGAGATTTCTCAGAAAACTAAAATTAGAAATGCCATTTGACCCATCTATTCCCCTTCTAGGTATCTTCCTAAGTTAAAGACATCATATTAAATTGCTACATGCATACTCATGTTTTTAGAAGCACAACTCATAATAGCTAAATCATGGAAACAGCCTACATGGATAATGAATGGATGAATGGATAAAGAAAGTATGATATTTATGCACAATGGGGTACTACTCTGCCATAAAGAAGGGTAAACCTAAGGCATTTGTAGGAAAATGAATGCCCCTGGAGACCATAATGTTAAGTGAAATAAATCAGACACACAAGCTTAAATATTGCATGGTTTCTCTTATATAAAAAAACCCCAAGGGCCAGGGATTTAGCTCAGT
Source organism: Heterocephalus glaber (assembly GCF_000247695.1). The sequence goes on along the minus strand of NW_004624732.1, from coordinate 7,748,324 downwards.
GATGCCACTGCCTGCTTTGCAAGCGCAAGGTCCCGAGTTTGATCCCCGGTACCAAAAACAAAACAAAACAAAACAAAACAAAACCCAAAGTATAAATGAAGAGCAAAATAAAACATAGATAATAGGAAATAGGGAGATAGATTTTTTTGCAAAAGGGAAAGGGAACAAGAGATGGAGGGAGGCGAGAGAAAATGGAGGGGAAGGGGACAAAAAAAGAATTGAGATGTATTACATACATGTACCAACTTCCTGTGAGGAATGTGATCATTGTGTATTGCAAATATGTACAGTGGACCCTTGACTTATGAACTCAATTTGTTTGTGAAGGCTGATTATAACTCAAGTTGGTCAACTGAAGGCTCAAGTTTCTCTACACAGCCTTCAAAGTCTTTCTCCTTTACAATTTTAGGCCACACTTTCTTCCAAGCGGATCTCAGTGTCCTTAAAGAGACAATGGCCTGGGATTTTTCAGTTAACCCCACACAGGAAAGGATGTTGTAATGTTCCTTCCAGAACTCTTTGAGGGCTAAATCTATATCTGAGACCATCTGGAGACACAAGTGGCCAGCATTCAGGTTGTAATTCAAGATTTTAGTCATAAGTTAAAACTAAAATTCCAGTCACAACCCAAGTCGTTCGTATGTCAGGCTAGTTGTATCTTGAGGGTCCACTGTAACTGGTACTACTTTGTTTGACATTTTTCTTTTCATGTATCTATATAATCAAAATAGTAATTATAAAGGTTGCTTAATAATCTTTATTCACATG
>NW_004624732.1:7719074-7732152 GCF_000247695.1 Heterocephalus glaber | reverse complement strand
GATTTATTAATCATGTCTTGCACTATGGGCACAATCTCTGCTGTTATCTGAGAAATTATTTCTGATTTATTTTTTTCAGATCCTCCTTTGTTGCCACTTCTGAGTCCAGGTGGTTGAGTAACAGATTGTTCCATCTCCTTTCCCTTTGTGGTTGCTGTAGGTGATCTGGAAGTCTGGTTTTGAGACTTATTTACATGTCCTCTCATTTTGAAGGTGGAGGAGGGTAGTGGTGGTGGTGGTTTCTGTTGGTGCCTGTGCGGCTCATGTCCTCTGGGCTGGGAGCAGTGGAACTGATGTGAAAATATCTTTTTAAGAGTATGATTTCAGTTCTTTTAGTTGTGTACTCAGAACAATTACTAGATCATATGGTAATTCCATTTCTAATTTCTTAAGGAGCCAATATTCTGCTTCCCATTGCAGTTATAGCATTTTACAATCCCACCCACAGTGCATAAGCATTCCAATTTTTCCACATCACCACCAAGAGATTTTTTGACACATATTTTTTGAAAACAATGAATTTTTTTTTCTGGCTATTAGTTGAGAAAAGATGTTTTAGTCAGTCTTTTTCGTCAATACCCTCCCTCTTTTAGTGGATTTAGTTTTTACTGGGTACTTTGCAGGGATCAAATTGTCTCTTAAATGCTTCATCTTGTGCAGAAGTTTATAGGAGACTTTTGCTAGCAAAAAAATTCTTGTGAACTATATAGTGCTGTGTAGTTCTACACTGTTCATGCACTCTTGCCATTTTATTTTTGAAAACAATTTGAAAAACAAATGTGGGTCTAAGTCTGGATTAGCCTAGCTCATCCCTTCTTCCTGTGGAATTTGAATTTCGGATTAGTTTGGGCAACTTTGATGATTGGTAGTTCTAGAGGGAGATGGGGGTATTTCTCAATCTAAGTGCTGAGATGGTGCCTTCTCTCCTCACATGACAAGCTGAATCACATGGCTGATGTGTCAGGCACAGGTCTAATCCTGTTCAATTTTCTCCTCTGAAAAAGGAGAGGCAAGGAAGAATGAGTGACTAGACTTTGTAACTGCTCATTACAGGGGCATTTATTATGCCTTTTAGTATGCAGTATGTTAATAAGCCAAGATATTACAGCAGAGGGCCTATAACTAATCTACTGTAATAAATAAGAGTAATAACATTGGCACTAGTATATTCTATGGATATAACGTGCTGCTTGCAAAGTGTGACATTTTAAATAAACTTTATTCTTGTGGTTTTTAAAAAACACAAAGACACTACTGAAATATAAAGCACAACATTAGTTGACACAGCAATTCCTGCCTCCCAAGATCCTGCTAAATAACCGGAGTTTAAATCTTCATCTTGAAATATACAGCTTTTCTATGATTTTTTAAGTGAGTTGTAAAACTTTTATGGAATATGCCCCAACTTTATTTTTAAAATATTCTCTACTTTTATAGTAAAGGTGACCCAAAATACCTTATGAATATTAGAACATTTTTAATCTATTAAATTCACCTCTCTGAATAATACAGAAGTCTTCCTGGTACTTATATCAGGAGAAAAGAGAGAGTTCTTGAATTGGCTGTTTATCCAAAATTTACTGATTTTTTTGATTCCAGAAGTAACAAAATTTTACCTCAAACAGGCACACTTTCATTTTCTGCTGCCAAGTTGAAAGATTTAGAAGCTAAAGCCAACTAATACACAGAGAAATGTAAATTTTTGAACATCTGTGTGTTAAAATTGTGAAAAGTTCATAACTGCAATACCTAGTTAGTTTCTGGACATGACTCTAAAGCTGCTTTAGGCCTATGGGCTGAGATCATCCCCACACATGGAGAACTAACATGAAGTGCAAAAACTAATTGAGGCACTCAAATGCTTTTTTATTTATTGCTAAATTTCATCACTGAATTTCAATTCTCTGACTACATCAAACCCCTGTACATTTCCCAAAACAATAAAGCCAATTCATTTCCTTGTTCCTTTTTTTTTGGCACCAGGGATCAAACTCAGGACCTTGCTCTTGCAAGACAAGCAGCGGAACCACTGAGCTAAATCCCCAGCACTTTGTTTCTTCTTTCTAAGCTTATGCATGTTAAAAACAGTTGTAATCTATTAAAATATATATATATATATATATATATATATTTAAAAGAAATATATATGTGAGTACATAGATTGGTCTCCAGCTTAAACGATATGTGGAGCCTGATTTTGGGAGCAAGGATAACCAATAGTGTAAAATTGGGAAAACAACAGATTCATTATTTATTTCTCTTCCTTCCCACTGAAATCACATAGAATTACTAGACTCGGTCATAGTGAACGAAAGGCATTAGTACACATTTCTTTCTATGAATTGCCATATTTGGCATTATCCAAAGGACTCTAGTTTTAGTACCAGAATATGAGTTCTGCTTTCTGGAGTCTCATGAAATACCTACTTACAACAATTTAGTCTTCCTATGACTGTATGGATTATGGTAATATCCTCTGTACCAGTATCTGTGAAGGGCAGTGAGCATGGCACAGGACTTACTTTCTCACTATAAATCTACTGAGTGAGCATTAGAATCCTTCTTACCTTCTTCCTTCTCCTCTCCTCTTCTCCTTCAACTCCCAGCCTTGGATTGTTTTTAAGAGAGGAGACCGAGGGATGGGGCAAGCCGCTGAGTGAGAGGAGCAGGCTGCGGGCAGGCGAGTGCCCTGTGTGTCTGTGGGCCATGGGTTGGTCTCCAGGTAGAAAGCAGTTTGGGCAGACTGACACCTTTATTTCCGGAAATATTAAGTAAACAGTACGAGCGGGCACTAGGTGGCGCTGTAGTGGGGGGGGCGCGAAGATCCCATCTCCCTTTTGTTGTTGTATTTTGGTACCAGGGCTCGAACTCGGGTCCTTGTGCTTGCAGGGGCAGGCGGTGGCACCACTGAGCTAAATCCCCGGCCCTGCCATCTCCCTTTTGTCACTAGACCCTTTTGTTCTGAGGAGAAGAGACAAAAATCAGAGTAGGAAAGAGAAGACAAGGAAATATAAAAGGAGGGAAGAGGAAGAAGACAGGAGGAAGAAGCTGGTGAGATCCAGTGCTAGAGAAGTTAGGGAAGCAGCGAGGCCACATTGCTCCATTGCCTGGACCACTTACTTTAGGCTTTGCCTCACTGTTCACACTTATTTCTTAAATATCTTCCATCATAGTCTGAAAATGGTCAAACATGATATTACTTCAAAAAATTTATCGAGAAGCCCAAAATATAAAGAGCAAAATAAAAGATAGATAATAGAAGCGTGAAGATGGATTTTTCTCAAATGGAAAGGGGATCCAGAGATGGAGGGAGTGGGGAGAGGGGGAAGGGAAAGGGGATGAAAAAGAATTAAGATGTGTTTGCACTTGTGCCAACTCCACACATGGAATGTAAACATTATGTACTGCAAATATGAACTAATAAAAAATTGTTGAGAAGGCACTTCAAGCAAGGTCTGTATAGCTTATTTCTCAACAATTTACATCCCCTAAAGTGGAAGGAAATATAATGTTCCAAAGCACACACACAAAAATTCTATCTTAATATCATACAAAATATTGCATAATTTATCTTACAAATATCCCTGTCACTTTTGATTTATGTGTACACCCATATAATTATTTCAAAGACTATTTCAAAGAGCTAGCTTGAAGGAGTTTTTGGACTGGATGGATTTGAATCTGGAAGGGGGTTACACAAATCTATACATGTGTTAAAATTCATAGAACTATATACTAAGAGAAAAAGAAATCAGTTTCACTGTAGTGAATTTTAAAAAATAGAATAAATCCTTTTACTGCAGTTATAAAAGCCCAATTTCCTAATAAGATCCAAGTTCTCTCTCTCTGTCTCTTCCCCCCTCCCTCCTTCCCTCCCTCCATCTCTGTCTCTGTCTCTCTGTAATTAGCATAAAGGCCAAGGTAACTATTTAGATCAGTTATTTTAAAAGTGGAGACTTGCTCTATTAAAACGTTAATGCATTAACACTTTTTAAACAACACTATTTAAACACTTGCTGTGGGATTCTCAAAAAATCCCTTCTGGGGAGAAAAGAGTGTTTTCAGGGTATTCGAATGGGCTAAAATCCAAGTCTCTGTTTTCTGTCTGACAGGCTTCTCACTTCTCGGAGCACCAGGGCACCTCTTTTGCGAAGCTGGCTTGGCTCCTGTCCTTGCCCTGGAGGGGTTCGCCATGAGGGTCTCTCAGGCCGGGTCCCAGCGAACAGTACCACGCAATACCAGTGTGGAAGCTCTGTGACTGACTCTTTGTGCAAGTTCAGACAGGAGACAGCAGGGTAACGCTAGCACCTCTGCTCCTTTGAGAAAAAGAAAAAAACAGAAAAGGAGACATTGGTCTCCTCTTAGCTCCTCTGAATACATTAGTGTTGATAGTCCCAAGTACTCTAGCCCACTACTCAACAATCCTCTGAGTCCCAGGAAGAAGGACAGGTGAAGCAGAGAGAGACATCAGAGGGCCAGGGAAGTCTCCAGGTGCAGGGGTGAGAAAGCTCCAGGCTTGGGGCTGAGGCCCACACCCTGGGCCCTGGAGTCAGCAGCCAGGGCAGCTGCTCGGTGATGCTGCTTCACAGGTGCTGAACACAGCTAGACGGCACAAGAAAGAGCTGCAGCTTCACGTGAGGATTCCAAGGCCCTTTTGGGTCATTTCTCTTTTTCCAATTTTTGATAGAAAGCTGATTACAGAAAAACATTTTTTGAGTCTAGGAAAAGCACTAGTAAAATGGAAAATGGATGTATGGCCTCAGAGAAAGTAAAGGGTGATGAGAATAAAGGCTAGGCCATTGGAGTCCTTCACTTTTACTGGGCCCTGCATATCTGCAGCCTAGGGAAACCTATGGATCCCTTCTCAAGATGACATTTTGAAAGAAATAAAATAAATAAGACTACAAAGGAAATTATTTATATCAAATTGTGGGGCTGGGGCCATAGACCCAGGTTAATCAATGGCCTCTGTGTAAACACTAAAGGTGTTGTACAATTAAATATTCTGATTTTCCAAGAAAAGCCAAGAACCCACATTTTAAAAGGAAGTTTCTTGACTTTTAAATGTAAACATAAAGTTTATTTAAACACTGAAGCAGTCCAAGCACCTGTCTGGGTTGTGCTGACTGCTGGTCTAATATTGACATTTGATATTAGAGATGATGCAGAAGGCTCTGGTAAACAAGGAAGTATTACCATCCACATGGTGTCAACCAACAAGACTGGGGACAATGTCATGGCTAAACCAGGGAAAACCTAAACCTGGCTTTCTGTGTAGTGGAAGAGGACAAAACCACGGCAGAGAAGAAAATACCTCCTGTGCACTTGGATTCAAGTTCATAATGAGACTAGTCATTATTTTCTTTGTTTGGGGACTTTAATTTTGGTATCCTGCCTTCTACTATGACTTCCCACAGAGAAACAGATTTATTAAAGTTTGACTTTGGAACTTAAAATCCATAATATTTACTGAAAAACGGATCCCTACATTTCAATAAACGGAAGTCATACCATAAGGTTTATAAGCTATTTTAAAAATGGAGATAATGAAGCATTTAGGGAAGCTTTTCTTGGATGAGTAGCTTCTAAATATTTCATCCAGCATGTGTAGTAAAGAAGTGTAATTTGCATCACAATTATATATGTACATCAAAAGTTCCATGAAATAGTACACATTCTTACTAATAGATATAATTTCTAACTTGTTCTATCGTGTTATCATTTTTTTTATTGCATTATTGTTGTTATTCTACTGTGTTATTCTACTACCCATTTAAAATATGTTGGTCTAAACCCACGTAGTTGATTTTACTTCACAGTACAGGATGAGCATCCTTAATCTGAAAATCCATAACCTGACACTTTCTAGGCACTGACTTGATGCACAAGTGGAAAATTCCACAGCTGACTTCACGTGACAAGTTGCATCCAAAACACAGGTACTTTAAAAGCATTGTAACAAATACTTTCAGGCTATGTCTATAAGAAACATTTTGTGTTTAGAGTTGGATCCTATTCCCAAGATATCTCATTCTGTATAGGTAAATATTCCAAAAGCAGAAAAATTCCAAAATCTGAGACACTTGATCCAAAGCATTTTGGATGAGGGCTACTCAGCCTCTCCGGCCAGCCATGCTAGAGGCTGCCATGCTTCCTCTAACCTGGGCACGGGCTTAGTTCCCAGCTCCTCCCCAACTGCTCCAGAGCCTGAAGACCCTAGACTAGGGCCTTCACTTCTCCTCTAGAATTGTACAAAAAATAGATATGGAGTTTGCTACCATAGTCAGCCTACTTCCTTCATTCTTTAATTTGTCCACTCATTCATTTTTCATTCCTAATGTCATTCACTCAGGAAAACAGGTTGAATATTATGTTGCAGACACAGGTGTGTCTTGGGCTACAGGCATATAAACAGATGATTAAAATGTCATGCATTAAGAACTGAGAAGGGTATCCACAGGGAGTGAAGGTGCTATCTTACTCCCAAACACAGGGTTTTGACTTTGCCAAAGTTTGTCACATTTCATTGTGACGCTTTGTAATGACAGCAAGCCGCAGACTTAATCCTATGTTTGGAATACAGAATTCTCAAGATCAGTCTCACGAAGAGACTCTTCTCCCTTTGAAAACTCAAAATCAGAATATCATGCAGTGTTAAAGTTAGGAAGAAGCTAAATTATGATAAATCCAGTTGCTTCCATTTATGGTAAGAACAACAAAGCCAGTGACCTGCCCACAGCAGGTGGGAGCCAGGCCTGGAAGCCGGTCTCCTGTCTCTTGCGCCCGATGGGGAATTATTCCTGTCACAGGATTGGAGACTTTGGGGTTGGGTGGACAGGGCCTGGGTAGGGATGCAGGGCTTCCTTTGTCTCTAATTTCCCTTTGCTGCTTCCAGTGTGGGCCAGAGGAAGGTTCCCTGTCACATGGTCACTCACTAGAAGATGGCTTCTTGTATAGAGTTTGGAAAAGGGTGACAGGTCCTAGGGTCTTTTATGGAGTCTTTCTTGTTCAAACAACAAATTGAGTTGGCAGGGGCTTTTGAGAATTACTTTCCGAGCTCTGGATTTCTTCCCTCTGTGGGCCTGGTGAAGAATGCTTATTTAATGTGCTCATTTAACGTGCTACAATTCTGTCTAATTTCTTTTTCTGGTAGCTGAGAATGCAGCATTGTAAGAACTTTAGTGTGCATAATAAATCACCTGAGAAACTTGTTACACATGCGAATTGCAAGGCCCATCCCCAGATATTCTTATTCTTAGGTCTTAGGGAGAGCTCAATTTCAATAACTTCCTTGTAAATGCTGATATAGGCATTCCTCGGAGCAGATTTTTTAAAATATAGGAATAAGAGAAAGGCTATGAGTAAACCAAAGACCTGAACTCCTGAGCTGTTCTTTCTTCTCCTAAAACTTATTTTAAGATAAAAAAAAAAAAAGTCTTCTTTCAATTAAACCACGGAAATAACTTGGAATATTCTCCCTCCCTCAAAGTTCCAGGAAATAACTACAAATTAACCTGTGGAGGAACAGGATTGGGATGTGAACTGCAAGGGAAAAGGCAATATTAGAAATCATTTCCTGAGCCAAATGGACCCAAACCCTGGGGGGAAAAAAAATGGCAAGAGTCTATGAGGCAATTTTCATAGTTGTCACAAGGTGGCGACCTTCTGCATCAATTTGAAGAATTCTGCGCATTATCATCCATTTCACTTATTCTCAATATTAAATACCTCATTAGTTTTAAAAATGAGTTAATTTTAAAGATGCAAATAGAAATGATTTAACAGGAGAGACTTCAAACTCACATTTCAATCAAATACTGACATGCTTTACGTGGAGGAATTTGGTGAGATTTTCATATTAGTTGCCTATAAAAAGATAAGTATCTGTTTCAGAAAAGACAAGCAACTTGGCAAAATGAAAAATGTCAGTCAAGGAAAGTGTCTCAAAGGCATTCAAAAAGTTGGATATTTGAAGAACCAGAAGGTGCAAGTTTGGTCATCAAAAGATAAAGCCACAGCACCTGGTAAATTTCCTTTTTATTTAGTCTGTTGTCAGGACTATAAAATGAAAAAGACAGGGAACAAAAACTCTGGATAAACATAAGAGCACCAGGGAAGTTGTGGACCACAAATGACAGGGCTTTGGCTGGTTCAGATGGGAGGCTTTCTTCCCAGGAAGTCCAAGTGCTTTGTAGACTACCCTGACTGCCTTTCGGACAGCAACAAGGGAGGGAAACTAAGTGGTTGGAGAGCAGGAGGAGGGTAGGGCTCGAGGACTCACCACAACACAACCGCAAACCAGACTGCTCAGCCCTGCACCTCTGGGAGGCTGAGAAATGGGTGAGGTCCCTGTGGACCTGCAATCTCAAGGGTGGAGCAGCCAGTTGGGGTAAATCATGAGGCTGAGGGCATCCTCAGGGATGGGCTGCAAAAGACAGTGAAGGCCGAAGACTAATAGAGTGCAGGTGACAAGGTTGCTGAATTCTTAGTGTGCATTTGGCCCCTCTGCATACATCTGTACAAACTTAGTGTGGAGAGCAGCCCTGGCCAGAGCCTCACACCAAGGAATTCCTGGACTCATTTGAATGCAGGAACAACGTGCCTAGAGAGATCAGGAGAAGGTGGAGTGGAGGCATAGAAGTCACATCCTCATGTTTCAAGGGCATACAGAAAAGTTGCTGCCACATCCAACCCTCTTGTTTCAGGTTCTCTTGGGAGGAAAAAACCCTGGAAGGGCAGAGGACATCAAGGACGGAGGCTGAACCTTTCCTTTTCCATTGTTTCTCCCATTGCGTTCTTTGTCAGGAGAGGAAATGGTGGAAAGGGAAAAGCTCCTGTCAAGAATGACAGAAGTGAGGGGGCCTTGTCTCTTAGAAATCTGGAGAGTGTAGGAGAGATTCCTGAAGTGTTTTTCTTTTTTCCTCTTTCTCACCCTCACAGAGAGGCATTGGGGCTGTGCATCCCTTGTTGCTTGGGCTGCTTTACTAGAAATACACCATCAGTTCTCAAGGAGAAAAGAGGATATCACAACACATGGCAAGGGCCTCATGGACCTGCTGTTTTGAGGGACAACTGTCCTTTGGTTATTTGTCTGGGCCAGCTCACTGCAGGGAAATGCAGATGAATTCACATGCAGCAGCACGTGCATCCCTATGACCATGTCGCATGGAACCTTCTCTGGTGCTGATTGGTGGGTAGAGGAGATACTTGTGTGGTGTGGAGCCGGGATCCTCAGCAGGTAGCCCGCTTGGCAAGACCAACTTTCTATTGCATTAGGCAGCGCTCCAGGGACATGGGCTGCCCACAGCTGGACACACAGAGAGCACAAACCTGGCCAACTACTCTACAACTGCTGTTTCCTGTTTAATAGCCAATGCATCAGGTCAGGTGGAGCCAAGCTGCTTAACGAACCTCTCCACTAAAATCCTATCCCACAGTGAGCACGCTAAATGCCTTATCTTTGGGGTCTATCTCACTGACCTGGGCTTATTGACAGACTGGCACAGTCAGCTCTTAGAGCCAGGAATAGAGAATCATAGAGGGGGTAGGTTTTAAGAAGCAATTTCTTGATGTTTTTGTTTGCTCCCTTTTATTTTGCATGGTGGACTTCATGTAGGAAGATGAGAATTCTGGCCATAGGGAGGTAAGTTGGCCCGGAATCATTTTCTGAGGAGTGGGAGTGGGCTTGAATGTTTGAGACCACTGTGTCTTGGGGGCCCTGGTTAATGCTCCCCATCATGCAGGAAAGCAAGGAAGAGCTTCCTGCAGCTGCTGCTTGTGTACACACCTCTCCTTCCGCTCAACGCGCCCACACACAAGAGTTAATTGGAAATGGGTGCTGTATTAAAGGAGACTCCACTGAAGGTCTGAATGGTTCAACTAAAAAATAAGTGATAAGGGAAATTTACCTTCACATATTTAGGCATATTAAACACTCAATTTAAGCTAATAATAAAACTAAGTGCACAGTTCTCAGATCAAACTCCACTAATCAAGTTTTTCATACTTAGATTTTATTAAAAATAAAGATTTCCTTAAAAATAATATTTCTTTGAAGCAGATACTGTGTTGACTGGTAGTTGTTTCCAGAATCTTTTTTTTTTTTTTTTTTTTTAAGGTTCCAGAATCTTAACGTTTAGTAGCACTTTAGAGAATTAGCTGCATTGCTTTCATTTCCAACTACGGTGCCTTTGAGTTCTGTCTTGCTGTGTTACGGTTCATTTCTGGATTTCCCTCTGAAGCCTCAGGTGCTCATGGGTGAGGCTTCAGGGGGTCGTGATACTCATCCATGGATGAGTGCACGGATGAGTTTTAGCAAAGTGTGCTGTTGGGAGGAGGTGGGTTGTTGGGGGCGTGGCCTGGAAGGTCCCTCCTCCCTTGATTGCTCTTACTTTCCACCACCATGCCGCTTGCTGTTTCTCCTCTGCCATGTCCCTCTGCCTTGGAGCCAGTCAACTATGGACTGAAACCTCTACAAACTGTGAGCCAAAATGAACTTCGTCCTTAAGTTGTGAGTGTCAGGTATTGTGTCTCGGCAGCGAGAAAGTAACTAAGACAGGCTGTTATGTTGATATTAGCCTGACAGGAAACTTGGTAAATGGCCAATATGTTGAATTCCTTGAGGAAGCCACAGAATTGCCATATATAGTATTCCCTTCACTATAAGTGAGTCATGATATATTATTGAAATCAAGACACCTTTGAGAATCACAGGAAGCACTACTAACAATTATTGCAGAAAACATGTGTAAAGTAGGACCTCCTTACCTATAAGGAAAGGTTTTTTTCCTTCCAAGTTATTTCTCAGAATGGAGGGAGACATAGATATAAAAATAGATATAGTCATAAATATAGACAGTATTCAAGTTCTCATGAAGTTTCTCATAATTTAGATGATTTCAAGTTCACTTTTAATGTACAAAAAACAACAAAACATTGTTAAAGAAGATTCATTACCCTGAAATTATTGAATCACTGCTAGTTTTACATTTTTATAGAAAGTAGCTAATAGACATGAGATTTAGAAAGAAGAATAGAAATTTGACACAGACTTAGTAATTATTTTGAGAATACTCCCTCAAACTTTCAAATTTGGATTTTGCAAACACTTAAAAAAGCAAAAAGGAAAGTGATAAAGTGATTGCTTTGTTAACTTACAGAGTAAGTAGAAATGCCTACTATTACAAAAGCTTATGGTTGGGAGAAAGTTTTCAGAGACATTGTCAAATATGATTTCAAAAAGGGCTGTCTTTCATACTCCAGAAGAGAGAAGATGTGCTTTGGCCAATTCAGTAAAAGATAAAAAATTTGCCATTGTGATAAAGAAGGCACTGATGTAAGAAAATACATGTGGAGTATGAACAAAATCATTCTGAATTAGGAGATTGGAAAACATTCCAAATTAAGCATTATTTTCTAGGATATATGACTATAAATATTAATGTAAAATTCAGTTAACAAATTATTATGAATAGACATTTGAATATTTCATCCATATCCCTAAGAATTTATACACTGTATTAAATTGGCCCCACGCCTTTTTTTTGGATTTTATGAGGAATCACTTGTTTCTGGTGTCCGCTTTCATCTAGGTCATAGTCCATTTGTGCTGCTAGAACAGAATACCTGAGACTGAGTAATTTATAAAGAAGAGAAGCTGGTCTCTTACAGTTCTGGAGACTGGGAGACTAGATGAAGCACCCACAGTTTTGGTTGTCTAGTGAGGGTCTTGTGTCTGCTCCCAGGAAGGTCCCTTGAATGCCAGAGGGGATGAACCCCATGTCTTCATGTGGCAGACAGAAAAAGGGCAAAAGAGCCTCATGACTCAATCAACTCACAAGGCCTGCACCTCCTAATACTGTTTCACCAGGCATGAAGTGTCAATACAAATCATTGAAACATAGCACCAGGCATATGTGTACTCACTGTATAGGTTTGGGTTCTGTGCAGGGGTGTCGAGGCAGGTTCCTGAGGTGAAGACTGGGAGGAGAAGTGGTTCTTCTGACTTTCTGCCTGGGGAGAAAATTCATCAGAACTCCAGGTAATAGAACAGGGTTTGAGCCTGTGTGCTGTGTCTTTCTTATCCCACGCCTATTTGCTGTCTTACAGAATAACTGCCACCATAGGCAGTAAGAGATTGTGAATACAAGCAGATCCTAAAGATTGGTAGATGACTGCTAGGGTCTTTGCAACCACAATTCTCTCCTGGCTATGACAGACAGGAACGGTCACAGTTCTCTAAAAAGCATGGACTCAAGTGCTGACCTACTTTGTTGTTAAGGTGTCCTGGAATCATTATTAAAAGAAAGCCACTGTGGACCTGAAAAGGAGGCTGTGATGGCCCGGTGTCTTCTGGTATCTCAGGAGCACAGCATCTGGTTGGGGTTGATAGCCGTACTCTTGAGCTGACCAGCTCTGCAACTTCAGGTTCAACTTTTCAAGGGAGTTAGAGGGATTTCTTTCCAGAGAGGATGATCCTTATTTTATGAAAATAAAGAGAAAAAGATAACTAAGTATTTAAACAAAATAAATGGTATAGAAAACAAATACCTCAGAAATAAAGGGTAACCAAAGGTTAATGTGGTTTGGAGTGATAAAGAAAGCCTATGACTTGTGGACTCTCATGACAAAAGGAAACTAGGTCTTCCATGAGTTGTAGACTTCAGTTTTGTAGATTTGGGTGCAGGAAGTAAACTGAGAGCCTGAGAGGTGAGTTCACTTACTTATGGTCACACAGTTGCATGAAAAGCATTAAAGAATCAAAGAACCAGGCCAATAGAGTCCTAAATCTATGCCAGGTATTGTGGAAGGGCTTGGGAAAAGTAAATCATCTGTTCTTTTTTAAAAAATTAATTTTTTTGGTACATTTTAGGTATACAATATAATGACATTCATCATTAGAAATTTGCATCTTTACATAATCTCTCTCGGTACTTATTTTTTCCTCATTCCCCTGCCCTCCCTTCAACCCCTCCATCCCTCCCTATTTACAAAGATTTTGTTTCCATTTTTTCATTTTCTCATATTAATTCCATTCCCTTCTTTCCTTTCCCCTACCCCTCCCACTTCCCCTTACCCT
>NW_004624732.1:7699417-7714222 GCF_000247695.1 Heterocephalus glaber | reverse complement strand
ACAATCTCTGCTGTTATCTGAGAAATTATTTCTGATTTCATTTTTTCCAGATCCTCTTTTGTTGCCAGTTCAGGGATTCCAGGTGGTTGAGTATCAGATTGTTCCATCTCATTTCCCCTTGGGGTTGTCTTACGTGATCTGAAAGTCTGGCTTTGAGACTTGTTTACATGCCTTCTCATTTTAGCACAAAGGGGGGAGGGGTGTATGCTGGTGGCACAGCTCACCTCCTAGGTGCTAGGGGTGGCTCTGCTCCTTGGCTCTGGGGATGGTGGTATGGTTGCCTGGAAGGCTCCTCCTTGGCACAGGGGGTGGCTCTCATAAATCATCTGTTCTTGATGGCCTTCCTCTAAACTGTGAAGACTCCATTCTCCTAATCTGTCCTTTAATGGAACTTCAGAGATGTTGAGTCACAGGAACTAGGCTTGGGGATGTGCAAGGTGTGCAGAGATGGGGACCTGGGGTACAGGGTCACCTCCAGGACCCCTGAACTTACTTTGCTCCCTCATCACCTATTTAGTGAGGACCTGCAGTAGCAACATCAGTTTGGAAGCATATGGCTTTGATACACTTCCTCTCATCTTATTCTAGTTATCTGTAACACTTACAACTGGCTAATCACTTACAACTGGCTAATATGGAGTTTTTTGGTAGAACTCACTCAATCCACAACTATACCATTGGAAAGCTATGAGATGAAACTCAGAAAGTAGATTCTATGTCTGCTACAATCCATGAGATTCTAGTTCTTCCACATCTGAAGGTTTTTTTTTTTTTCAGTGATGGGAATTGAACCCAAGGTTTTGTGCATACTAGGTAAATGAACTACATCCTCATTCCCATATTTTGTTTGTTTAAAACTGGAACTCACAAGAAATCAAATCATAGCAAATGCTGGCAAGACTTGAGAAAAAGCAAGCCTTCAACATTGTTGGTAGGGATGTAAACTAGTTCAACCACTTTAGAAATCAGTATAGAGATTCCTCAAGAAACTAAACCTAGAAATTCCATTTGACCCAACTATTCCTTTCCTAGGTATCTTCCCAAAAGAGTTAAAGACATCACATTACAGTGATACCCATGTTTATAGCACCACAAATTATAATAGATAATTCTTGGAAGCTGCCTATATGTCAATCAACAGATGAATGGATAATGAAAGTGTGGTATTTGCACACAATGGAGTACTACTCTGCCATAAAGACAAACTTGAGTAATTTGTAAGAAAATGTAAACACTTTGAGATTATAATGTTAAGTGCAATAAATCACACACATAAGCTTAAATATTGCATGGTTTCTGTTGTATGAGGAATTCAAAGTATAAATTAAAAGCAAAACAAGAGATAGATAATAGGAAGTAGAAAGATGGATCATTTTCAAAGAGGAAGAGAAGTAAGAGATGAGGAAGGGAAGGGAAAGGGGATGAAAAAGGAATAAAAATGTGTTCTGTAAATGCACAACTCAACATGGGGAATGTCAACATTATGTACTTCAAACACGGACTAAAAAAAAAACTGGAATTCTTCAGTTGGATAAAATGCTCTCTTTCTTTAAAAAGCATTTCCCTCCTGTTTTAGGCAAAGTTGGTTGGAATCTAATTGTGTTCGGTGTCGCAGTGATCCCCAGAACACCTCCTTCAGGTGTCTGCCCCCAGAGCTCATCCTTACACAGTTGCACAGCAGCTCTGGTCAGCACCTTTCAAGAAAGACCTTGTAAATCAGGAAGTATGAGAGGAGAGCTTGGGGGATGACACAGGATGTGCATGCTATGATAAATGAAGAGCAACAGAAAGAACGGAGAATGCTAATGTCAGATCTTAGAGCCAGAGGCTGCTTGTCATACAGAATTGGAAAGAGAGATCACTGATTCTAGCTTATTAGAAATCAGAATTTAATAAAATTTAGAGCTATTCAATGTTAGAGAGGGCTGGGATGATGCTGTGGACATCTCATCCAGAAATGTTCACTGAGAGACTGAGTGAGCTATTTCCAGGGAGGCCATTGAGAGGTCTCCTCTGAGGGCCAATGTCCTGAAAGGCCCTTGGGTTGAACTGAGGATTCAAATGGGTGCCTGACAAGCACCTACCTGGAGGAGCCTAACTTCTTCCAGAAGAAAGGATGCTTAAGAGAGGACCCTTTTGGTTTTGTTTAAAACTAGAATCTCTTGGTTAAGTAAAATACTGGCCTTTGAAGACAGGATGTAAAAATATATGCAACAATCTAAGGTTGTATGTGGCATAGAAGAGGGGTGAGGTGGGAGCTGTGGGTGGGGACAGCAGGCAGCAGCTGACGAAGCCTCTTCCTTAGGAGGTGGACATCATGGGGAGCTGAGCACGGTGTGCACTGAGATGAGTGAAGAGTGAGATTTGAGGGGCTGCAGCTGGGGGTGTGGGAACACTGTGACTGAAGGATTGTGCAGGAACCTAAGCAGCCCTAGCATAAGGAGGAGGGTGTATGAGGAGAGGGTTCAAAGCAGGGGTCAGAGATCACAATGAAGGCCAGATTCTGGAAATCCTTGAATTCTGTGTTATTGGAGTAAAGTCTCTACTAGTTTTTGGGCTGCTAAATAGCCGTGCCCTTTTATTTGACAAGCAGTACACATTTCTTTGTGTGGGGCCTCAGAGAGGCCAAATGTTAGGGTAGGGAGCAAGTAATATCATGGCATTTTCCTGACCCCTTTCATCACTGCAGGCTGTGCCCCTAACAGGCTTTTAAGGGAAATAGCGCATTCTTTTTGGTATTTGCGCGTCACCCTACCCATCCCTAAACCCTCTAAACCCACTTATAATTACCCAGGCGGCCAGAGGTCATTTACAATGCAAGTTTTGGCAACACCCAGCTGCTAGAGTCCATGTTTCAGAGCTCTCCCTAAATTCTGGCCTGAAGCATTCTGGAGATGATAGTGGGGTCTATAGGTGGGGGCTTTGAGGTTGGTATTTCTTACCTGAAATGAAGGCATTAGCTTCTGAGGTTGGCCTGGGCGGGCCAGGTTCCTGCAGGGACGGGTGCAGTTGCACTCCCGGCTGGGCTTCTCCTCCATGCTGACTGCAGGCCTACTTCGGCCTCTGCCTCTGTCTCCTGGGAGAGCTTGCATTGAGCACACGCTCACCTGTTCTCCCTTGCTCTGCATCTGGCTGGGCTCCTTGGGAGGGAAACTGAGAAGAGACTCCAGGCTGCTCCTCACAGTGCTTCAGATAGGCAGTGTTGGAAGAGCTGATTCTCCACAAAGGATCCTCCAGGAGCCTGACAGCAGCTGGCCAGCACATCTCCTCTTGCCTGGAAAGGGGAGAGGAAGCCAGGGAGTTGGCTATACAGCAATTGTTCTCCATGTAAACCAATTCCAAGGGCAAAATGGCATAATAACCAGCCTGCTGTATACAAGACCAGCCTATAGACTGCTGCCCCATGTGGTCCATTCCAGGGCCCCTAGAACCCCCCCTTTTGTGCCCCCTTTTGGCCCCTACCATGTTTGCCTATTTCTAGGATTTAAACGCTACAATTAGGATGGATTCACTGGATTTTAGCATAAATTTCACCCTGGGTTCTCTTTCAAAATGTAGTTTCACCAAGATGCAATGAAGTGATCTATTGGCTCACTCCACCTTGTTAAGACTAAAAGCAGTAGGGGTCAGAGAAAGCAGCAAAAGACAATCAAATATTTTCAATGGTGAGAGCTGAGAGCCAAAGGCCACCTTTACTTCCTCGAGGACTTGCCCTGGGCTAACACACGCCAGTTGTGCAGAATCTCCTGGTTTTGGAGACTCAGAGCCCAGAATAAAGCTTCAGGCCCTGAAGTGGATATTCGCCAAACTCAGCTTTATGTTCAGTGTCTCTAGAAGGGTGGTGGTGGGGAATCTTTAGGAATCTAGAAGTTTGACAATGGTCACCAATTGCAAACTTCCAATCTAGAGCTGACCTGCCCGGGGTTCCTGTTGCATTTGTACCCTCGGGATCTTTGTCTTTGAAGTTGGTTGGGAAATCTCAAGTTTGTTATCATTCAGCAGAGCAAAAGACATTCTCCATTCCTGTCCTGGTACAGAGGCCAATGTCTGGCTCTACTACCCCAGATGGAGAATATTGGCATTGATTAAGATGCTTTTCCGAGAGAAGGAAATTGTCCAGCAAATGTCAGAAGTTCTAGGATGAGTAGGGAGCCTGGTAGATGAGCCAGTGTGCTCTCTTCAAACCAACTTAGCCTTCAAGACCTCAGAGTGGGTGTGGCTGACTTAAGCACCTTGCATATCACAGTCAAGAGTGGAAATAGAAGTCTGTTTCCTCCCAGAGAAAAACTGAGGCTTGTCATGTGCCTGAGGATTCTAGGAATGTGTTTTATAAACCTAGGCTGAAAATGCATGGTGCTTGACGAGGAAGATTGGGAAGCTCCAAACTGCAGTTCAGTTTGCCTTTTCCTCTGTCACAGGGCACTACCCAGCTCTGTTCTTATCTAAGGAGCTTATTCCAACCAGCCTTACAATACTCCTTCAACCTGAAGTGGAGGTCACTGTGAGAAGCCCAGGCCTTGTCAGCTTGGCCTGGGGAACTCAGTGCCACACACAGTAGTTCTGCACCAGGGAGAACCAGGCCAGTCGGAAGTCCCAGTCCCTCACCTGGAGAGGAGAGGCAGCTGGGGAGTGGCTTGGATAGGGACCCATTTCTAGCCTAGCATCAGGTGGAGTCCTGGAAAGTGTGAGGCAGAGATGTGGGGAAGAGTTCTTGAACCTTGTGACAACTCTTTATTTGATCAGGATTTATGGAAAGACTGCTTTTTTAGGTGCAGTGCTAGAAACTGAGGATACATAGAGTTATGATAAGATGGGGTGCCTGAAGTTAGGGGGACCAGGTCTAGACTTGGACTCTGATATACAAGGTTGTTGATCACCACACTGTCCCATCCTTATTGTGTTGGAGAAACCTCTATTTTATAATTTCTTGTCACATTTTCATTCATGCACCACATCCTGCTACCAGAGGTACAGACTGACTAGTTGGAGTCTCCCTGGTATGATGTATGGGTATCATGGGTTTCCTACACCTAAAGGAATTGAACCGATCTATCTGTCGGTGATACTTGATCTGCCAGACTTTTCAACAGTATATAAAAAGCATGTAACTCTCCAGGAAAGGTATTATTTGGTTCAGAGATACTCTTATTTTACACTGGAAGCAATTGTTCAAATATACAAGTGTTGGAACTGGTCTTCCTCTGATAAACAGCTATTATTCTAAGCTACTTGCATAGAGGATGTCTAGGAAGCTAATTTTTTTTTTTCGAGACAGGGTCTTGCTAGGCAGTTCAGGCTAGCCTTGAACTCACTATGTAACACAGGCTGGTCTCAAACTCATGGCAATTCTCCTGCCTCAGACTCCTGAGAGTTGGGGTTACAGCCTCTAGAGTGCTGAGTGTGCCATCCACTTGGCAATTTTTACCCCAAACCTTCACTAATAAATTCTAAAGGACAATGACTGTGTTAAACAGTTGGTCAAACATTACCAAGCACTTGGAGATGTTGCTGCTGATCTGACATGTGAGTCCTGACATATCATTGCTTGGGGAGTAGATGGATCTCGAACCTACACCTTAAAAGAAACCAGGTTCATAAGCATGAAGAATAGAAACAATCACTTACAAGGAAAAATCCCAGTGTCCCATCTTTAGTCTATGAAATTAGATGTATTATCTAGAGAAGAGCTAAAAAGAAAATGTTAGCTGAGTCTTGCAAGCCATTCTCCAAGATCCATAGTGTGATGTATTCTTTTACTTGAGTTACAGTGTAATAGTACATACAGTATATGTTTTTCAGGGTTCTGTTGAGGTAAAATTTAAAGTCTTTCCACTTGAGCCTGAGGACATAATTGGCAAACAGCCCATTCATCACTATGGTACCCCATGCTCAGTAGACATCACTAATGGGTCCTCGCACACACTCCTGCTGAGGCCGATAGTAGCACTGGAGTTGACCTCAACTCAAAGCTCTTAGCATCAGCATTCATTATCAGTCCATTAGTGCTGGCCTACTGTGTGCCCTGTGAAAGGAAAGTCATTTTCCAGTGTAAACTGCAGCCAATGTACAATTTTATGTACAGACTGAGCAGAAAAGTTTGCTGGTTCTTATCTATTCATAAGCTGGTGTAAGTAAGGCTCAGAGAAACACACAACTTCCAAATCAAGTATAGATTGTGACACTGATGCTGTGAATATAAATGTTTATGGAAAGGCAAAGGAAGATAAGACCCTTTACTTTTAAGTTCTCAACACATCAGTTTCCTGTCCCTGTGGGCAGAAGATAAATATTCATTGAATGAATCAAAGAGTGGTGAACAGTTGAAGGGGGTGCAGTCAAAATCCACATTTACAAATCCAAATGAATTTTCTTCATACTGACAGGAAACAGACAGATTGTCAAGGAGACCTCAAGGTCTTCGGTGTGTTCTTTAAAAGAAAGTGATGGATCTCCAACCGACCACTAGCTCAGTTTGAAGTCTGTATGGGACTGAGAAAGTTTCCTATTTTCAAGATGATTTATTTCCTCAAATCTCAGATTCTTTCTCTTATCAGTGAGACAACTAGGATCTCACCTGACATAAAAGATAGAAATGTAGCAATTGTTATACAGACAACATATTAATTTTCTAGGGATATTGTAATAAAGTATCACAAACTGGGTGGCTTAAAACAATAGTTTATAATCTTAGCATTTTGAAGGCTAAAAAAGTCCAAAACCAAGATGTTAGCAGGTGGAGGGAGACCTTGGCCCATGCCTCTCTCTTAGCTTCTGGTGATAGTCAACAGTCCCTGAATCCCTGGCATTCCTTGGCTTGTAGATCCACCACTTCAGTCTCTGCCTCCATTTTCACACATTCTCTGTCTGTCTGTCTGTCTGTCTGTCTGTCTCTCTCTCTCTCTCTCTCTTTAGGGCCAGCAAACTTTTCCACTCAGAATCTTACACAGAATCGTACATTGGCTGCAGTTTATGCTCAAAAATAACTTTCCTCTTGCATGACACACAGTAGGTCATCTTTACCATAGGAGACAAGTCATACCTGATTAAGTGCCTGCCCTACTTCAGCACGACCTCATCTTAATTAATTACATCTGCAAGACTTCATTTCCTAATAAGATCACTGTAGGAGGTGTTCGATGTTAGGACTTGGATACTTTAAATTTTGGGTGGGGAGATGGGACCTGGGGTATAATTGAATCTAAACAGGATGAGAAAATAGCTGACTCCATCACATAATAAATGTTTCCAAAGCACATAAAATAGTGTCTTAGATAGCTCTGCTTTGTGATGGCAGGTTCATAGGGCCTTGGAGGAAACTAAGGCATCAAGAATGCATCCACGAAGGTTCAACTGGTTTCTGTTTTGTTATTTTTTCCACCTTAGCTGCAATTAAAATGTCCACAGCCTTATATCCCATCACTATTCTCCAGAACTGCCCAATTTTCCGGTTCCCAAATTTGAAGCTGTTCTGAACACATCATTTAGTAAATGTATGAGTAACATCAGTTTTCTGTGTTTTGTGCAGGTGACCTCTCTCCCCTGGGCTTTCTACCTATCAGATTTTCAAACTGGTTTCAATGCATGTAGAAACAGAAAAAAATAGTCCACACAGGTTAAAGTGATGTAGGATTGATTTGTTAAGAAGGATTGTTTCTTTAGAATGAGAGGATATGAACATGCTTGACTTTAAGGAACTGGGTTGAGAACACTATTTTGATTGTACCAGAATGAAGACTACCAAAATGAAGATATTTTGTAGCATGCGTTTGCTAGTGTCTTTGTCATTTTTCACTGGGAAGATGCCGAAATGATATGTATCTTATATTATGCAATAACAGTAGACAGACAGCTAATATTTTTTCCAGTTCAGTTATTCATATCTCAGCACTGCTGTAGAAAGAAGTCATTTCATTCTTTTTACTGCAGATAAAGGAAGGAGTTTATTCTATTGTTCACCCTTGAGATGGAATAGCCTGTGGGCTAATGCCCATTTTTGCAAAATCACATTGGGAGAGAATTTTTTTTACTCTGCTTTCTGACCTCCCAGAGACATCACTGTCAAGTATGGGGATTGAAAACTCTATTGAGGGCTTCTAGAAAAGATGAGAGAGAAGGAGAGAGGTCTGCCTATGTACAATACTTGGTCAAGATTTCACTTCATCTCTGGGGACTAGGTCGCCAAGATCATAGGTCAGGTTCCACTGGGGCAGCCATCATTCTCCCTAGGGAGGAAATGCTTTCCCTGTGAGAACTGCAGGGATCTCATGTTGCATGGAGGAGATCTAATCCATTTTGGCTGGTTGCACTGAGATGCTCTCTGTTCCCAATTACATCAATTATTTGGGTAATCTCCATAATTAATGGCAGAAGGCTTGAGCTGTCAGGGCTAACTGTAGCGAAAATATTTGGGCGTGTGATATAAGCTCCTGGTGCTCTCTGAGTTTCTGAGGTGGAGGCAGGGAAGGGGGCCGGGAATACGCCAGGATCAGCTTTCCCAAATTAGTCCTGGGTCCTGACTGAGCAGCAGACCCATGTGAGGAAGTGAGGGCTTCCCACCAGAAGTCAGAAGACAGTGTTTCTGCTCAGCCTCTGGCACTAGCAAAGCTGTGTCACCGTGAGCAAGATTCTTCACAATTCTTATCTCTACACCTGTAGATGAAGCAGATGAAGCAGAAAAGCCAGATGGTTTTAGTTAGTGTTTATGAAGCAATTTGGAATATCAGGCATTGTACTCAACATTGCATTTACTCCTCATAACCAACCTTTTATGAAAAATAAGTTAAAAAGAGGCTAAGTAACTTTCCCCCAGGTCATACAGTAATTTCCAAAAACCTGAGGTTCTCTAAGCTCCCTCCTGACTGTAATTGTAATGGTTATTGCTGAAAAAATAAAAAACAGAAGACTTGGAGTACTAACTAAGGTTTAAGTTAATTTAAATTATTATTACTTAAAGTACATGGACTAACAGCACGGGCATTAGCCGTCATCTTTGAAAAAATGCTGAAGCTTAAATTCCACCCCAAAGTTATGAATCAGATTCTGCATTTTTAACTAGGTCCCGATGTGATCCACACACCTATAAAGGTTTGAGAGGGACCAAGATAAGGCCAACCGAAGACCAGAAAAATTGGAACCATTGTAAGGAATTTCTTATTTCTCTCATCTCTGGTGAACCCTGAGGGCCCTGGTCTGAGATGCCAGGGAAGGGGTACTGTGCATTCATTCTAGAAGTCAGTTTGAAGCCATCTGCCAATGTGTAAGGCTCTGCGTTTCATGTTTTATTTCTAATCCAAGTCATAGGTTTCTTGCTTTTAGCTGCTCTTCCAAAAGGAAGCCTCCAGTCACCAGAAGCAGAGCAGGAATTAAAAATGGTCCTTGTAGGCTGACTGCAGGAGGGAGACCATTATGAAGGGATTAATGTATGTGCAGGATGAAATTCTCTAATGTCCTTTTGCAGGCAGGAGAAACTGCTATTCTAAGTCTCCCACTGTTTCCCTTCTTTATTTAACAATGACTTCTCACAAAAGCTTTCTATGGAAAGATAATTGGATTTCTAACTCTATTTGTTCAAAACTCAACATTATAATGGCTTTAGTTATATAATTTATATCAACTCATCAGTTGTAAAGTACCAATTTCTGGATAAATATCTAGATTTTCCTGTGCATATCTAGTATCACCAATGCAGGAGGGGAAAAAGAAACAAGAAATAGAAGTCCATTGATAAAAATAGATGCCACACATGCCTCACTAGATTCAAACATGCTGGCTAGATTTAGGTTTTCCATGTCTGAGTGTTATTTTTATCTCACCTGTGTTTGTATTTGCATAGTGTTCTATCACTGTGGTACTTTTGGCAAGTGGGTCACTGAAGAAGAAGAATGCAGTCTGCGGTACTCACAACTGAAGTGCTAGTTGCACTCAATCTAGAATGAAGTAAACATACACTTTAACAGTGACTGGCTCTTACTTCCTCCCAGTGGAGTTTGCAACAGAACCCTGCTTCCAGAATATGCCAGGCATGTCCAACCTTTTGTCTTGCCTGGCCACATTGAGTGAAGAGTAACCATTTGGACTGCATATTAAATAGATATTATAGTTAATGTAGATAAGTAACAACATTTCTTTTAAAAATGTATTTGACATTATACATTTTAAAAAAAGAAAGAGGGAAAGTGGCCTGTGGGCTGTGGGTTGGATCTGCAATATTTTTAGTGCTTATAATATCAGTTATGTTATGCTTCATTATTTTTATGTGTGAAGATTCCTGGTGGATACAATAGGATTAGTATGGTCTGGGGCCAGAAAGTTTAGGTTGGAAAATGTCTAATATTACTAGACACATGGCCAAAGGTTAGTCATTAAATGTCCTAGAGACATACTTCTCTTATTTAAAAAATAACAATATATGTATTGCCTGTGTAATTGAAGTTAATAATTGCTAACTTTCTAGTGCTGTTCAAGTCACTTGCTGGGGTCTTGATTTTCTTACCTGTTAAGTGGGGCTAATAGTTGCTCAGTCTAACTCAGTGGCTAAGAGTATTAAATGAAATAATATATGTATAAAATGATATAGAAATATAGGTGGTTCTCATTATCAAAAAACAATTGCTATTTAAAACATTAAAATGGAAATAACTTGAAATAAGCAAAACTTCATAAGATGGCATTTAAAAATATCAATGGGCTTTATTATTAAAATAAAAAGTATAAAAATAAGTATCTTTATTAGGATCTTATAATTGCTTTCACTTGCTAATTTTTAGGGTTAGAAAATCCAACAAAGATTGACTTTTGGCTCAACTCTTTTGACAAAAACTTAAGACTCCCTTTACATTTGGCCTTTGTTATAGATAT
Organism: Heterocephalus glaber; assembly: GCF_000247695.1. Next base: position 7,703,365 of record NW_004624732.1, on the reverse strand, counting down.
TGAAAGGGTCATTTTTTGCAAGAAATTTTTAAAAAGGGCTTCACTCATTTTCCCAAGGGCCTTTTTTAGTTCTCTGATATTTAAATCACTCTTTTGAAACTCAAATTATGTTCTTGTCCCTCTCGGATGAAAAGCATCTATTGCTTGGTATGCAATTTCACTTTGTTGCAAGCAATTTGTATTTGATTTGCATTTCATTATTGACCTCATGGGATTGTCCAACAAAGATATTGATACAGTGGGTGAGACTGGACACCAGTAAGCATGGGAAGTTATGATTGAGTGGTAGATAATTATATAATGGTCAGTTAATTAGTGAATCTTTTTCTGTTCTGAGACATTTTGCTTTCCCCAGATCACCTTGAAAATGTATAGATGTAGTTAATAAGCCCAGCTTCTCTCCACTCCCGATAAAACTGTGTATGATCTGATTCCCAAGAATCTGATTGGGAACCAAGTTCTTTTTTTTTTTTTTTTGTAGTACCAGAGATTGAACTCAGGACCTTGCACTTGCAAGGCAGGCATGGTGCCACTGAGTTAAATCCCCATGGGGATTTGGCCCCATGGGAACCAAATTCTTAAAAATCAGATACAAGTGCCCTTGGACAGGAGACACTATTTTGAAGCATCCTTTTCGATATTTCTCAAGCAGAATGAAAAACTTACCTAATTCCTGATTTAATCTTGCTTTTATAAATCTGGATTTCCAAGGATTGTGTTTTCTTCCAGTGGTGAGTTTGGGGTCAAAAGCAGACAAGAGCACAGGTCCAGGATCACTTGAAATAGGCACAGGTGGGGCAGGCATGGAAATATGTGTCATCGTGTTGTCGTGGTGTCGTCCCGTGCCCCCCCCCCCCCGGTCAGCAAGGGTCAACTCGGTATGGAGCACTCTTCCCCTTTCCTGTTGTGCTGGCTAATGTAGGCCCCCTTCCAGTTTGCTTGGAGAATAAAGACATAAGTAGGCTTGGGAAGGACCACCCCCTCTTTTCCTGAGCATCTCCCATATCCCATAACACCCCTGACTGGAAGGGAAGTGTCTGATATTTATCAAGATCAAAAAAGCCACCTTTCCCCATCTTGAAACAAACTCTGCTTTCCTGTCCTGTGGAATTAGCAGTAAATAATGGGTGAGATCAAAGAAGATTTCAGGATATTTTTGTTAGATTTCCTAAACAGCCAGTGGTAGGCAGAAAGTTAGACAAACAGTAGAGCTTTTTTTTCAGGGGATCCTTATTATGTCAACATGGACCAAGTTGCTTCTAGTTTCTGCAGACAAATATTGGTGGAACAAGAAGCTTGACCTCTGAGAAACTGGGGAAACTGACTATCCTTTGTTCTTTTTTTTTCTTCTTCCCAAGGCAGGCAGTGAGTGGAGGGGGGAAGCAGAGGGAGACAGACTGGAGAGTGAGAGCCGTCAGTCAGTTTGCTGCAGAGGAAGGGAGGAGCCATACTGTTTGTAGGAAAGGCCCTGGGAGGAAATGAGCAATTTCCCCCTGAAGTCTTCTCAAAACAAAGTGGCCTTGCCGATTTTTCCTACCAGGCCCAGGCCTAGGAGCTCCAACACACCCACCATAAAGAGAGGAGCCAAATGTTGATAGCCTCTCAAAGCCTCATTTCATCACATCTTAAGACACTCTTAAATGCTTGTGGCTTCGTATTTGGGAGAAGGAAGAGATATCCTCTTGGGAAAATCCCCCTTGAAGGTATAAGTTCTAATGTTTAAAATCTTTTTGCAAACCACATATTTCTCTGCTCTTTCTGGGGCACCTGGTTTTTCTCTAAATGGGCTTTGTAGTTTTTACTGAGAGCTCTTAGGGATCTCCATTCAACATTAGACAGAAAGCCCAGCCTGAAGGATGCTGGCCTGAGAATGCCTCCTGGAGACCACAATCCTGTTCATAAAGCCCCTTGGCAATGGTGTGCCTGGAAGGGGATTTAGGAATGTCATACAACGTGGCTTGTAAAAAGGGGATCAGGAGGTGGTCAGAGTCCAGTGACATTAGAAGTCAGGGCTGGCACGTAGGGAGGAGGAGGAGAAAGAGGGTGAGAAGGAAGAGGAGGAAGAGGGAGAGGAGGAAGAGGAGGAGAAGGAGGGAGGGAGGTAGAGAGGAAAAGAGAGAGAGAGAGAACTTGCTGAAAGCATGTAGTGCCTCTTACCTTTGGCAGGTGGCACCTTAGCCATCCAGGGGCCCACAGAGCATCCATGAGGAAAGGGGATAGGTACAGCTGGCATATCCCACAGAGTCTGAGCAAACCTTTAAAGTCCATTCTGGCTTTATCCCTGAAAACAAAGATGATTCCATGGGAAAGGCTAGAGGGTGATAAACATCACACAAAACTCTTGTCACTTGTAGGAGGATTCCGAGGACCTAGAAGTCACAATCCTTCCCCTGTAGGAAGTTACTATCCAGCTGGGCAGATAAGATGATACACTTGAGATTAGAAGAAGTGACTCTCTAGGGGTGACAAGTCAGATTCACCACAAGTTTAGCCTCTGGAATCTGATTCTTGGCGTGAGTTCTGGCTCTGTCCACTTAGCTGTGCAACTTCAGCAAAGTTACTCAATCACTTTCCTCTTCCCCACCTCACGGTGCCCACCTCACAGTCCCCACCTCACAGGGGTGGAGCGAAGGCCAAATGAGCTAGGCACCCAATGAGCACTAGGCACCCAAGACATTTTCAATAAGCATCAGCTATTGATATTATCCATCATTGAGAGATGGAATACACTTAAACTCTAAAGTAGTGTGATATGGCCTGAAGTCCCTAGCAGTTCAGAGAAACAGAAAATAAGTTTGACTCAAGGTGGACTTGGAAAAAATGGGTTGGTTTTAAATTAGCAATGGAGAAGGGCAAAAATCGTGTCAGGACAGGCAGAAAATGTGAGAGCAGATGCAGGTAACAATGTGTGATACACAGGCCATTTTGGATGTCAGTCTGCCCAGCACAAGGACTGGGAAGCTTAGTGTAGTGGGATATTGGATTTGTTTAAATGGACAGAACCTAAAAACCACATTGAAGCGAATATAACTTGCTATGTCAGAGAGGAGGGACACGAGCAATGTGTAAATCTCTGAGCAGAAGTGGATGCAACAAAAGTGGAGTTTTAGGAAGACCTAAAGGACAAGGATTGTAGGACAGCAGTGAGGAGGAGTCAGACTGGCCAGCTAGGGTGATGTAGTGACCTGGGTCGTGGCAACTGGAATCTGTGGCAGTGTGGAGCAATGGGGTAGAAAGACGTTTATTGGAAGCAGAAAATAGGATTCAGTTATAAGCATGTACACAAGATATATTAGTCATCTTTCCTGTTGCGAGAACACTATACCCAATATCCGCTATTTAAAGGAGGAAATGTTTAACTTACAGTTTCAGGGAATTCAGTAATGGTCAGCTGGCCCCAGGGAAGGATGTCATGGCAGAATGGTGTGGCAGAACAAAGCTGCTTAGTTCATGGAGGATGGAAAGCAGAACAGCCAGAGGAAGGGGTGAGGGGCCAGAAATAGTGCTCAAGGTCATGCCTCCATGACCCACCCAGACACACCCAGAAGTGTGTTCCACCAATCCCCTGGCCCCCAAGCTGAAATCAAGCCTAACGGGCACACAAGGTATATGCTGTGAAATATACAAGCCTTGAATGCTTGTGTTTATTCAGACTTTTTGGCTTTATGGAGGAGAAATGCACTCAATTTAAATGAAGTCATTGAACATTTGTACACAAACATAGGAACTCAGGAGAAGCTAAACAAACAAACTACCAAACAGCAGCCTGGGGGAGACTGGAACTGGAGGTCTTCCATATCCAGCTGGCTCTAGTCAGATGCCTTTGTGTTCCATTTCTGTGCTCCATTAGTCACAGCCCACATTGCTCCTCGCCTGGATCCCAGTTCTCTCCCTCTGACCCAACTCTCTTCTGTAATGGAATGAGAATAATATTCAGCAAGTATTAAG
>NW_004624732.1:7681900-7696397 GCF_000247695.1 Heterocephalus glaber | reverse complement strand
TTTCCCTTTGGGGTTGCTGTAGGTGATCTGGAAGTCTGTTTTTGAGGCTTGTTTATGTGTCTTCTCATTTCCATGCGGGGGGGGGGTTGCTTGTGGATCCCACCTAGCTCACCTTCTCTGCCCTAGGAGTGTGGGATGGCGGTGGGGGAGCCTCCTTCCAGGTTCTGGGACCTGCTCAGCTTCTCTGCCCTAGGAGCATGGGATGGCGGTGGGGGAGTTTCCTTCTGGGTGCTGGGACTGGCTCACTTTCTCTTCCCTAGGGGCATGGGATGGCTGCGGGGGAGCTTCCTTCCGGGTGCTGGCTGATCTGTTTTCTTTTACCTCTTGGAACAGGGCAATATTCATTGTAGCCTTCTACCTCTATGGTTAAACCCTGAAATCTTTTGTCCTTTGAGAAAATAATAGTTTTGAAAATCAGGCTTGGGTGAAAGAGAGAGGGAGAGAGGATTTCCTAAATCCTTTTTAGAATTTCAGGAACTAATGTGGATGCATCATATGATAGGGTTCTTCCTGGGGTTCAGGAATGGTGCTCCTTCTATTTAACAGGGCTAAATCACAAAGGTTAGCTAGAGATGGCAGGAGGATGGCACTTGTTAGTGAAGACCATGGAAAGGATTTGCTTTCCAGCCTGAAGATGGTGGGACATAGGAGAAAGGCAGCCATGGAAGGAGTCACATTCTCTTATCTTTCACTGGCACCTCAAGGCAGTGAGCAGCTAGGAAGTATCCCACAGGCAATGCAGGATACTTCAGGAGCATGAAGATTTGTCTGTACTCCATGCCTGGGGTACTTACTGGGAGGCCTTCACTCCTCAGTTGCCTTCTGTAGCTCTCTGGGGCCAATGTAGCAAAGTAAATGTGATGGCGCTGAGTGGTAGAACACAAACACTTCCTGATGTTTTACTTTCTCTACTTTTGGTGGTGATTCAGTGTTGAGGAAACAAAGTCTGGGGAACTCTATTTCTCAGCCTGGTGGTCTCGATGCCATGGAGAAGGAATGCAAGCCACAGACTTTGAGGAGAGATCTTTATAATCAGCCAAATGGAGTGGGATTGCATGAGCTGGGAGGGCCACCTGCCCCTCTTCCAGCTGCACGAGGCCAGATCAAGGAACTCAGATGACAGTTGTAGCTGTGTCAGCAGGGCCAGTGGTGACCAGATGTTCAAAGCCATGGCAGTGGAGACTAGAGGAGACAAAATATATTGTTTGGCTTTTACACTTCTTTCCCCTCAAAGCCACATCCCATAACCCCCATTTGCCCCATAGTTCCAAATGCCATGTCAAAATAGACAAATAAAATTCTAAAAAATTTCATAACCATACCCAAAATAATATTAAAATGATAGTTTAAAACTAAGAACTGAGCTAATGTGTTATTTATTTTTATTTATTTATTTTATTTATATTTGGTTTTTTGAGACAGTGTCTCACTATATAGTTTAGGCTGGCTTTGAACTCACTATGTAGTCCAGGCTGGCCTTGAACATGTGGCTGTTCTCCTGCCTCAGCCTCTGGAGTGCAGGGATTACAGGCATGCACCACCATGCTTGCCTTAAGGAGTTTAATTTTGTTCCTTTTGTTACCTAGTGGGTGGGGGCTCCTGAAGATCAAAACAATTACAAATTTTCTCTGCATTGTAATTGTAGTTTAACTAATTATATAATCCCACCATGAGGGTGTCTACTTGCTCATAGCATCCACTCTCTCATAACCTCACTTGAATATGGGCCTTCATGACTTCCCAGCCAACTTTCCATTTGCTCTTTACATCATTATTTGCAATTTTATTTCTCATTGTTAATTGCCTGACTTAGTTCAATGACTCCCTCTTCAGAAAATCTGCTTGTTCTAAGTAATTTTTTTTTTGGAGTCAGGTTGAATGATTTGAAATCTGACTTTTAGTTTAAAAACTAAGAAGGCAGAGTTTTGTTCAGGTCAGGGCAATTTGCAGGAAAATGTCTGAGGTAGTAAAATTAATTAAATAGTCAATTGTAGTCATGACCAAAAGAAAACTGGGAAAATGCTTTGTAAAGATATGAAACTGTTCTATTATGAAAACATCTTCCTTCCCTATAAACTTCTCCAATAGATTTATGTAGTTGTGATTTTCTCCACCACCAGAGGTAAGCTTAGAGACTTCTGTAAATTTCATCTCCTTTCCCCATATGGGGAATCAAGGACCAGTCAATTCTTTCTCAATCAAAAAATTTTTTACATAGGATAACTACCAGATAGTCTAACTAATAAAATGTTGCCATAATATATTATAAATAAGTGGAATATGAGTTTTCAAAGACTTCAAGTATATTAAAACAGCAACTAAAAGCACACCATACATTGTTCTTGTTTGAAGATTCAGCAGATAGTTCAGTGGTTTATGGTTTCTCTGGGTTATTATTATGAGAATCAGGTTTTTTTTGACTTTTTGAGACAGGGCCTCACTATGTAGCCCAGACTGGCCTTGAAATCATTATGTAGCCCAGGCTGGCCTTGAACTTGTGGCAACCCTGCTGCTTCAGCCTTCTGTGTGCTAGGATTACAGGTGTGTGGCACCAGGCCTGACATTGTTTTTTATGAGCATCGGAGAGAATTTTGGTTAGTAGGTTAAGCTGATCTATAATACATATGTCATGTTGCATTTATTCCAAGTTATATTCCCTCCAAAAGCAACTTTGGGGTGCCTTGTAGTGTATTTCCTACCTCATAAACATCTATGTTCGGCGCTCTACATGTACACACTGCAGGGTGTTGAGGTTTATTTAAGGAGAACCCATTGTAAACCCCATTCCAGGCCATCTACACTTCTCTAAGAGCCAATTGGAGAGCCACAAAATGACCTGAGAGAGGAATATGGGAAGTAGAAGTGGCTGCTGGCTTACTTGGACATCTGACATTAGCATGAGTTTAAACTTCCTTTTCCAAGTTTGTGCTAGTGCCAAGGGGAGCATGCTGACACGAGCATGGTTGCTGGGATCCACTTAGAGCCTGGCAGTGTTCCCTACTCAAAGGTATCAGATAGGTTTCCCCAAAGCCCCAGAGATAGATGGAAATGGGAAAACACAGAAAGCCATTCTCTCTCTGTAATTATTTAAGCATTCATTAATAAATGCTTGCTGTCTGTTGATCTTTTTTTTTTTTGACATAATCAAGTTTAAAAATTTTATTAAAAATTAAGTTTCAAGGGACTGGGGATTTAGCTCAGTGGTTCTGTCGCCTGCTTTGCAAGCGCAAGGTCCCAAGTTTGATCCCTGAGTTTGATCCTCGGTACCAAAAAAAAAAAAAAATTAAGTTTCAAAAAATCTCAACTTGACCAGATATAAAGCAATTTAAAAGCCACTGCATACTGAGAAAAAGCAGACCTTTTTAAACAACACATTTGTCATTACCAAAAAGAGATTCTTTGTGCAAAAACAGTAAAACCCCATTCTGCATAGATAAAACAGTTCTAGTTATGTGGTCAGTGGATAAAAGGAAGCACTTAAGGTCTTCAGCTCCAACTTTCTGTTTTGTAGTACTGGAATATTGTAATCATTCTCCATGGATGACTGGGTAATGGTGGAGGTGATGAGCTGACTCTGTCCTGCTTGGCCCAGCACCTAGAGTGGAGGAATTCTCAGCTGGGGGATGGGCTGCCTTTATCACTTTGCTGTCTTGTGGTTTACTGTTTTCTGGGTGTCTACATCTGTGAGAAAGTTGCAGTGGTCCCCACATTGAGGAGGCTGCTGAGCTTAGGTCTCATCTCCTTGATTTCTTTGTCCTCTTCATTGCTGTCCTCTCAAGGATGTCTTTTGGGTGGGGGACCTCAGTAGAACCACAATTAATGACCCCATACCGATTCTGTTTCTCTAGTCTATGTTGTTCTCCTGTACCCTGGTTGTCATCCATCATGCCTTCCTGCACAAGAAGGGTGGGAAATCATGGTCCATGTCCTGTTATTATACAGTCTGTCAGTGTGGTAAGGTGGGAAGCTTCAGCTACTGTAGATTTCAGGGAGCAGACCCACTGTAATTTCACTCGCAGTTGTGTAGAGGACCCTACCATGTGACAAGCAGCTGTAATGGTTACAACCTGCAGGATGTTTATGATGTTTATTGTCTTGACTGGAACTTGATCAGGGCCCATAACATTTGCAGCCTCGCACTCTCTTCTCCTTCAAGAGCATCACTCTCTACAGCATCTCCATCTTCTATGCTGTGAAGGCATTCCTTGAGGTTGGTTTTCTTTATGGCAGTCTGGTGTACAAAGACACCGTCCTTGGCATCACTCCTGTGTAAGGGGCACAAAGTATTACTGGACATGGAATAAGGAAGAGCACAGGTTTTTCTCAGAAACATTCTTACGGACTGCATTCTGTGTGGCTGAAAGGATTATGTGGACAAGCAGAGCTGATTGAGATGGGACCAATGGGGACACTGCCCACTGGGCAGGCTTCAGTAACAGTGACTTAGTATATTTTGCATTTGCCAAGTAGGGCCCACATGGTTGTGGCAAGAACTGAATTGCTCAGGAAAATAAAAGAAACTGAGGCCTCCCTACATGTCTCCCTCTCAGCTATTCCCCTAGCACATAACCTCTCTTTTAAGTTAAACAAGTACTTCAAGGATATTGGTTCAAAACTTGCAAATTATTAGCTCTCCAAGGTACCTGTTTCCATGTTTAACCACAGTCCTCTCTCTCTCTCTCTCTCTCTCTCTCTCTCTCCCCCCACCTTGGATTTTTCCTACCATTTGTGTTACTTCAAAAGGAGGAGGACAGAAAGCTATAGGAGGGTCAGGGGGTGTCTATACATAGAGTAAACTATCTGATTTTGATCCCTGTCCATCTCCCGGCTAAGCAGGAAAAGACCAAGTGTGTCTTTGTCCTCACTCCTTTTTCTACTGTGGCACCTCCTTTCCTCTACACACCAGTGCTATTGTTGGGAGCCCTGACATTTTAGGCTTCTCCAGTGTGGCCCTGGAGATTCTGCCTATGCACCCCCCCCCATATGATTTAATTGCACCTGTTTAATCCCCTCAGGGTTTCACAGGATGATTCTTAGTAAATTACTGCATTCTAAAACAATGGTTAACTGTGCATCTATGCATCTATGTCTAACTTCTCCAGAGAGAGATACAGAGCTTAGAGCAAGGCATGAGAGATAGGTCACTTATTTCAAAGGCATCTGTGTATTATCATGAACTCTGGACAGATGAAGAGAGATTTGGGGGCTTTTGAATCTGTTACCTGTGCTCTCAAAACCATAGAACCTAGCAAGATGAAAACTTCCCCAGTCTTCTCTGCCTTTAATTGCACCTGTTAAGTTCCAAGTCATTTTCCGGTGTAGTACAAATCAGGGGAGAGTATATTTGGCTATGTGGTTTTTTTCCGTTTGTCTTTGTAAGCCTCCTCTGCTGTTTGTGGCCCTGCAGCTGAGAATGATTTTCAGACTCTTTCCCTTTTAGAGAGGGTGATACAATCTTTTTTTTTTCTATTGTGAACAACAAGTGCATGGAGATCATAGTCCAGGCAAACAGGTGGTAGCAATCAGACCAATATTCTCTGTGGGTAGAAGGAGTGCCAGGCACTTTAATTGATTGGGATCTAAGACCATTTTAAAGACCTTAATCTGTAGTGGAATAATTAGTCAGCTTTCATTTGGGATTCTAGGGTGAACTGGAGAAATATTACCTGGGGAGAAGAATTTTGTAAATGTTCTATGTTTGTTTCTTATGATTGCACATTAGAATTCAAATTCAATACATGTTTAAAGGTCTAAATCCCGTTGACAGCTTTCCCTTGGAAAAGTCTTCAGCAAAATGACTTGTATGTAATTTTATTTATTTGAGCCAACAAGCCCCACTGAAATTTGAAATAAAAATCCCCTTGGCTCTAAGCTTTTTCCTTTACTGTGGTGATTCATTTTTTAAAATTTCTAGTAGTCAATCTCTTTCCTTTTTGCAGTTTTATTTTTCTTTTGTTTTTCTCCCCTAAAATATTAAGAATAATAGACACCCATAGAGTAAGGAGGGTTTTATAATCTTGGTTTTGGATACTGAAATTTTGCTCAGTGTTTAGTTAAAGAAATTCGTGAGAAGAAACACCTTTATGGACTGAGGATTTCAATGCACATATTCTGACATAGACCATCTCCTGGAGACAAGAAATATATTATTCTCCCCTTTCTGCATTTTAAAGCCTGAGAGACTTTAGTAAGCATTTGCTAAAAGCAGAGGCAAAGAGTCAAAGCAACGACTAAGGGATCAACAGCTTGGCTCTGAGTTGTTTCCCTGGATGAGCTGGCATCGTTTCTTTTCTTTTCATGTGCTACTCCAGCTTGCTCTTGTTCTCTAATAAGGTAAGCAATGAAAAACTGCATGCACTCCAACCATCACATCCCACTCCCTAAAAGAGACCTTAGAATACGAAGGATCTGACTTATATTGAGTCAACAAAGGGGACAGAAATCCATTATTTAAGGATTGTTTTAAATGAGCGTTCATTTGGTGTTATCAAATGTGACCATGGACTTCAAAACAGTTTGGAACTTGTAAGAAGATAATACAACTGATGCTGAATTATTAAAATTTATTGAGGAGCACTTTAGAGACATATGTATTAAATATTCTTCACTTTATAGCAATCTTATCTGTTGAATTTTCCCCTGTGGAATTAATAAATCAGGAGAAGTTTTTGTATACATTATGATTACATTAAAATTAATGGTCATTTAAATTCCTCAGTCAGATCCAGGAAAGGGAAATAGAGGGAAAAAATCTGACAGTTCTGTGCTAAAGGCATGTTAAGGAATATTAAAAAAAAAAAGAATCTGACTATCAGAAAGAATAACTAAAATGAATGAACAAATTTTACTTGGAGAGAAAAACAATCTACTACACTTCACCAAAACCAATGCTATTCACAGATACTTCATTGGGTGAACCCTGAGAAAGGGCCCTGTTGTGTCCTCTTGTGGAGGCGAAATGCAGGCGTGTTGCCGAGCTGCTCTGGCACACGATCCTCTGATGTATACTTTCCTAACCCATGAGGCCTTCCAGGTAAATGTCCTGCTACTCCTACAAAAATACTGAGGTGGGGGAAGGTTGCAAGCATTAGTAAATAAAAATATGAGACACCCTATATATGTTCTCATTATTATATGGGACATCCTTATACTAAAAAAATTATTTGTCATTTTTTTCAAATTCAAATTTAACTGGTATCTTCTGTTTTATCTGTCAACTCTAGATGAAGAAAAATGGGTGCTTGCTGAAAGGAAGGAATCTGGAAGAAAAAGCAATTAAGAAATTGGAGCTGGGTGTGGTGGTGTATGTGCTTGTAATCTCAGCTTCTAGGGAGGCTGAGGCAGGACGATTTTGAGTTTAGGAGTACAGACTTTGGAATCATCATTATTGCCATGAATTATTAAGTCTTATTTTTATTTGACTTAACATCTTTGGGTTTCAGTGTCTTTGTACATTGTACAGAGTTGACATTTCTGGTTTTTAGGAGTTATTGTACTTGATATGTGGCAGAACTGCCTTATCTTTCTCATCATTGTTACCATCATCTAGTACTTTTTGTGAATCTCCAAATAGTAAATATTTTAGGTTTGGTGGTCCATAACATCTCTGTCACAATGTTTATGGTTTATATTTGGATGTCCCCCCTAAAGCCTCATCGCTCAAAGGACTTTTTAAAGGTGATTGGATTTAGGGTAGAATATTAGCTGACCTGCTGTTAGGAGGTGGGGTGTAGTCAGAAGAGTGACTGGAAAGCATATTTCCATCCCCAGCTCCTACCTTGAGATCTATTTCCGCTCCTCCATCTCCATGCCATGAGCAGCTTCTCCTCTGTCATCCCCCTGTGCCATGCTGTCTTGCCTTGGGGCCAGCCAACTGTGGACTGAAATCTCTACAAACTATGAGCCAAAATAAACTTTCCTCCCTCAAGTTGTAGGTGTCAGAAACTTTTTTTCAGCAATGAGAAAGTGACTCAGGCATACAATCACTGAACTCTGCCATTGTAATGCAAAAGCAGCCATAAACAGTGCACATAGGGATGGGTGTGGCTGTGTTCCAATAAAGCTATTTACAAAGTCAGGCATTGGATAGGATTTTGCCTGAAGAGTGTTATTCCAATCCTTGACTTATGGCAGGGCTCCACAATTTCTTCCCAAATCTCATCATCGTGGGAAAAGGATGGGAAAAGAAGGAAAGAGGCGTCATAAGAGTGGGTGGATAAGCAGACTACTGTATCTGTAGGACTACCAGGGGGAGTAGAGAGAAGGTGGCAGAAGACTTGAGTGTCAGCTGTGTGTGATGAGTGTCAGCTGCTTTTGACAACCCCTGATCTATTGGAATAAGAAAGATGAATGCTTTAACAAAACCATGACAGCAAGAGTTGGGTTTTACATACTTTTATAATAATAACTAGCATATATTGGGTGCTTTTATTGGGTGCTGCTCATTGTCCTAAGCACTTTATATGCATTGTCTCATTCATTGCATCCCAAATTCTCAAAGAACAGGTACTGTTACTCTTCATACTTTATAGATGAAGAAACAGATTTGGAGATTCACATGGTTACAGTTATCCAGAGTTCAAATTTAAGCACTCTAACTCTGATAAATGCTTAATTCCTATATCACGTTGCCAGTGTCTTCTATAAGGCCTGGTTCAATTCCATATACAGGACCTATTTAGTAGCATTATTTGTAGGCGTTTGTAGAACAAGAAATGAATGAATGAATGAATGTTTTGATTTATAGGCAAGTCATTATCCATACAGTAATTTGACCTTTGATAGAATTGTTAGCATGTTCATAACCAAGCCTATGGAGCCAAAGACCCATTTTTTCTAGAGAATTTTAACTACAGGTTGCTCTCTACTCATTACCATTACTCAGTTGAAAGCTGAGAGTCTTATCTTCTGCAATTCGAATGTGGACAATGGGGACTAGACAGATTATAGGCATTCCTAATTGGAGGCAGGAATAGTGAAGAATATAATACAGTATTATTTGAAAGAAAAGGTTTTGTTTATCAGGTTTGATGGGATATTATAACCATCTGTCACAAGCATTATCACAATTTCAACATAAATGACAGCAGAATATTAGTAGCTATATTGAAAAAATATCTGTATATTTGGAAAAGTGACAAAAAGGAAAAATGCAAGTTTACAAATTATTAATGATTCCTTTTTCATGGCTTTGCTCATTCTTTTTGAATTTTTGATAGCAAAAATCTTTACACTGTATGGAGAAAGAAAAGTAGGAGAGAAACTAAATGCTATATTTTTCTGTTTTCCTTGGCAGAATCATGGGCTTTGCATATTGAAAGTCATTTCCCTCTGGTAATATGAGATCGTGCTGAGATTTCAGTAGTGGGCCGCAGGGAAGAGTGAGGCTGATAAAAAGCATGAAAACCATCTCAAATCCAGTGACTGGTGAGAGTCTGTTGTGTGCTAGGGGCTCTTTGGGTAATGAGCTTTGCAGCTTTAACACGGTCTTCTCCAAAAACACCTGCACTAGTGTTTTAATTAGTTCTTCTCATACCTGTAAGTACTTGGTGATTTTACATAATGAAAGTTATCATTATGTTGGGCTAATGAATTAGCACATTCTGTTTAAAAAATTCTAAACTATGATAAAATACATAAAGCATAAAATTTACCACCTTTAACACTTCTAAGTATAGGATTCAGTGGCCTGAGTTATCTTGACATTGTTGTTAACTGTCACCACCATCAACCTCTGAAATTTTTTGTCTTGCAAATCTGAATCTCTGTACCATAATATTAACTCCTTTGTTCTGGCCACCAAAAAAAATCATTCTACTGTCTATTATTTTGACTACTCAGCTACTCCATATAAGTGGAATCTGGCTTATTTCACTGGTCAGAAAATCCTCAACGGGTTGCCACCACCTTTTGGCTATTGCGAATAATGCTACTATGAACATGAGTTGGGCTAATGAATTTTACATGACGCTGTTCTAGACCTTGTATGGAGGAAACACAGAGGCAGCACTTCAGGAGGTTTTATTTGAAAGTACTGTCACATCTAGTCATCAATTATAGCATTACAGTCAACACCTCATTCCTTCCTTTATTTGACAGTTATTGAGAGCCTGTATGTGTTCATGTGTGTAGTAGAGAATTTGATCTTGTTGAAAAAAAAGACCTGGCCTTTGCATTTGACTTCTGGGAAGTAATCTCTGGGCCCTTGGAATGTTATGACTAATAACAGTATCTTTGTTTGCCTCAGGGTTTTAGTGATACTGTATAGTCTAATAATGTGATTTAGCGGGAGTCTGGCTACATTCAGTCTAAGGGCAGGGCTTATCAGGCCAGAACAATGTGCCTTAGAGTGAGGGCTTTGAGTCAGGAGATGTCAATTGACATGGGGACTGGAAATCAGTCATACGGTCAGTTAACCAATCATGCCTATGTGATGGAACTCCAAGAACTCTGAATGCTAAGGCCCAGACAAGGCTTGTTGCCTGGCAGTACTCCATGTGTAGAGATACTGGGAGAATCATGTGTCCTTAAACTATGGGGAGGACAACAGAAGCTTCACAGCTGGTATTTCTGGACTCTGTCCTATCCTGTTCTTTCCTTGGTTGTTTTAATCTGCATTAAACTGCAACTATAACTATAATCACTTTCAGCAAGTTATGTGCTTTCTTCTAGTGAAAACAAAAAGGAAAGGGATCAAGAGATAGATGGGAGGGGAAAGGAGGGAAAGGAAAGGGGATGAAAAAGGAATTAAGAAGTATTATGTACATTACCATCTCCACACAAGGAATGCGAAGATTATATACTACAAACGTGTACTAATAAAAATAGAAAAAAAAACCCTTGAGAAATCTGAGGGTAGTTTTGGGCACCCCCTGAACTTGTGGTGGTGTCAGAAGTGAGGTCAATCTTGGCGACTGTATCTTCTTTGTAATTGTCCTAACTGCTTACACTTATGCATCATGTTAGGCACTGAGTATAAGCTATTAAATACAACACAACTCCCTCAAGAGATGGAAAGGGAGAAGATAGACTTGTCAGTACTTCCAAGATGATGTTGGAAGGCACTGAAGCATGAGATACCACAGTGCTTTGTAGAAATAGCATGGAGTCTGGCAGGGCTGGTCTTATTCTGGCTTATAACGTTTCTCTTATTTTGTTGCACTCTCATAGCACAAAGAACTTTCCTTTTACAGACTTTATAAAAGTTGTTATTTTAAGATAAAAAATGGATACTTATTATATCAAAGGAGGGCAGAGAGTTCAGAGATAACAACTGCAGGGACTCCAACAATGTTCCAGGACTTGTGTGGGGAGGGGAGAAGGAAATGAGACTAAGTTTGGAGGCATGGTGCCTTTAGGACAGCTTCTTGTGGAAATGGCTGATTCTTTAAAATTAGGATGCATTTGATATAAACTACAATGCTCCACAACCTGTGCTATCCCTGTGTTGATTTCTTTCTCAGCTAACTCTCCACCCATGGCAAATATTGCATTGTCCTCAATCCCAGCTTATAAATTCATAGGGCAATTTGACACTTATTTGTGTGATAATGTTTCGTTATCTGTCTCCTTGGATGGTAAGGTCACATTTGCCCCTATGTACCTGACACATACCCTAGCACAGAGCAAGTGACTACATGGGTGATGTGTTGTCTGCTTCCCATCACTGTGACAAAGAACCTGGAAGGAATCAACTTAAAGCAAGAAAGATTTACTTTGGCTCATGGTTTCAGAGGTTTCAGTCCATGGTCAGCTGGCTCCATTACTCTGGGCCTGAGATGAGGCAGAGCAATATGGAAGAAGGCTGTAGTGGAAGAAAGCTGGTAACCTTATGAGAGCAAGAAAGCAGACAGGATGAAAGAGCCAGAGGAGAAAGGACCAGGGACAAGATCTAGTCCCCAAGGTTACACTTCAATACTCAGCTTCAACTAGGCCCCACAGCCTAAGTCTTCATTGTCTCCTGACAATGTCATCAAATTATAAATTCTCCAGTGGATTAATGCACTGATGAAATCAGAGTCCTTAAGATATAATCACCTTTCAAAAGCTCCACCTCTGAATACTTGAGACTTTTGGGGAACATTTTAGATCTAAACTATAACGGAAGACTAGACCTATAGAATACATGTGTGAGGAGGAGAGAAGGAAGTAACACTAAATTGGTAGACATGGTGTCTTTAGGACAGATTTTTGTGGAGAGGTTCTTATTCTTTTAAATTAGGATACATTTGATATAAACTACATAAAGGCAGATGGCTTTAAAGTCAGAGCTTAGAGAAATTTAGACTTTAGTTCAGCAATTTCTGAAATATGAAAAAAGACTTATTTTTAAAAAAGAACCTTATTTTTAGAAAAGTTTTACATTACTATAAAAATGGAGAAGATAATAAAGTTTCTATATACCTCACACTGAGTTTTCCTATTATTAATATCTTACATTATATTATGGTACATTTATTATAATTAATGAACCAATAGTGCTATATTTTAATTAACTATAGTCTGCAGTTTATTCAGATTTTTGTCTTCTTGTTTTATCTGGCTTTTTTTTCCCATTCCAGTACCCTATATTAGTTTTCTATGTCAGCCATTAAAAATATGCCACAAATTAGGTGTCTTGAAACACTGGAAATTTATTATCTCACTGTTCTTGAAGCTAGAAGCCTAGAAGTCATTAAGTGATGCTGACTTTGAAAACTTAGGGCAATCCTTCCTTTTCTCTCTTCCAGTTTCTGGTGTTTTGCTGGCAATATTTGCTGGTTCTTAGCTTGGAGCTGCATAACTCCAGCCCTTACCTTCATTGTTAAGTGGCACTCTTCACGTATCTTCATGTGGCCATCTTCTTGCCAGTCATACTGGATTAGGAGCCCAGCCTGCTTTGGTATGACTTCAGCTTAACTAATGATCCTATTTCCAAATAATGTCATATTCTGAAGTACTTAGTGTTAGGACTTTAATATATCTTTTATTTTGTTTTGTTTCATTTTATTTTTGAGGGAAAGCATAATTGAAACTATACCAGATCTCAGGCAAGATACCACATTATGTTTAGGGGTCTTGTCTCCTTATGCTTCTCTTGGCTGTGACAGTTTTTCAGACTTTCCTTGTTTCTTGATGACTTGACAGTTTTGAGAGATACTGATCAGGTATTCTTTAAGATGCTCCACTATTGAAATTATCTGAGCTTTGCTCATGATAAGACTAAGGTTGTGTGTTGCTGGAAGGCAAACCATAGAGATGACATTTTCATAACATCTTATGCTAGCAACATGGTTTATCACTGTAGAAGCTAACCTTGGTCACCTGGCTGAGGTAGCATTTAGTGAAGATTTCTACACTGTAAAGTTGTTCTTTTTTCTCTTTATACATTGTACATTTTGGAAGGAAGTTACAATGCATGGCCCACACATAAAGAGTGGGCAGTTATGCTCCTGCTCCATGAGGGTGAATATCTACATAAGTTATTTGGAATTCACCCGCATGAAGGATTTGCCTCTTTCCCTCCATTTACTGATTTATGCAATCATTTATTTAATATTATGGATTTTTATAATCCATTACTACTTATTTATTTTGTAGCCCCAATTTTTTCAGCTTTCAGTTGACTTCTGTGTCTGTTTGATATGTCAGGTGGTGAGCAGAATTATATTCCCCTTAAATTCATGTGTTAAAGCTCTAAACCCTAATGTGACTGTATTTGGAGAAAGGGCCTATAAGGAGATAGTAAAGGTTAGGTCAGGTTATAAGGGTAGGGCATTAATCTGATAGGTCTGATATAAGAAAAGGAAGAGGCGGGCAGCAGCTCAGTGGTAGAGCACTTGCCTAACATGTAGTGAGGCTCTGTGCTCAATTCCCAGCACCTGAAGAAAAGAAAGGACAAGAAGAAACACAGAATTGCCTCCCCCAACTTGGTCTGTGAGTGTGTGATTGTGCACATGTGCATGTGTGTGCGTGCATGTGTACATGCTTGTGTGAATATGTATGCACAGGGGAATAGCTATTTGAGAACACAGTGAGAAGGTGGCTGTCTATAAAACAGGAAGAGAGGCCTTTCCAGAAACCAGACTTGGTAGCACCTTGATCTTAGACTTCCAGCCTCCTGAATGGTGAGAAATAAATTTCTGTTGCCTAGGTCACTCAGTTTATGCTATTTTGTTATAATAACTCTAACAGATTAGTGTATGTTCTAGTTACTTTTTTCTCATTGCTGAGATAAAATTCTCAACACCTAAAAGTTAAAGGGGGAAAGGTGTATTTAGCTTACAGTTCATAGTGATTACAGTCCATAATTTGCTGGCCCCAGGGCAGTGTGGCATTCGGGCAACAGTTCATGGTGGCAGAAGCAGCAAAAGCAATGAGAGTTTAACAGCTTCTTTCTGCCCCTTTTATCCCATCCAGACTTCTGAGATTAGGGCGGTGCCAAACCAATCACTCACATGCAGTGGTTTAGTAATTACACACCCTTAATTCCAGACTCACACATTCCAGATTCAGACAC
>NW_004624732.1:7666047-7676950 GCF_000247695.1 Heterocephalus glaber | reverse complement strand
TTGGGTTTTTGGAATCTTATCTATTTTATGCCTGCCTATGTATAGATTTTTTTGATCATTGCTAGTTGGAGTCTTACATGCCTCACTTATCTCTATGTCAAATTGTTTTCCCCTATTTGAGAAGTTTTCTGCCATTACTTCTGTGAACAGTTTTTTTTAATGTCATCTGCACTCTCTTCTATTTGTTGATTGACTCCAATCAGTCTGGTGTTATTCTTCTTTGCACTATCTAGCAGCTCCTTGATTGATTTCTCACAGTCCCTTACTTTTTTAAAGTAATTTTTCTTTTCCTGGTCACTAATTGCAATCTTATCTTCTATATTTGAAAGTCTGTCCTCACATTGGCTCATTCTGGTATGCAAACTTTCAATGGAGTTTTTAATCTCCTGCCAATCTGTTTGTATCTGTTTTAAGGATTCCCTTTGTTTTGTATGTTGAGATTCCATCATGTTCCTCAGCTTCTCTATTTTTTTAATCTGTTTCCACTTTAGATTTATTAATCATGTCTTGCACTATGGGCACAATCTCTGCTGTTATCTGAGAAATTATTTCTGATTTCATTTTTTACAGGTCCCCTTCCATTGCCAGTTCAGGGAGTCCAGGTTAGTAACAGATTGTTGCATTTCGTTGTCCTTTGTGGTTGTCTTAGGTGATCTGGAATTCTGGTTTTCAGACTTATTTACATGTCTTCTCATTTCAGCAGATGCAGCCTGCTGTGTCTGTTGAGGTGACATTTTGCTCACCCAGTGGTCTTGAATTCTGAACTAGTCATGGAGCAGCCTTTACTCTGCTACTCATGAGTATACTAATTCCTGTGTTCCCAGTGGTGGCCTTCTGGATCCCTGAGGTTACCTGTTGTCTGGGCAGGCTTCTGGCTGGGGCCTGTGCACACCTGGGGTGGTATCTAGGTGTGCATCTCACTGGAGCCCCTATGTAGCTGTTGTCTGGCAGGGCCTTTGGTTGGGGGCTGTGCACCCCAGTTCCTGTTGTCTGCACAGGCTTTGGCTAGGGTCACCATGCACTTATCAATGGTATCATTCAAGCCACTGGGTATTGCTTGTGTGCCTATACAGCTCTTGTCCAGGTGGGTTCCTGGCTGTGGCCAATGGTATGGTGGACCTCTGACTGAAGCCCATGCACCTGAGTAGCCCCTTTCTGGGTGGGCCTTTGGCTTGGGCAGGTGTGCCTGAGCCTCTGATATTGGGGCGGAGACTCAGCTGGGATCAGCCTGCCCCTGGGCTGATCCTTGCCACACAGCTGCTCCCTGGGGTCTGCATGCAATCACCGATAGAGTGGTGGGCCTCTCAACCTGATTAATTAATACAGTTTGAGTGGTAATCATAAGACTATAACTATCCAAGTGTCAAATGTCACAATTTTTCGGTCACTTGGAAGAAACTTTCAGTAAGGCTAAGATTTTACTCATTGACATGTGTTGGGTTCACTATATATAACCTCGCCAGATGTCTTTTAGATAAGTAGTAAAATTGTTATCTGTGAGCTTGAAAAGAACTTAGGAGGCATTTGAGTCATCATCCTGTGTGGCAGATAAGGTCACTGAGGCCAGGAGTGGCTCAGAAGTTTATCATAAGCCATGTAACTGGAGCCCAGATGCCATCTTCCAAGGCCAGGGGTCCTTTTATGCAATACATACAATTTTTTATTCAGATGGTTGGTAGGGATTTAGAGATGAATTAGCCCAAATCAGGCTTTCTAGAAACAGTGCACAAACTTTCCTAAGTTATTTCTATGTGGATATCAGAAAACACTGTGTAGCAGCATTGACTTATTTGCACCGTAACTTAGAGATGCAAAGAAATTATGACTGATTTGGTTTTTTTATAAAATGGGTCTAAACATCCACCTGAACTCTACTCCCCCAGCAGAAGAGGTGGGGGCATGGGGATGTTGGAGTTGAGATCACCTGTAGTTGCCAACACAGCACCATTGTCTCCTCCATTTAAACAACCACTTTAAGATTATTTGGTTTATTTGGGGTTGGTGTTTCTAATTTCATTCCTCTCTCCCTGCTCTTTCTCAAAATGGTCTTGAATCTGTGTGCAAATTCATGTGCTTTCCCACAGTGACAGGTCTGAGTCTTGGCCTGGTTGTGCTGAGTTGTGTTTCAACCTGTCTCTCCTTCAGGCAGAGGGATCAGGTAATCTGGCCTCTGCTAACGTATTGAATCTTTCAGGGGCTCCTGTCCCTTTCCTGAAGCACATGGGAACTTTTGAGTCTTCTAGGCTAGACACTGAGACTCTTGGGCCAATGCCTGTAAATAAAGTTTTGTTGGAACATGGCTATGCCTATTTCAACTTATGTATGGCTCATAACTGCTTTCATCCTACAGCAACAGTATGGAGTCATTTTGCATTTTGTTCACAAAGCCAAAAATGTTTCCTATCAAACCCTTATTAAAACAAGTTTGCTGACCACTGCTCTAACGAATGCTGTCTAATAGAACATTCTGTGATGATGGAAGCATGCTGTATCCGGCCGGACTAATACAGCAGCCATCAGCCATGTATTGAGCACTTTAAGTGTGGGCATTGCAACTGAAGACTCAAATTTAAAATGTTATTTAATTTATTTACTTTACATCTTAATTGAAGTAGCCTTATGTATTTAGTATCTACTCTATTGGACAGTGTGGCTCTGTAACACCCTGAACAAGTCTTAGGAAGCCAGAAATTCAACCTTAGGACTGTTTCTCTGGTGACTTTCTTCAGCTTCTGCATTACCACTCCTGAGACATATGGCTGCATGCCAGGTTGTAAACCAGGGGCATGCATGCAGCTTCCTCAGACAGATGGAAGGGAGATCTCTGATGCTCAGATTCTTCCATATTCATGAAATGTGTACAGCCCCACAGTTTGACCCAGGGATAGGATGCAAAGAGCTAATCTGTTACATTTTTCTTTTTTCACAATCCCTTGGATGTGGGTGGACAGGATTTTCCTCCTTTCTTATATAACCAAGACTTCCCTTATAATATGCTGTACCCCTCTCCAGGATAACAACAATTCTTTTCCCTTGTGAGGACTATCAAATGGATAAGGTGAAGAGATGGAAACCAGTTTAACTATAAAGGCAGTTCATCATACTGGCATTCCAAAGCACTGTTCCTGATAGGATTGTTACATTAACTCGATTTATAGGTAGTAGTTAAAAGCTTGACTATACTCAAATTCAACACATATTTGTTGAGTGACAGATATGTTTCAAGTGCTCAATCCATTGCTGAAAAGTACCGGGCTGCTCCTCCTCCATCTTCTGTTCCTCTCCCCCACACCCAAGCTGATAAACAATTTCACAATCATCCCTTTGAATCTAATTTCAGCAGTTGGAGAGGGAATATTTGCAATTTGAACATAGCCTTTTCTTGAAGAATTTACATTTTTTCTGAACTATTACTTGTTCTGGAAAGCTTTTCCTGATCACATTTAAACACACATCATTCACCCACTTGTTCCTCCTTCATTTCTTTTCATAGCACTTGACTCATTCTATGAGTACCTGATAAACCACTTTCTATTAGAATATAGGCTACACGAGAGAGCAGCAGGTCTCTGCTTCCCTGCTGCATTCTTACACCAAACAGTGCCCAGCAGAATGTAGATTTTTCAGTGTATTTGAATGAATGAGCAAATCAGGATTATACCTCATGGTATAATTTTGATGTTTCAAAACAAAACTTTTCCTGTGGGGTGAAGCTAGAGGACAAACACAAGAAGGATGTAGAGAACCCTTCTTTCTGCCTCTGTGGGGATAGGAAGTTGTAAAGGAACATGTAATCCAAACTACATGATGAAACAAAAAAACCAATGAGTTGAGAAGTTGAATGATCCTTTATCATTCTCCTCATTTGTAAGTTGCTTCATGCAAATGAATAGTACCATACAGTATAAGCTTATGTGTCTGATTTATTTCACTCAACATTATATTTTCCAGGTGCATCCATTTTCCTATAAATGTCTCAAATTTATCATTATTTATAGTTGATTAGTATACCATGAAATACAGATAATACATTTTCTTTATCCAATTGTCTGTTGATGGGTGTATAGGCTACTTCCAGGATTGAGCTATTATGAATTGTGCTGCTATAAAAATTGGTATTGCTGTACTATGATGATTTAAGCTCTTTGGGAAGATACCTAGCAGGGGAATGGCTGGGTCATCTGGAATTTCTAATTTTAGTTCTTTGAGAAATCTCCATACTGATTTCCATAATGGTTGTACTACTATACATTCCCACCAACTATGAAGCGGGGTTCCGTTTTCACCACAGCCATGCCAGCCTTTGTTATTGTTTGATTTCTTAATGGTTACCATTCTTTCCAGAGTGAGATGGAATCTTAGTGTTGTTTTAATATGCATTTCTCTAGTAGCCAGAGATGTTGAATATTTTTTCATATATTTGTTGACCATTTTATTTCTTCCTCTTTGAAGTGTCTGTTCATTTCTATTACCCATTTCTTGACTGTGTCTTTGATTTTAGATGGTTTAATTTCTTTTGAGTGTTTTGGATATTCTAGATATTGGTCCTCTGTCTGAGGAGTAGCTAGATTTTTTTTTTTCTTTTTGCCATTCTGTAGGTTGTCTCTTCCCTCAAGGGACTGATTCCTTTGCTGTACAGAAGTGTGTTTTTTTACCTGATATAATTGCATTTGTTGATTCTTGCTGTTATTTCTTGTGCAATTGAGGTTCTGTTTAGAAAATGTTTTCCTACGCCTATGTATTTAAGTGTTTTACCTATTTTATCTTCCAGTGGGTTTAATGTTTCTATTTTACTGTTTAGATCTTTCATCCATTTTGATTTTAATTTAGTAATTGATAAGAGATAAGGGCCCAGTTTTAATCTTCTGCACACAGATAACCAGTTTTCCCAGCACCACTTGTTGAATAGGCTGTTTCATCCAACATATGCTT
This sequence comes from Heterocephalus glaber, assembly GCF_000247695.1. Next base: position 7,672,018 of record NW_004624732.1, on the reverse strand, counting down.
TTGGCCCTTTTGTCAAAGATCAAATAGTTGAATGTGTCTGAGGAAATTTTTGTATCCTCAAATCTGTTCCATAAATCAATGTATATGTTTTTGTTCCAGTACCATGCTGTTTTTATCACTATTGCTTTTTCATATAGCTTGAAGTCAGGTATTGTTGTGCCTCCTGATTTGCTCTTATTGTTCAAAATTGCTTTTGCTATTCTGGATCTCTTCTGGTTCTATATGAATTTTAGGATTATTTTATCTAGATTTGTAAAGTATGCTGTTGTTATTTTGATTGAGACTGCATTGAATCTGTGTAACAGTTTTGGGAGTGTGGCCATTTTGAAAATATTGGCTCTGCCTATCCAGGAGCAGGGGATATCTTTCCACTTTCTGATGTCCTCTTCAATCTCTTTGTAGACCTCTCCTTTGTAGAGGTCTTTCGCTTCCTTTGTTAGGTTAATTCCTAAGTATATCATATTTTTTTGAAGCTATTGTGAATGGTGTTGGTTTCATTATTTCCTTCTCATCTTATTCATTACTGGTGTATACAAGTGCTAATGATTTTTGGATGGTGATCTTGTATCCTGCTATATTGCCGAGTTTGGCTATTAATTCTAAGGGTTTTTTGGTGGAGTTCTTTGGGTCTTCTATGTAGTTTCATGTCATCTGCAAGTAATGATAATTTGAGTTCTCCCTTTCCTGTATGTATTTCTTTTATTTCTTTCTCTTGCCTAATTGCTTTAGCTAATGTTGTAGGTACTATATTGAATAGAAGAGGTGATAGTGGACATCCTTGTCTTGTTCCTGATTTTAGAGGGAATGCCTTTAGTTTTTCCCTATTTAGTATGATGCTAGCTATTGGTTTGTCATAAATAGCTTTTATCATTTTAGGGCATGGTTCTTCTATGCCTGTTTTCTTCAGGCTATGATGAAAGGATGTGGATTATGTTGAAAGCCTTTTTTGCATCTATTGATATGATCATATGGGGTTTTTTTAAAAGCTTTTATTAGTTCATTATTAAAAGTTGTGTGCTACAAGTTCAGGGAAAATTCATGCTTTGGATTTGAGCTTTTTCCTTTTCCTTTCTCCTTCCTTCCTTCCTTCCTTCCTTCCTTCCTTCCTTCCTTCCTTCCTTCTTCTTGTAACCTCCATCTTAGGCAGATACTTTCTGCCTCCCTCCCGAACCCAAAGATGTCTCCTGTAATTATTGGAATTCTCCATTCAGAGTCAGTTTCTCTCACTCAGTTCCCCTCAAAGCTCTGTGGAGCTTTTTTTCCCCTCAAAAATCATCGATGGTGCTTAGTGAAGTCCAGTGTGAATCTGAGCTTTCCTTGCAGGGCTCATCTCTCAGGCTGCCTTTGGAAATTTCTTACCATCATGCTTCATACTTCCACATTTGTGTTATTCTCATATCTTGCTTATGAGGTATGTCTTTTTTCACTTGGGGAAATTAGTGGCCATGATTTCTTTGTATGTTGCCCTCATCCAAATGTTCAGTTTCTCCTGTGTTAGCTAGCCCTCCTTCCAGAGCTGCTTGCAGTGGGACTCATTGGTCACATCTTTTGCTACATTCTGGGGCCTCCCTCTGCCCAAAACATCTATTTTACTTATTTGTTCCTCAACACCATCCATTCTGTGACTCAAACCATCCACAAAATTTTGTGTTCTAGCAACCTTATTTTTCATCCCTAGTCTCTGTAATTGGCTTTCTATGTAGGTGCATGCTATCATCTCAGGGACAGAACATCATTCCATTTTTGAGGAATTAATTATATTCTTATAAAAGTCTACTTTCTAGAATATTCTATTAGGTTTATTTCCTTCTTTTTTCTCTTTCCTGGTGCCCTCTTTCTGAAAAACATTTGGTGGTTGTGCATCTCAGGAAGGAAAAAATATGGCTGGGAGGAGGACCAGGGGAGACTGCTGGTTTATTTTAACAAGAACTGAGGAACTAAATATATGTGTGTGTAGATAAAACATAGCCAAGAGGGGATTGGGGAGCAGACGGCAGGTGCTGTCAGGATCCTGGGGAGGGTTTGGAGCCACAACAGGAAGGTACTGCTTGGTACAGGCATGGAGGCATGGGTAGAAATGGGCCCTCAGTTTGAGGTGAGGAGGGAGCAGTATTGCACACAGTCCCAAGCAGGAGGGAAGGAGACTGGAGCAGGTAACAGGTCAGCAAGTGATGTTGGTGAAGAGCACAGGGTCTCCAAACACGTGGGTGCTGAAGGAGATCTTCATGAAGCGCAGCAAAGACCTGGGCAGTGGGATGAAGCTGATCTCATAGATGTTGAGAGTAGATTGGTCATTATCAAAGGCTAGAGAGAGTGGAAAGGTGCAGAGAGGGAAAAGGCTGATCAATGGATACTAAGTTATAGTTAGATAGGAGCAAGAAGCTCTGGGGGATTACTGTACAATGTGGGGACTACAGATGACAATTTTGCACTCTACATTACAAAAAGCAAGAAGGAAAGATTTTGACAGTTTTCACCACAAAGGAATGATGAATGTTTGAGGAGATAAATGTTTAATCTGATTTAAACATTATGCATACACATATGTGCTGAACATTACATGGTACCCCGCAAATATATACAACTTTTATGTATTAGTTAAGAACAAAAAGCCTCATGATTTATTTAAAATAAAATACTACGTAAAAGCATATCACAGACTATAATGTATTCTTCATTAGTAATGTGTTGCTACTGCCATCAGCAGCAGAAATTCTGCAAAAAGTTTGAAATAAAGTTTTCTCTCTCACTTTGCGAAGTGCGAAATTATTTAAGAACTGGAAATGGCCTAACATTTAGTTACTTAATGAAAATAGCATAGATTTTCCATTCTAGTAAAGTGATAGAAATCTCTACAACCTAATCAGATGAAAAGTAATGGCTTTGAAAATGCAGGAGAGGGAAGAAAAAGTGAATCATTTAAATTGTTTTTGCAGTAGTAATTACAGATTGTGATGTGCTGGTTTTGTGTAAGAGATTTTTGAATGAGATTTACGTTAGGGTACACTTAATATCAGGGCAGTTAACCTGAGGACGAACAAGTGTGGATAAGCTTCTGATTATTTTCTTGTCCTGAGCACACTTCTTCCAATAAACTCTTAATTTTATGTAAATGAGCAAAACCTCAACAATAAAAACAGCCCAAATCTAAAGCAAGTGTTTTGAGAGCAACTGGCAACAAAGATAGCTTTTTTTTTTTTGTATTAAATTCTTTTATTGGTACATTGTAGGTATACAACACATTTACATTTCTCATCGGGAATTGTACCTTTATATAATGCATCTTGGTTCTTATTTTTTCCCCATTCCTAGCCCTCCCTTCACGCCCTCCACCCTTCCCTATTTACAAAGACTTTATTTCCATTTTGTCCATTTCTCAGCATTTTTCCTTTCCCTTCTTTCCTTTCCCCTGCCCCTCCCACTACCCCTACCCCTTTGGACCTTTTCTTCCTATTTTACATTATCGATTATTCATTCTAATCATTGGTACATTTTAGGTATACAATATAATGACATTCATCATTGGAAATTTGCACCTTTACATAGTCTCTCTTGGTTCTTATTTTTCACCCTTGCCCAGCCCTCCCTTCAACCCCTCCAGTCCTCCCTATTTACAGATTTTGTTCCTATTTTTCCATTTAAAAGATAGCTTTATTTATTATGTCCACCGTACATTTTTTAAAAACATGATAGAGGAGAATATGGGCAGAAGTGGCCAGTTTAAGCACATTGTTTAATTTCCCTGAGCCCAGGCTTTATAATCTATAAAATGAGCACATAGAAGTCAAGGATAACAAACTCAGGTCCTTATAGGGGCCTGGCTTCTACCTGTGTGCAGCTTGCCTGATGGGGGTGAGATAATAGAAAGTTACTGAGGACTGTGATAAACTAGAAGATGCATGACCTACTTTAAAGCATTTATATTCAAAATTTTATAATTTTGCTGCCCATAAGACCTGGGTTTAGTCAGTAGGTCTTTGGCTTGCTGCCTCTGGAATGAATGATTGATAAGGTATAATAAAACATAGTCCATGACAGCAAATCTCTCTTTTGAGAAATTGCTTTAAAATGTGAATGTGTATACATATATATGTTTTTATTAGTGCATTTTTTTGCTTAAATTCTTTTATTGGTACATTTAGGTATACAATACGTTTACATTGGGTGCTTGTACTGTACATGATATATCTTGGTTCTATTTTTTCCCCATTCCCTGTACGCCCTTCACCCCCTCCACCCTTCCCTATTTACATGGACTTTGTTTCCATTTTTTTCTTTTCTCATGATTTTTTCTTTCCCTTCTTTATATTAATTATACAGAATAATGGGTTTCATTGTGGCATGTTCATGATTGCATCCACTCCCTTTTTTTTTTGGTACTGGGGATTGAACTCGAGACCTTGTGCTTAGGAGGCAGTCGCTGGAACCACTGAGCCAAATCCCCAGCATCCACCCTATTTTTAACTGTCTCTTATCCTCCCCTAACCCCTGGCTCCCCCTTATCTTTTCTATTAGTCTCCCTTCTATTTTCATGACCTCTCTCACACTCCCTTTTTTCCTCCTAGATTCAATATATTAGGGAAAACATATTATACTTACTTTTCTGAGTCTGATTTATTTTATTTATTTATTTTTTGTTTGTTTGTTTGGGGTTATTTTGGTACCAGGGATCAAACTTAGGACCTTGCGCTTGCAAGGCAGGTGTCGGCACCACTGAGCTAAATCCTCAGCCCCAGTCTGGTTTACTTTGCTTAACATGATGATCTCCAGGTCCATCCATTTTTCTAGAAGTAATATGATTTTGTTTTTCCTTATGGCTGAACAATATTCCATTGTATATAAATATGTGCCACATTTAAAAATCCATCTATTGATAGGCATTTAGGCTGATTCCATATCTTGGCTATTATGAATTGTGCCACAATAAACATGGATATGCTAGTGTCTCTGTAATACACTGACATTAATTCTTTCTGGTATATATCAAGAAGTGGATTCTATGATTGTTCTGTGTTTACTTTTTGAGGCACTTCCATTCTTATTTCCATAGCATCTGTACCAACATTACCAGAAGCAGTGTATAATGTTTTCCCTTTCCCTCACACCTTTGCCCACATTACTTTTTTTTTTTTTGTATTATTGACAATAGCCATTTTGACTAGGGTGAGATGGAATCTCAATGTAATTTTTATTTGCATTTCCCTCATGGCTAAAGATATTGAAATTTTTTTTTCATATAATTGTTGGCCATTTGTACTTCTTCTTGAAGTGATTATTGTTCTTTTGGTGTTAAGATTTTTGAGTTCTTTATATGTTCTGAATATTAATCCTGCAGGAAAAGTAGCTAACAAAGATTTTCTCCTACTATGTAGGTTGTCTTTTCACTTTGTTGATTGTTTCTTTTGCTGTGCAGAAGCTTTTTAATTTGATTCAATACCATTTGTTGATTCTTATTATTTTCTGAGCTATTGGAGTTCCATTCAGGATATCATTGCCTGTGCTTATATCTTGATGTCGTTCCCTGTATTTTCTTCCAGCAATTTCAAAGATTCAGGTCTTATATTTAGGTCTTTGATCCATTTTGAGTTGATTTTTGTGCAGGATGAGAGATAGGATCTAGTTTCAACCCTTTACATACAGAGAGCCAGTTTCCCCAGCACTATTTGTTAAAGAGGCTGTCTTTTCTCCACCTTATATTTTTTGCCCTTTTGTCAAGAAACAGATGACTTTAGTTCCATAGGTTTATTTCTGTGTTTTCTAGTCAATCCCAATGATCTACATGTCTTTTTTTAAAATTAAATTCTTTTATTGGTACATTGTAGGTATACAACACATTTACATTTCTCATCGGGAATTGAACCTTTATATAATGCATCTTGGCTCTTATTTTTTCCCCATTCCTAGCCCTCCCTTCACGCCCTCCACCCTTCCCTATTTATAAAGACTTTATTTCCATTTTTTCCATTTCTCA
>NW_004624732.1:7638223-7660752 GCF_000247695.1 Heterocephalus glaber | reverse complement strand
TGGGCTGGGAGCAGCGGGAGGGATGGTGGCCTGGAAGCCCCTTCCTCTGGGCCAGGAGCAGCAGGACAGAAGGTGGCCCAAAAGCCCTTTCCTCTGGGCTGGGAGCAGTGGGAGAGATGGTGACCATAAGCCCCTTCCTCTGGACCAGGAGCAGTGGGACGGTGGCTCTGAAGCCCCTACCTCTGCACCCGGAGCAACGGGACTCAATACCTTGGTCTGGTGGTCTGGTGTCCTCTGTGTCTTTGTAGTGTGGAACCAGGTGGCTGCCTGTCTGCAGCGGGGTGATTCGGCATCTTCTGCGTGACTCAGGACCTTGGTAGGGCATACACATACCTGCCTGTCTGCAGTGGCCTGACTTGGCGTGTTCTGCACGACTGGGGACCTTGGTAGGGTGTGGGCAGCCCTGCCTGTCTGCAGCGGGGTGATACGGTATCTTCCTTGTGACTCAGGACCTCGGTAGGGCACACACAGACCTGCCCCTCTCTCCATCTCACTCTTTGAACCAAATGAAATATCTTGGAGCTTTCATCAACTTTCCCATTGATATAGAACATTCCTACCCATTCTAGACAAACTATCTCCATCTATCCCTACCCAGAAATTGCCATGGCTTATAACATATGTTCAACTCTATTTGTTTGAGTGAAGTATTAACTATCCATCCTTACTTAATAGAGGAGATACTTGGAAATATGAAAAGGAATATGGTTTCCTCATAATTGAACAGTCAGTTAATTTTTGAGCTGGGACAAGAATTTTGCTATTTTAGCTCTCAATCCAGTGTTCTTTCCTCTCTGCTACATTGACCAAAACTACCAATTGAGCCACTATTTGCATATGGTTTTAAAAGGTAAAAATTTGGGCCTAGGTGTACTGTCCCCATAAGCAGGGGTCTGGGAAAATGGAATTTAGCATCAGAGAAATTCAGGCTGCTTATCACCCGTGGGGTCTGGGGAAAGTAATCTAACATTTTCTTAAAGTAAAAATATCCACATTACAGGGCTGTTATACAGGAGAAATGAGCACATGCATATGTCTGCCCCTATCATCACTAGACAGAGAACAAGACAAGTAAGGTGATTAAATCATGCCAAATCAAATCTGTTTCACTCAATAATTTTCTCAATTTACTTATTTCTCCCATATGCACTTTAAGGACAATGTTTTTTCAAATGGGGCTTTTCATTATTTTTTTCCCCAACCTGCCACTGTTCCTGCTTGCCAACAGTATGTGTCTTTCAGAGTAATGTAGAATGAGTTAATCAGAGTCATAGAGAGAGGTGAGCTCCATGCTACCTCATTCACTCTTCTTTTGCATAATCATTATGAATAAATGGAAAGCTAGTTGTATTCAGAGATGTGCATCAGTAGGGTCACTTTCCTGTCTGTCAGGCACCATTTGCACAGAGTCATTCAGGGTATTCAGAGTAATTGTCTTCTGCAACTGAAGTCTGATGTTCCAGGGCTGAGATTCAAACAGCCACATAAATTTCTTTGACTTTAGATCCTACCTGTCCTGGAATCTCTCTTTGGAGCCTTCTTATTTGATTAAGAGATTCAAGTTCCATGAACTACATAGTATTGCATATTTCTTCATTTAAATGTTCCCTACTTTAAAAAAAAGAGTACAAGGAGGGCTAGGAATGGGGAAAAAATAAGAACCAAGATGCATCATGTACAAGTTCCCAATGAGAAATGTAATTGTGTTGTATACCTAAAATGTACCAATAAAAGAATTTAAGAAAAAAAAAGAGTACATACAGACAATAAAGAGTATTAAAATAATGATTGTCATCCTGTATTGTGTGCCTTATAAACAAGGTATTTAATATATATTTTTCTCATTTAACCTTCCCAGTCCCCCTGCATGGAGATTACTATTATCTACACTTTACAATTAAGAACAATTACAAAATTAAAATGTAGAAAGACAATGAGCTTGCCCAATGATATATACATCCTTTTGGCTTAAAAAGAATGTTTTTAGTTCCCTACCTTGCCTCTTTTGGTGTGATTTGTTAATCTATCATTTTGAAACAAACAGCATTTATATTCTGTGATGGAATAGAGCTTACTGCTTCCTAGTACTTCCAGAGCCAAGAGTGGGGCCTTTCTCAGAATACAATTACTATCCATTTAGCCACACACTGATTGTACTCAGAAACAATGCATCATTTGCTATATTGTTGGCCTATTTTTATATTTTGATGTTCAACTATCTTCAAGTTTATTAAAGCCATAGTTGTTTTTCCTGGCTACCTCAGCTCAAATCTGAATGGACCAAACTTTGGAAATAGTTTTTCTGTCTTGAAAGAGAATTATAATTTATACCATCCCCTACCCCCCAAAAAAACCCCAGCCTCTGTATTTTCTTCACCAGATCCTGTCCTCATTAGGGAATGGAAAAGGATTAAGGCAAAGAAGTAGAGAATTAGAATTAATGTGAGCATCTCTATTCCTTGTTCCTTTGACCCTCTCCATCCCAACAGGTTTTTTCTCTGAAAAGAAAAGAAACATGTCCAAAAGTTAAAAAACACATCTTGCAACATTTCAAAATAATATATTTAAAGATGTTTATTTTATACTATTTTCAAATAAAATTTAATGTTAAAAAATACAGTGTGCTATGCTAGTGTCTTATTCTAAATGCTGATTTGCAGTATTCTTACACCTCAAATGAGCTATAGAAATAAGATTCAAGAGTCACCAGGAAAATAAAGGAGTGGATATATTCTCATAAATAACAGTATATAGCAGAAATGTGTGAAATACTAATTTTAGAAAAACATAATCATATGTACAAAAGTACTTGTCAATTCTTTAGTGCTTAACAAAAATAGAAGCTATTTTTAATGCTTAACAAAAATAAAGGTTATTTTAAAGAAAAATCTTCTGCCTGTTACCATTTTCTTTGTATACTGAATGTATTTCTTTTCCTTGAGAACCAGGTCAGTTTAAAATTTCCCTTCCTAATTTTTTGGAGTATTATTTTTGCTCATGAAAAGAAATGTGCCATCAAGATGGCACATTGAGCCACACAGATAGATTTCTTAGCAAATAAAAGGAATATAGTGTAAAGATTAACACTAGTGAGCTTTAAGGAATGAGACATAACCACAAGTTTCAGAACTGAAGACTATAAGCTCGTGAGCCAATGTTATCATGACCCTGAAGGTATCAGACTTGGAATAGGCCTTTATACCCAAGATTCTGAAGTTTCGCTGGATGTGTGCACACAGTTGTGGCATGCATGAGGTGGGTGGTTGGTCCTGAGACCCCTGCACAAAGCTAGAACCTTGAAAATTCTGTACATTTGGTGAAAGAGGATTAAACATCCCCTAAACCAGTTTTGAGATACAAAATAAATTTGTCTCTGTCAGCAAATGTAGATAGAAAAAAAGTCTCTGAAATAAAATGTCATATGCAGTTGTAGAATAACAATTTATGCTACCACATTGTACTAAAATCTTCAGAAGATTAAGGCATTAATACAAAACTTGTCCTAGACTGGAGATATACTTGGGCTCTCTGGAAGAACTAAATACAAAACTATGAACACTTTTATGGACCAGTGTATACTGCATTGGGTCCCCATAGAAAAACCAGGTATGGACTAAAAAATAAAAATTATAGATATAAAATAAGGAAAAAATACTTTATGAAAAAAATCAATCATAACAAACTGAAAGATTAACACTCCTAAGATCTTGAGCTAATAAACAATCTGAAAGAAGTTACAAAATAGCTGTTCAAAATGATTAAGTAGAAAACAGAACAGAAATATGTAGAAAGAATAACATACCATTTTTAAAGAATAGATAAATTAGAAAAAGGAAAAATTAGTAAACCCATCAATGAAAAATATTATTGAAACAAAAACCTCAAAGCCTGGTATATCAGTATCTATTGCTACAATAATGTTACTGTCATATGACTTCAGAGGCATAAGTCTTTCTCACTCATGTGCATGGAGTCAGCCAGAGGAGGGAAGATGGCTTTTCTGATGTTGGCTGAGCTTGCTCACTTCCTGGGGGCTGAGTGGCTGTTGGCTGATCTAGGCTGGCTTCAACTGGGTAACTGGAGTGGCTAGTTTTGGTTCCACATGTGCTTCATCCTCCAGCAGACCTGCCTGGGCATGGTATTGTGATGACAGAAGAAGTGTGTTATAATGTGGCTTTGGAGTGGTCCCCAGAGTTTCATCTGTTAATGGTTTGGTTGCCAGGCTGTGGTGCTATTGAGAGGTGATAGAAGCATTAGAGATAGGGCCCAGTGGTAGGAAGTTATGTCATTGGAGTGTGCCCTGGAAGGGGATATTGGGACCCAATCCTTTCTTCTCTGTTGATTTCTCAGCCACCACAGGGTGAGCAGCTCTGTTCTGGTATGAGCTCCCCATCATTATATGCTGCCTTCCACAGGCTCAAACTGATAGGGCCAAGTAACCATGGACTAAAACTTCTGAAATTGAGCCAAAATAAATCTTTCCTCCTTTTAAGTTGTTTATCTTGGGTATTTTGTCAGTGATGGAAAGCTTACTAACATAAAGTACAAGGTCAACCGGCACACTTTCATTTCTGCCTCCTCTTCTTGATCAAAATAATGATATCTTCTGGGAAGATGGCAGAGTGATAAACAGCAGGGAAACAGTCTCTCTGAGATTTAGTGTCTAGATGCCGGAATATAGCAACGTGAGGAAGAGAAGAAGGGAAGAGGGTTCCTGGGACCTAGCAAGGATCTCCAGTGAGAATGGAAGCCCATGGAGGAAGGAAGTGAGAGACTTCAACAAAAATGAAGGAGATGGCAAGCAGTGCTTTTTCCCTGAGCCTTACTCACTGTGTGGGAAGGGTGACTCAAGCCTGCAGAAACACAATGACCTGAGAGGCCCATGGAGAAATGCATCAGTGGAACTGAGCAGTGGATGCAGTGGACTACAGTGGCTGGTGAGTTATTCAGGTTCAGATGTACCCCAGGAGAGGGCAGGTGGCCGGTAACCAACTTGGAGAGGGACCAACTAAGCTTGGAGCTCAGAGTAGCTGTAGGCTGGCTCCATTAGAGTGAGCCAGAACTGAGTTTAAGTTGGCAGGAGGTCAAGGAGCCAAGTTCAAGCTGGCAAGAGGCATACAGGGTGTTGTAGGCTGAACAAATCATGTTACATCCTCACAGCCAGAAACCACCCTGAGCTTCAGAACTAATGGTACCAGCTTGCTGGGATTATTCACTACCTCACTGTAAAACTACAGCTGACTTGTTGAGATTAATCAACATGGATCTGGACTCTGTCTGCCCACTTAATCTACCAGTGACACCAGAGACATGCCTTGAAGTGGATTTTCATTCTCTCATTTTCTTCTTCTTTTTTCTTTTATTGCTTTTTTGTCTTTTTTCTTGATTGTTTTTTCTTGTTTTTATATAAATGTGAATATTTTTTCTAGTTATTTATTGTTGTTTCTGTTCTATTCTGTCCTTGTTTTTATTTCTTCCTTCTCTCTTTCCTTCCTGTCTTCATCACTAATTCCCCAAAGTTTGCTTAATCTTCTTTTGTTCTCTGGGTTTCTTCTAAACTCTTCCTCTTCTTCTATTTCTCTACTTTCCCCTCTAACCTCTTTTAAATTTTCTCCCCTGAAGGTAAAATCACTATCGAGCGCTGTATTTGATGCTATCATTGTTGTTGATTATACTACTTTATACAAGGTGACATAGTTGTTCTAATTGGTTGTTCTTTCTGGTGTTCCAGGACTGAGATTGCTTAGGTCATAAACAACACTATAGGCCAATGCCAAAGAAACAGGCTAGGCCAAATAGGCAGCAACTTCTTATCCCCAATAAATTGAAGAGGTAGGATCTTGCAACAGACTCAAAACCCCAAAGCTAGCTATACATGGAAGACAACTCTGAGAAGTGGCCATTTCCTGAGGGCTCTAAATACAAGCAATAAAGCTACTTGCCATAAAAAATTTACAAGCATGAACCCAGGAATTAAACTTTAAAAAATATATAAAGTGAGAAGACACTTAAGCAATATGCATCCCCCAAATTACAGCTCACCAAAAACAAACATGGGGGCAAAGAAGTGGAACATTTCAAAGCCGACCCACCTGTACTCTCTGAAGTGGTAACAGTGAAACTAACAAAGCAGATGAATGAGGCTCTAGAAAAAAATCAAAGCAGAAATAATTTCTCAGATAACTACAGAGATGGTGACCATAATGAAAATCACGGTTAGTGATTCCAGAGATCATACGGATAAAACAAAAATAGAGGAGCTTAGGAAAATGAAGGAAACCATCAATGCACAATATAGGAAAGAAGTGGAATCCATGAAACAGATTCAAACTAATATTCAGAAGATTAAAAATTCCACTGAAAGTATATGAAGCAGAATGAACCAGTATGAGGACAGAATATCAGATATAGAAGACAGGATTGTGGTTAGTGACTATGAAAAGAAAGACTGCTTAAAAATAGCAAGAGACCATGAAAAATCAATCCAAGAGCTGCTAGATGATGTAAAGAAGAATGACATGAGATTGATCAGACTCAATGAAAAAGCAGGAGATAGTGCAAAGGACATTAAAAAACATGTTCACAGAAGTAATGGCAGTAAACTTCCCAAACAAGGAAAAAGAATTTGATATACGGATAAGTGATGCATACAGAACTCCATTTACCCATTATCAAAAAAAATCTACACCAAGACACATAATAAGTCAAGATTCCAGAAATTCAACACAAGAAAAGAATATTAAAAGCTGTTAGAGAAAAGAAACAAACCTCCTATAAAGGAAAGCCCACCAGAATCACAGCAGACTTCTCAACACAAACTCTCAAGTTAAGGAAAGCTTGGAGTGAAGTATTTTAAGCCCTAAAAGAAAACAATCCACAACCCAGATTGATGTACACCACAAAAATCTTTCAAAATTAATGGAGAAATAAAATACTTCCATGACAAAGAACACGCAAAGAAATTCATGACCATCAAACCAGCACTCCAAAATGTTCTGATGGACATTCTAGAAAGAGATAACAAGGACTACAACTCCATGAACTCCAACACAATGAATCCACTAGGCAAGGCAAACAATTAAACAGAGGGGGGAAAAAAGGGAAACAACCACAGAAAATAACATGACAAGGATAGGTCAATGCATGTTATTTATAACCATCATGATAAATGGTCTCAATTCACCAATTGAAAAAACCAGATTGGTAGAATGTATCAAGAAATAAAATCCAACAATATGCTGCATACAAGAAACACATTTAATTAAAAAATAAATTCATAGACTGAAAGTCAGAGGATGAAAAACAATACCCCATGTGACAAGAAACTGGAAAAAAAGCAGGGGTAGCTATTCTATTTGCAAAGTGTATTTCAAGCCAAGACTGATTAAGAAAGACAAACAAGGTCACTGCATCCTTGTGAGGGGAACAATCCAAGAGAAAGAGATAAAAATCATAAATATATATACACTAAATACCAGCACATCTAACTATATAAAAAATTAATGGACATGAAAAATCAAATAAGCACTAATACAATTGTAATGGGGGACCTCAATACCCAACCATCACAAATAGATCAACTGAGACAAAAAAATCAACAAAGAAATATTAGAGCTGAACCAAATTTTTTAACCAATGAACTTAGTAGATATCTACAGAGTGTTCTACCCCACAACATCAGAATACACAGTCTTCTCAGCTGCACACAGAATATTCTCCAAAATAGACCACATACTATCTCATAGAATATACTTAAGTAAATGCAAAGGAACTGAAATGATCTCATATATATTATCAGACCATAGTGCAATGAAATTGGAAATCAATGGCAAAAGAAACCACAAGAACTTTATAAACACATGGGAATTAAATAACACCCTCCTGAACAACCAACGGGTCACAGATGAAATTAAAGAGGAAATTAGACAGTCTCTACAATTAAATGATAATCCCAATACAACATCCCTTGTAAGACACAATGAATGCAGTCCTATGAGAGCAATTTATAGTGGTGAATTCCTGTATTAGAAAAACAAAATGAGCTCAAATAAACAACCTAATGTTGAACCTCAAGCTTCTACAAAAAAGAGCAAATCAAGCCCAAAGCTCATACAAGGGAGGAAATTATAAAGATCAGAGCAGAAATTAATGCAATGGAAACTAAGAAAACAATACAAAGATTTAATGAATTGTTGAGTTGGTTCTTTGAAAGATGAAATAAAATTGAAAAACTCTTAGCCAAACTTAGCAAAAAAGGAAAGAAGAGACTCAAATCTATGCAATTAGGAATAAAAAGGGTGGAATCACAACAGACCCTGCACAAATCCAGAAAATCATCAATACCTACTTTGAGAACCTGTATACTAATAAGGTGGAAAATACAGAAGAAATTGGGAAATTCCTGTATACATATGAATTACCAAAGTTGAACCAAGAATATATAAAAATTCTACATAGATCAATATCAATCAATGAAATTGAAGATGTAATAAAAAACCTACTAACAAAGAAAATCCCAGGCCCTGATGGATTCATTGCTGAATTCTAAAAGAAATTTAGAGAAGACCTAATCTTGCTACTTCTCAAATTCTTTAATGAAGTTGAAAGGAAAACAATACTCTAAAACTCATTCCTGGAAGGAAGCATTACCCTGATATAAAAACCAGAGAAGAATCCAATCAAAAAAGAGAACTATAGGCCAATCTCCCTAATGAACATAGATGCAAAAATCCTCAATAAGATACTGGCAAATAGAATCCAGCAAATCATCAAGAAGGTTAAGCACTATGACCCAGTAGGATTCATCCCAGGGATGCAGGGATGGTTCAACAGACACAAATCAATAAATGTAATACACCATATTAACAGAGCCAAGGACAAAAACCATACTGTCATCTCAATAGATACAGAAAAAGCATTTGACAAAGCTCAACACCCATTCATGATAAAAAAAAAAACCCTACAGAAAATTGGAGTAGATAGCCTTTATCTCAATCTGATAAAAGCCATCTATGACAAGCCAACAGACAACATCAAACTAAATGAACAAAAACTGAAAGCTTTTACTCTAAAATTCGGAACAAGACAAGGATTTCCCCTGTCACCACTCTTGTTCAATATAATTCTGGAAACATTAGCCAGAGCAATTAGACAAGAGAAAGAAATAAAAGGAATAAGGATAGGAAAGGAAAAGTTAAATTATCATTATTTGCAATGACACATACTCTTTGTAGAAGACCCCCAAAACTCCACCAAAGACATCTAGATTTAATAACCATATTTAGTAGCTTAGCTGGATACAAAGTCAACCCTAAAAAATCTATAGCATTCCTATACACAAATAAAAAACTTATTGAGAGAGAAATTAGAGAAACAACATCTTTCACAATAGCATCCAAAAAAGAGAGAAATACTTAGGAGTCAATCTAACAAAGAAAATAAAAGACCTTTACATTGAAAACTATCATACTCTTAAAAAGGAGATCAAAGAGGAAATCAGAAAATTGAAAGATATCCCTTGTCCTTGAGTATGAAGAACCAATATAGTGAAAATGACCATACTTCCAAAATTGTTATACAGATTTAATGCAATCTCGACTAAAATACCAATAGGATATCTTACAGAATTAGAGAAAACAATCCTAAAAATCATTTGGAACCAGAAGAGACCTAGAATAGTAAAAGCTATTCTGGGCAACAAAGGCAAGGCAGGAGGCATCACAATACCCAACTTGAGATTATAGTACAAAGCTACTATGATAAAAACAGCGTGGTACTGGCAAAAAAAACCCACTAAAAAACATATCTAAGGATCAATGGCACAGATTAGAAGATGCAGAAACAATTGCAAACATATTCATTCACCTTATCTTTGACAAAGGAGCCAAACACCTTCACTGGAAGAAAGATAGCCTCTTCAATAAATGATGCTGGAAAAACTGGCTTTCTACATGCTGAAGACTAAATCTAGACCCAAATCTTTTACTAAGCACTAAACTCAAATCAAAATGGTTCAGATACCTAAACATTAAGACAGAAACACTAAATCTGGTGGAAGGTAGAATAGGTAGAACTTTTGAAGACATTGGTATAGGCACAGACTTTGTAAACAAAACCCTAGTCACACAGGAAATGTCACAAAAAATCAGCAACTCAGATCTCATCTCACTAAAACACTTTTTCACAGCAAAAGAAACCACCAACTGAATGAAGAGACAACCCACAGTGTGGGAAAAAAATTGCCAGCTGTTCATCAAAGGACCAATATCTAGAATATATAAAGAACTCAAAAAAATCAGACCCCCAAATTTAAATTCATCTGAAATGAATAAACACTTCTCAAATGATGACATAGAAACACTAAATAAATATATGAAAAAATGTTCAACATCACTGGTCGCTTGAGAAATGCAAATTAAAACAACACTGAGATTCCACCTTACTCCAGAAAGAATGGCTATTATCAAGGAATCAACCAATAACAAATGCTGGAGAGGCTGTGGGGAAAAAGGAACCCTTTTCCACTGTTGGTGGGAGTGTAGATCAATGCAATCACTGTGGAAATCAATGTGGATATTCTTCAAAAAACTAAAACTACAGATTCCATTCGACACAGCTATTTCCCTTCTAGGTATCTTCTCCAAAGAATTAAAAGCATCAAACCACAGTGATATATGCACACCCATGTTTTTAGTGGCAGAGTTTGTAATAGCTAAATCTTGGAAACAGCTCAAATGCTCATCAACCAATGAATGGATAAAGATAATGTGGGGTTTTGGGTACATTGGGTTACTATTCTGCCATAAAAAAGATAAGCTTGCACTATTTCTAGCTAAGTGGATGGACTTTGAGACCATACTCTTAAGTGAGATGAATCAGTCATACTTGTTTAAATACCACATTTTTTCACTGATGTGAGAAATTGAAAGTGGAAATAAAGACCAAAATGTATAATGGATACTGGAAAATGGGGAAAAAATGTTCAAATGAGAAGGGGAACAAGGGAGGGAGGAGGAGGAAAGGAAAGAAGGTACAAGGAAAAAAAGAATACAAGGAAAAAATGAAAATGAAGCTTTTGTAAATAAGGAGAGGAAGAGGGGTGAAAAGGGGGGATGGGAAAAAAGAAGCAAGATATATTATGTACAGATATATTATGATGAATGTTATCATTATGTATATCTAAAATGTACCAATAACGGTTTTGCTTAAAAAAATAATGACATGACCAAGTCTAGAGACAAGGGGATGAACATGTCACTTGACTTATGAGAAGTGGGTTTTTTATTGTATTACATAGCTATATAGAATAGGGTGTGCATACCAGGAAGAGTGAAGAATTGAGAACATTACTACAATTTACCAGAGATGGGTTAAAGAAAGAGGTGGCTAATCAAATCTAGAAAAAGGCAAAAATAAAGTTCTGTAAAAATTTCTGTTTATAGCAAAAACACAATAGAATATATGGAAGAGAAGTTAAGGCATTTAAAGGACAACTGAATGGCTTAACATACATCTATTAGAAGTAACAGAGAAGATAACATACTTAAGGAAGAAACAATTAATAGCAGTCATTCTTCCTCATAATTTGGAGGTACAAAGAGCCCCAAGAAGAAATTATTTTTTAAAAAGTCACACCTAAGCACACTTTAGTAGAAATTTAGAATATTAGGAGAAAATATAAAAGCCTGCCAGGAATAAAAGACGAAGTACTTACTAAGATACAAGTAGGTAGATGAAAGCAAATTTTCCATCAGCAACAACATATACAGAACACAATGCATTAATATGAGCCCTAAGGGAAAATAGCTGTCAGCCTAGAACTCTACACCATGCAAAAGAATCACTTCAAAATGAGAGCAAAATAAAGACAGTTTTCAGACAAATCCCATGCTAAAGAGCTACTAGATAATGTGCTTTAGAAAGAAAATACATTAAGTCCAGAAGGCAGGAAGGAGATCTGAGAAGTAACACTATCAAAGCATTGGCAGATATAAATATTTACATTATTGTTAACTGTAAATGAAATAGTAATCATAATGACTAATGGAGGGATGCATGAGAACAGGGTAGATTGTATGAGAAGTATGAAGTAGTAATTAAAGTTTCAGGTTCCTTCTGTTATGCAGGAGAAGAATATAGGTATTCATTAATCTTAATTTTGTTAAGTCATGCGTGCTTGTTAAAATGTAAGGGTAACTATAAGAAGAATAGAAATCGAATTTATAACTTACAATGTAACAGAGGGAAATGGGGTCTATGGAGAACTTAATGATTCTATGGAAAGCAGGAAAGAAATGAAAAGCAGAATGTTATATATGTATGTATACACATAAAAATAAAAGGAGAATATATATATTCTAATTATATACTGATATATAATGTACATTATAGAGACAACTAACACTAAAACAGGAAAAACAAGTAAAAATATACTGGTAATGACATTATTTGTAAATATTAAATGCATATGAAGATTTTAAAAATCTATATTGTTTGGTTGATACACTCCAAACATAACGATTTGGAAAGCTTGGAAGTAAAGGCCAACATCTACAACTGACGAAGAGCTTGTATTCAGCAAATATAAAGAACTAAAAATCAGCAAGACAAAGATGAAAACCTTCAATTTTACCTCAAAGGTGGGCCCAAGTCAACATGCTGCAGGCAGCAAGTTCTGTCCCACCAGAGGGGGGCTGGATAGTGAGTTAGAAGGCAGGGGGCTGAGAAGTTCCTGTTGGACTAATGGTTGCCTAGCTTGTAACTGCCTGTGGTGCACATTCCAGGGACTTAGCCTTAACGATCAAAGCCATGTTTATCTTTTAGCACCAGGTAAGGTGCCCTTGACCTGTTGCAAGGTACTCTGGGAAATCAGCCCCACTGCTGAAAAGCAGCTCTGTGAATCTGGCAAACCCCAAGCTGCAAGGAGAGGGGGTGAATTTTCTTTGAAGTCAAGGAAGGTTCAGTTCTAAGAACCACCACTGCCCCTAACACACCTAGATTTATTCCCAGTGTGGCTGGAGGGTGGAGAGAGCTCAGGTGGAGAAATACAGTAAATATTTCATGAGATGGCAAATTCCAGGCCCTGAAAAGTCATGAAATTTCAAAGCTGCTAGTTTCTAATTTGGGTTTAAATTAAGTGAAAGAGAACAGTGTGTTTTATGGCATTCTTTTAACACCAGTAAGTGCAATCTATTGGTTAAACATTAATTCTTTTCTAGAAAAGGTGAAAACTTTGGTTATACAATCTTGGTCACACGCACATTTTGGTTAATGCTTCACTTTAGATATGTCACACTTTTCAAAAGTGTGATTTTTTTTAAACTCTCCACCTTGACTTTGTATCTTATTTTCTGTTGTTGCAATAATTGTTGTTGCAATGATTGTTGCAATGATTTTCTGTTGTTGCAATGATTGTTGAGGTCTCTTGACTTCTTCGTTTTAGTTACTATATTTAAAATTTGTAATTACACTTCAAACATAAAGAAATATACAGATGTAATAGGTGCCTGAGTACTCACCACAAAAATTTAACAACTGTTAAAATTTTGCCACATTTAATACAATTTTTTAAAAGAAAGATTTCATGAAAGCTCTGTCCACTTTCCTTAGATTATCTGGGCCTTTCAATTCACTTTTTAGGGACCACTCAGGTGCAGACAGCATCTTGAATATGGCTCACTTTTCGGGGTAAAAGCACAGGAAGTGATGTGTCTGAGATGAGTTAAATATAAAGCATGCACAAGGCACATTTTGAGGATTAATGTAAAATTTTGCAATGATATGATTTAAGACTGGACCATCATTTTAATGAGGCCATTGTCTTCATCAGCATTCAGAGAATTCTCTCCCGTGAAGCCACAGCCATATCCTCTTTTCCCATTGGTGGATTAAATAAAAAACCATCCCGACCCCCAGGTAAAATGTTGTAGAGAGATGCTTCTTAAATCCAGATCCTACTTCACCTTCAAGACCCAGGCCAAATTTTCTTCTCTGATGGACACCACTTTTCTGGACTCTTTGGCAAACTCCACATTTACCAGCAGTGGAGAAGTTGAGAGGGTTTCCAGGACTTTGTAGCTGGAAGACCTTGTTCTGAATTCTAGTCTCACGTTCCTCACTATGGAATCTCAGGCACCTACCTCATCTAACTTTTGTAGCTTCAATTTCCTTATCTGAAATTTGGGGAAATAGTAATACTTGTCTCACAGGGTTGTTATAAGATTAAATGAGGCACAGTGTGGGGACTGCTTAGTCTGAAGCCCAAATTCATCACTGATGTTAATGAAATTCTTCTTGTCTTTTAATTATTTTTCCTTGTCCTTCAGATTTCTAGTCTCAGCTGAGCATGGCTATTTTTTTTTTTTAACATAAAGGAAAAACTTTTAAATTTTTATTCCTCACTGGTATGGTATTGATTTATACTCATCATATTTTATTTCCAATACAATAGTTTTCCTTTAGTTTCTTGTCTGACACCCTGTGCCTCACATTTTCTTTTCTTAGACAGCAAGAACAGAAAAATTAATAAAACTTGAACCCAGGCATATTCTTTGGTCCACCGTTTTCAGCCTTGAACTGCTCCGTTGACCAGGCCACTTGAGGCGCTGCTGAGCAGTGCTGGCTTCTCACAGTTGTCTGGCCTTTCTGAGGCTCTGGTGCTGGCCTTATGGTCAGTTATTAGGGAACCATAATTTAACCTCTGGTCACACTGTGAACGCAAATTGCAGTTAGAAACATCATCAGAGAAGTCAGAGGAGGTGTATTAAATTTTTTCATTTGGATGTTGTCGAAGAACAAGCTGGGACTAAAGACTTCTTTCCCATCATTACTCAACTCCAAGCACACTTAGCACATAGTAGATGCTGAGCACTTATTGAGTGGTATATGCATGATTTCTCCCACGTGAAGTTTCCATTTACCTGGAAACAGACCCCTTCTGGAATGCTTGACGATGGCCAAATGATCCCTATTGATAAATGTTCACATTACTTGAAACTTTTTCTTTCATGTTTTAAACCATTGTCCAAGAAGAAATTCCTTTGTAAATACTTTATGCATTTACTCTAAATATTGCAAAATGTAATTATGGAAAAAAATAAAATTTTGTAAATAAGTTATTTTCTTACAGCAAATTTCCACTTTATAAACATTGCAGGGCTGGGGATTTAGCTCAGTGGCACTGCACCTGCCTTGCAAGTACAAGGTCCTGAGTTCAATCCCCAGTACCAAAACAAACAAACAAAAAAAATTCCAGATGTTGATGTTCTGTAGGTACCAGAAAGGACTGGACAAGGAACTGATCACACAGAACGAGGATTGCTGCTCTTCCTCAATGACGAGAAATACAGAAAACCCCTTCCTACCCACCCTTCTTGGTAGACGTCATCATAGATAGGAGCAGCAGGCAGGAGCAGGAAACCAGATAGACAGGGCAAAGACCTGAGAAAATGGTCTAATGAGACTGTAATCAAATTCATAAAGATATGGTTACTTGACAAGCTTAAAGTCACCACCTCTGCTCAAACTCCAAGGAAGATGGGCATAGTGAGCAAGATTAAATGGGTAATAGAAAACAAGGTACATGTTCTCTGTACATGTTTACCAGTGTTAAACTCTAACACATTTATACTTTGAAGGAAGGAATAGTGGTTTTTATTTTTATTTGTTTTTTATGGTACTAGTGATTGAATCCACAGAGCACTGAGCCCTTTTTATTTTGAGATAGTGTCTTACTAAGTTGCCTGGGCTGGCCTAAAACTTGAGATTCTTCTACCTCAACCTCCTGAGTAGCTGAGATTACAGGTATGCATCACAACATAGGCAGAATTATGTATTATTAAATAGCTCTCCTCTTCCATAAAGGATTTGAGGCAGTTACAATGTATGTATTGGAAAATGAACACTTCAAGAAAGATCAAAAGACCCAAAAAACTTTATCATTATTTTTTTGGTACAGGGGATCAAATTCGGGGCTTTGCAATTGTGAGGCAGGCAGTGGAACCACTGAGCTAAATCCCTGGCCCTTTAAAGCTTTATTATTTGACATGAAGAAGAGACTGCTGAAGACACACTTACTAGATATATTTCCGCATAAAGAAAGTTTGAGTGTGGTAAATTGTAGCTTCTCTATTCATGGAATGTCAATATTTTCACAGAAGAAATCAGAGAAGAAGGAGCTGTTTTATTCATTCACTTATTTCCAGCATTTCCTATACCTTTTGGAATATGGATTATACTGATAATATGGTTAATATTTACTGAGTCAATGAATGAAAACATAAATACTCTGCATAGCATCGGAATGGTTAGCTGAAGATATTGCAGCTCTTTCAAGCTGGTCATAGCGACAAATGGTGGAGACAGGGGAATCCAGTATGGAAGGATTCTGGTACCCCATACCCACCCTAAGAGACCTGTCAAAAAAGGGGGAGTAACACAATAAGTATTGTGCATTCTCATCCTATTTCCTTAGGGGTTTGAAGTTGCAGTGTGTGTGCATGTCCCAGATCCAAAGGGATTGGTTCTGGAGAAGAGAAAGATGATTGGGCTGAAAGGGGTCAGATGGTAAGGCACTTCTAAATTTGTGTTCCATTAAACTTACAGTATATGATGAATTAAAGAATTTTAAAAAATAAACCCAACAATGAATTGCGAATAGCACAGTTAAACTAAATTATTGAAAGTGTTGGGCCAGGAATTTAGCTCAGTGGTTCCACCATCTGCCTTGCAAGCCCAAGGACCTGAGTTCGATCCCCAGTACCAAAAAAAAAAAATGTTAAGATCTCCACTCATTAAATGTAAATATTTAAAGTGAATTATAACTAGTGAAACCCTGTTCTGGTCTGTCTGTCTTTCTTTCTTTCTTTCTTTCTTTTTTTCTTTCTCTTTCTCTCTCTCTCCTCTCTCTCTCCTTTCCTTCCTTCCTTCCTTCCTTCCTTTCTTTCTTTCTAACCATCTGAGAAATTCTGGTGAAAATATTTGAGAATAAAAACCTCCTAGAGCTAGTAAATTTCACTGAATTTGAAATTTTTTGTTGCCTCTCTGCATTTTACACATTGTTCCCCGGGCCAGAGCCTCTCATGTTCAGCTTATCCTCACACACAGATGTGGTTTTCAGGGTTACATCTTTCCTCAGGACTCAGCTTAGGTATTACGCCATCCTTGAAGCTGCCTGTGTCCCCCAGTCTGGCTTTGATGCTTCTCCCCTAAGTTTGCGTAGTGCCTGTCATGTCCTTTACCTCTCATCGCTCTTCCCCACTGGAGAGAAAATCCCTTTAAGGTGGATACCATAGGTCTCAAACTCTCTCAGGATTTCTTACAGTCCCTGGCACATGCCCAGGCAGGTTCTGGGAGCTCCAGACTCAGCCATGCC
Organism: Heterocephalus glaber; assembly: GCF_000247695.1. The sequence goes on along the minus strand of NW_004624732.1, from coordinate 7,643,381 downwards.
CCTCCCCAGAGTGATAAGAGCATTATTAGGGGGTGGGGTTGGTTCTAAGTCCACACATTAAGTCTCACAGACTCTGCAGAAATTATCCCAACCAGTTGCGGGAGACCTAGTGCCATTTAGTGCCAGGACTCCAACATCATGGGTTCAGAGGCAGAATTAAGCTAGACAGAAACTTGTCATGGGAATGAGAATAGGAAAATGCTGGCACAGTGGGAAAGAAGGGGGAAGGGAAGTGTATCCACAAACACCGGATGCTGTGGAGCACAGATCTGGTGAGCTGGTGCAGGACCCTCCTGACTTCAAGACTGTGTTGAGTCATACAGCCCTGCTGGCACACAGCATTAAAAAAAAAAAAAAAACACTCTGTGGCTGACCCTGAGTGGCCTTATGCACTCCTGTGTGCATGATTTCTAAAAACAAAATCTTTTCCCAACTGGGTAGGGTGATGGCCTTTTGCAATATAGTCAATCAAAGAAAAAAAAAGTTGAGAAACAACCTGCCATAAGAGTCAGATCGAGTCTTCAGAAGACTGAAAACTGGAAAGAATAATGTTAGATTATTCAGAAGACATTAATTAATATTCTATTTTTATAGGCTCCACAAGACTATTTTGAGTTTCACTCAATGATGACCATTTGTCTTAATGTCTAGGAGAGTTGGTATATAGAGCCTGTACAGCTTAGCTTGTCATCGTCTGACACTGTTAGGGACCCAGGTCATTGGCTCAGCGAACTTTGACTGGAAACAGATATGTTAATTATGCCAATTAATTCACCTGAGTAATTAATTAACACTTACCTAATTAGCTAACATTTTCACCTGTCAGAGGCAGTGGTAAATGCCAGACTGGAATTTGGTGGTCTTCCTCATTACAGCCTAAAGATAAATGGAGAGATACGGCATGGAATACCAAATAAAAGTGTGCGGGTCCCAAATAAAAGTGGCAGTTGGTGGGCCTGTTGAGAAAATTCCCAGTGATGGTTGAGAAAGAGCGGCAGGTAGAGGAGCTTGAGGTGGGTCACAAGGTAAGAGACATAAGTATCATTATAAATGGCAAACAGGAATCATTGGTCCAAGTTAAAAAGGTAATACACATATTCAGGCTAATTTTGCCTCATAATTGTCATTACCTTTTCCAAAATAGGTTTCCTCGGGGATTTTGGGGTATCTTGGGCAAAAGTGTAAATGTCTTTCTCTCTCTCTTTTTTTTTTTAAAGGAAGATTTAGGCTGCAGTGATTGCCTGACATGGACATCCCTATTTTTCCTTCCCATTCTAAAAACTTTGCTGGCTGGCTGAGATGGACTAAAAGAGGCGAGCATGGACCCTGAGGAGTTTGCCAAGAACGACTATCACCAGGAAGTGGATCAACTTGTAACTGGAGACTCCAGTTAGGACAGGAACATTCAGTTCCTGACTTATGTGCATTCTTAAAGAGAAATCCATGCACCCAGTGGAATGCCTTACATTTGCTTCTCCTTGGCATTTATAAACATTTTAGGCTCTAATTTGCTTGGAAGCCACCAGCATAGAACTACAGCTGATTGTCATGGGAGCTAGAAAATAATGGATCAAAATAAAGATCTTCTAAAGTCTTCCGGACCCCCCACCCCTGCAGTGAAAGGTAGGAAACATCATCACAAGCAGCAAATTCACAGATTTTTTAAAAAGTTTATTTCCCAAAAACATTAGGCTATAATTCATTATTCTACCTGGACTGACACCAAGACATGGGTTAGTGGATTTTAAAGTCAATCTAGAGTTTAACTAAATGAAGAGGCCCTGGGAAAAAAGTTTATTTAATTACTAGGCCTTCTATGTGAACTTGAATGGGCAAAGTTCAGATGAAAGGGCATTCTGAGGTCCTGGCTTTGGATGTTTTCTTTACTTATGATCACAAAGAATGTAAACAAGTTGGTGAGGGATGGGATGGGAATGAGAAAACGAAATATTTGGGGACTGAAAGTTCTCACGTGTATTGAACACATTTTTTAGCTAATCTAGTAGAATCAGCATGTGAATCAAAAGAGGATTTGCACTCATACACAGTTGTCTCAAAGCAAATAAGTTTGTGCACCTCATGAGACCCATGTTGGGACCAAGGCCATATGCCAGGGAAAGGTGTTGTGATCATCAGTTAATGAGCTAACCAACCTGGTCAACGATACAGAATGCCACACCTTCAAAAGGAACCTATCTTCTTGGGAGCATGGTGCTCTGAGAACCTCGCTATAGTATAAAAGGCCATGTAAGAGGTATTTTTGAATTAACAGGAGGGTTTAAAATTTGAAGTGAAGAGTTCCATTAACAATTTCAGAAGAAAACATAACACCTTTTAGTGAAGGTGTCATTCTAACCTGAACCTGAATTATTATGATTAGATCTATAATTTAATAGCAAATTGCAGTATTTTTCTTTACGGCTATCCACATAATATAAAGTATGGCTTACATTTTACCTGCTTCTAATAGATCCATGAGACCTGACAGGAATACATATGATGGGTGAGTAATTTTGATTTTTATTTGTTTTGATCAGATGGATGTTCCTTGGATTTTATATTAAATGCTCAGGTGATACTCCTCTATCATTGTATAAATTTCTTAAGTTTACTCATAATATAGATGGAATACAGCTTACAATATGGATCAAAATAGAAACAATGCAAATTTTCTTCCCAATAACATTATCATTTCTTGGTTCTTCATTGTGAGGGGCAGAGGAGAGAGTTGGTTCATTTAAGAAAGGGGGCAAAAGAAGGTACAAAAAACAAGCAAAAATTTAACTAACCCTCAGAAATGCACAAATTTACAATTCAGGCTTGAATTCCCTATGGAGTTTAGCCTTTAATTCCAGGATGATGGGCTGTATCTGAGAAATAATTAAAGGACCTCCCAGTGCTTATGAGAGATTTCACTTTGTTTCAGCATATTATGAAGTGATTTCATATGCTTTGTGATGGTCTTTGTACTGAATTCACTTCTAAAATACCATGGATGTTATTCATCTCAGGGGTAGACATAAATCTGTCCAAGCTGCCTACAAATTTAGCTCCAATTTCAGCCCCAGGTTAACAGAACATAATAGAGCATTAATCTTCATGAGCTTTAAGGTTTTGCAAGTTCCCTGTGCTTTGCTGAGAGTTGTGTGAAATGTCTTGCCATCATGTCAGCATTTCAGAAAATGCTCCATTTACCCACTCCAAACAGAGCTCCTCCCACTCTCTTCATTTCTTCAGAGAAGTCAAGGAGAGAGAGAGAAAAGGAAAAATTATAATGAAGGTAATAGAAAATGGAACAATTTCTTCCCAGCCAGCACTTTTCTTTGTTGACCGATATTTAACACTGATTATGAGGCATAATTTGTGGTTTGCTAATGACTTTATCCCGTGTGTTAGGAAAAAGAAAGAAAAATGCAAAGAAAGTTTGGGAATGAAATAGTATATGCAAGTTTACTTAGTAAAAATTATATATTTTAGAAAGATCAAAGTATTGTAATACACTCATGGACGGTTGACTTTAGCACGAATTCCCAAACCAGATTTTCCTTTTTGAATTAAAATCTTTTGTTTAGTTTTTTGGGTTTTTTTTTTTTGGTACAGGGAATTGAACTCCGGTCCTTGCACTTGCAAGGCAAGCAACAGAACCACTGAGCTAAATCCCTGGCCCTCTTTTGTTTAGTTTTAATTGATAGATAATAATTGTGTGTATTTATTGGATAAAATATGGGGTTTTGTATACATATATATGGCAGAAAAATTCAGTTAAGCTAATTAACATATCCATCATCTCATCAACTTCTCTTTTGTAATGAGAATGCTAAAAACCTATTTTTAAAGCAATTTTGAAGTATACATTACTATTAACTATGGTTATTGTACAGCGTAGTAGATCACTAAATCTTATTCCTCCAATTTAACAGAGACTTTGTTCCCTTTGATCAGCATTTTCTCTTTTCCCATTTGCCTCTGTGTTTCTATAAGATCAACTTTTTTTTGATTACATATATGAGAAATCTTGTGATATTTGTCTTTTTGTGCCTGGATTATTTCACTTAACATAATGTCATCTAGTTCCATTCATGTTGTGACAAATGACAGAATTTTCTTATTTTTGGAGGCTGAATAGTATTGTTTTGTATATATACAGTATGTTCTTTAACCATTTGTCTACTGAAGAACACTTAGATGGATCCTGTAACTTTGCTATTTTGAGTAATTTTGAAATCAATGTGGGAGCCCGAATCTTTCTTTGATAAATTGATTTCAATTCTTTTGGATGTATACCTAGAGGCAAAATTTGTGGATCTTATGGACTTGCTAAATTTAGATTTTTGAGGCAACTCCATTCCGTTTTCCTTAGTGGCTGAAGTAAGTAACCCACTAACAGTATACGAGGGTTTTTTTGTGTTCACATTCTCACCAAACTTTGCTGTCATTTGTCCTTTATTTCCCTCCCCAGTACTGGAGATTGAACCCAGGGCCTTGTGAATGCCAGCAAACATTCTAACACTGAGGTATATCCCCAGATCTTTTTATTTTTAACCCCTTTTCTTCTTTTGGTGCTGCTGGGGATCAAACCCAAAGCTCTGTCTGTACATGTTAGGCAAGTGCTGTGCTTGCTACTGAGCTACATTTCCAGCACATGCCCAGCCCTTTTTATTGTTTTGTTTTGAAGCAGTGCCTTACTAATTTGTCCCAGCTGGCCTTGAAGTTGACTTCCTTCTGCATCAGCCTCCTGAATAGATGAGATTACAGGTAATGCACCACCATGCCAGCTCACTTGTCTGTTGATGGCCATTCTAATAGGTATGAAGTGATAGCTCATTGTGGTTTAAATTTGCATTTTCATAATGATTAGTGATATTTAATATATTAAAATTTACTTTTTGGCTATTTGTGTGTCTTTGAGAAATGTCTGTTCAGAAGACTTGTCTATCTTTTATCTGGGTTATTTTCTTCCTATTTAGTTTTTTGAGTTCCTCATATATTTTGGATTATTACCTTATCAGATGCACAGTTTGAAAATATTTTCTCCCAACCCTTGGGTTCTTTCTTCACTCTGTTAACTGCTTTCTATGCCATGTAGAAGCTCTTTGGTGTGATACAATCCCATTTGTCTTTTTTTTAAAAATAAATTTGTTACCTTTTTTTTTTTTTT